>CM075437.1:0-600000 GCA_037832385.1 Rhizophora apiculata
TACCATATTATTAATTATGGAGCAATTATATTAGCTATTCCAAGTTCTTTGGTTTTGGCTTAGACATTTCTTAGGTTACGAGGGTATTGATCTTTTTTCTGCTAGCAATGTATGGAAATCATTTTAGATAGAAAAAAAAATTCATGTTTTTCATTGGAAGGATATATGTGTGAATGGTTAGCAAGTAATTGTTATAGATATGATGCCTATGCATACAAGTAGTTAAAAAGAATACTTGTTACAAACTATTTAAGAATATGATTTCCTATGTGCAAAATGACCTTGTTTTTAGTATAATTCTTGATAACTAAGTTTTAAAGAAATGAATTATGGTAAAGGAATTTGCATTAATAGGGTAAGAGGATAAGGGGATTTAGGGTTGAATTTTGGAGAATTCCAATTAACTGATGTTAATTATAATACACATTAAACACAATACATGTAATTATTAATTTGGAACTTTCAAGGTATTAGTCCAATAATTGTCTCAAAGGTAATCCCTCTATTGTTCCTAAGCTTCTTCTATTTCTTTTTCCTTCTTACATTTTTCTGGTCTCCAAATGTTTCTTAGACAACTAAAAAAAAGAAAAAATTTGATTATACACTAAGCTAATCACTAAAATTTGGTATGATATAATGTTGCATGTGCACTAACATATTAAGCAAAGCCAACATTTGAAAGATAAATATGCCCATTTTGATCACATAATTTGTGGGAATCAAAAAATAATTCCTAACAAGAGTATACAAGTAAAAAATTTGGATGGAACTTAAGGTCACTTTCTTATAGGTTAGCAATAATAGATCTATATATTTTCTTTGGAGATATTAGAGTGCTAGATATGATATGACTAAATTACCATCATTTACTTCCAATGGCGTGATGTTTCCATCTAGGCTTCCTATTGGTAGATAAAGACATGCATATGGTTTTTAAATTTTCTTTTTTTTTTTTTCTTTAGATGAAATCTCAAAACGACTTCTTGATTTCTTGATCAAAACTCCTTTGATGATGAATGTACACTTACTACATCTAACACAATAATGAACATGACATTAATAACTAATCTACTATACATTAGATCAATATATCTCTAATTAATTGAATATATAAAAATAAAATATGATATAAATATGTGAAATAAAATAAAAAAAGTCACTAATTGAAATAAAATTAAGCATTATGTTATCTATCTAAAATTTCCTAAAAATTGAATTTAAAAACAATTAATTTTATCAGTAAGGTGGGCATAAATTATAATTAAACAACTTAACACATCAACATCTGCAACATAAGTATCAGCCATTATTTCTATCACAAAAATCTTTCATAATCATATTTATACGTTATCATTAATAATTTATTTTCTAAGCTTAGTAATGATGATAATCAATATTATATTATATTACAATGATAATTTATTAAGAAATGTCATTGGATTAGACCAATTAAACATGTTAGGTGAGCATTAAGAAGTTAAGAACTAAATTATATTACAATGTTTGAAAGATAATTAAAAAAAAAAAGGAAAAAGAATGTACTTATGAGAAATGGCCCTTGAGAACTAACCCAAGTAATGGCCAAAGGGCTACACATCTAAGTCAGGCTTAAACTCAAAGGTGAGGTGGCTAGTGATTGGGGAGTGATACATAGTGTTAGGAAATGATGACATGTCAATAGTCAACATATGGAGCTACTTGGCCTTTTCCTCTATGAAGCATCCTAAAGCGAATCGAGATTTGGTCAATTTAGTCTCAACCTCTGATTAATCTCTTCTTTTGCTAAGACATCATTGTCTATCTTATCCCTAAAGCCCGTGTAGTCAACCTTCGAGGGCCAACCAAAGAAAGGGGTCATCCTTTTACATTCTTTTAGGGATAATTTCTAGGGAGTCATAAGACTAGTTGGAATCCTAGGCTTTAAGGGAGGTGTATGGCTATCCAATCCTTTTGATGGATCATCAGATCACTAGTGTAAACCATCATCAGTCTCTCCCCTATTGATATCCTCCATCATTTGTTATATGTCTTTCATTGCTAGTCTCTAATCAAGGATAGTTAGGACATGAGCCATGGCAATTTGCAACAACTATACCATCTCTGCCTTAATATTATGGTGCCTCATTAACTCCACATCAAACAACTTAATCGTCCATTCCTCTCAAACCACTAATTGGACCACCTAAGCAAGTCAATGCCATCCTCACTTAATTGAACTAGGTTTTAGAATTTTTTTCCCTAAATCAAATGAAATATGCCCTATTGAATAGCAATCAATTTTCAAAAATAAAATCAAAGTAGATACAATAATTATATTATATATACATATCCCTTTATTATTATTATTATTATTATAAGAATGCAAACCAATGTGAGGGAAAACCCGAAAAGCAAGGAGTTAGAAAGATTGGAGAGGTCAATGTATCTATCAAAGAGGTGCAAAGTGCACCCAAATTGTCAAATTAGAATCTACCAAAGCAAGAAATAACCTATTAAGGTCAATGATCTGTAGTCATCTAGAGAAAAAGACAATTGGCAAATGATTAGAAGAGTGATTGAGAAGAAAAAGAAAAAAGTAGAGATATAATGTACTTAATTACTAGAGTAATTGATGCAATAGCTGTTAATGTTGCCTCTCTTTTGCTTACTTCTCCAAACCACCCATTTCACCACAACAATAACAACAATACCACAAACAACAACCAAAAGCAAGGACAAAAAGATAAAAGATTTTGTTATGAAGACACTACTTAAGATGGCCCAAAAAATTTTAGGTTTTGCTTATTGTTGAAACATTGTTGCACAATCTATTGTTAGCTAACTTGCAAAGGGGAAAGAAGTTTATATATCCTCTTATTCTCACATTCTTTTTACCAAAAAATTTTTTCTCTCCTCTATAGAAAATATCAAATTATGACTTTTACTCTACTTTAATCATGTTATAGGTAATTAGTTTTCACAATTTTTGTAGGTGTGTTTATCTAGTTACCTATCTCTCTTCTCATATTTTCTAGGCTAGAAGAATACTATTTCCCCAGCATAAGACATTGCTCCAAATGGTTGATCATTGGTACATTAGCCATAATTGCATTGGCCATTAATTTTTGCTTGACCTTTGTTAATTTCAATCTGCCACCCTTCACATGGGCTGTCAACATAAGAATAGTGTTTGAGATAATTATATGTTTTTCTATTGCATACGTCATTTATGCCTTGAAGTTAGGAGTGATAGACAAGAAATGCCTTATCCTTCTGCATCCTCCTTAAAGCCACTCAACAATTTCTTTCTAAAGATGATGTTAGCTCCTTTTGAGACACTTTCCTTTCCTAATTCTACCAATTCAAAATTTGTGAAGTGTTGTTTTAGACTTGCCATTTTTTGCATTTGCTTATGTCAAGGATCTTCTCCCTCACTAAGGCATATATCCCTACCTCTTGGAAAATAATCCACCTATTGCAATTTTGATTATTATTATTTTACACAATTATTTTGAACTTAAGGATGAATGTCGTAAAGTTAAGGAGGTAATAGCTCTAGTTATGGAGAACATTAAGAATCCTTTTGTTAGTCCTTTTAATGAGTTTTTTCCTTGGGCTTTATTGGTTACACTCTTATATTTTAATGTTATTTGTTGTATTTTGATGTTGGTTTCTTAGTCTTTATTATATTTTTATGTTATTTATTGTCAACTTTTAATTTTTTAATAATAATTTTTTGTTTATTTTGAATGAGATCATGATGACATACATAATGTTGTATTTTAATGTTTTATTTTAATATTTTTTATTAGATTTCATCTATACTACACTTTAATAAAACGTAGTTATTTCCAAAGCTTTCCCCCCTTTAAAGACAAATCTTAGCAAAAATTGCCTTTTAGTTTCAATATGAAATGAGGAATGCAAAAGAATCTTTACTCTTTTCTCCCACATTGCTTGAAGATAACAGAGGTGATTCAACTTTATCTATTAAAAGAAAAAAGGGCTCTTGGTTGAGTGACCCTAATCATGTTTTGACCTTGTCAAGGCACGTACACATTTAGCCATAAAGCTTAATTCCATTGGTAAGAGCTATGACAAGGCTTGGTTTTGGAAGCTATAAGGGTAGGTTTATTATATGAAATACACATATCTAAAATTAAAATATTTTAAAAAATAATAAATATTAAATTAGTGATTTAATTGTTGACCCATGGTTGAACTGGCGAACTAGTCACTTGAATCTTATTACGGGTCAATTGTCAGTTTGGGTTTAAAAACTATGTTGACAACCATAAACTTTGTTTGCATATGTTGCTGCTAAACATTTTCACTTTGATCCATATTAACAACTTTATCTTCAACTACATGTTCACTGCCTACCTTTTGTATAAGGTTATTAACAATACCAAGATGCTCAACATTTTCAGCATGTTCTTTTGTACTTCCTAACTTAAGGTACAAATTCTCAAAAGTTTGAAATTCAACAAGTTCAACAGCCTTTGTATCATACTATTAGGTCTTCTAACCTCACTTAACATCTTCTCAACTTGGTCATCATTATCATTAACAATAGGAATATCACCTTCAAGACCATAGCCTTTTGTCTCTATTTATGACTTCTCTATAGTTATAATTTTTTCCTTGTTATCACCATTATTAGTAGACTATACATGATCCTTATTATTGACTTCTTG
The DNA here is from genome assembly GCA_037832385.1 of Rhizophora apiculata. Classification (NCBI taxonomy): domain Eukaryota; kingdom Viridiplantae; phylum Streptophyta; class Magnoliopsida; order Malpighiales; family Rhizophoraceae; genus Rhizophora; species Rhizophora apiculata. Next base: position 4,677 of record CM075437.1, read on the forward strand.
AATATTGTCATATGTAATTAAAGGTTAACTTTCTACCACATTAAGAGTATTTATCTTATGCTCTAAATATAAGTCTACTATCCTATGTTTAACAAGCAAGTCAAACATGCAAATGACATTGTTATTGCTTTGCATTAAAATCAAAGTATCCCTTAAAACATTGTTTTCTTTTAGGAACCCTAAAATAGATTCTCTACATGTTCTAATAACTAATCAAGTTTTTGGCCATTCTTCTTATTCCAATACCTAAAAGCCTATAAATGTTCAAATTCTTTATAATGCTCAATTGTCCCCTCTTATTTCTAAACCTAAGATTTTCAACAAATCAACCATCATGAAATATCCTATGACTTGCATCGTCATTCATAATTGCCTATAATTACACATAAAAATTCATTTTCGATTAATAAATTACACATAAATTACAACCCTAACTCCTAATTTAACAAATTAAAAACTTAAATTACAATCACAATAAATTGAAAATTCTAATTAGAAATCCCAATTCACAAACCCAAATTAAGAAAGTCAAACTAAAATCTCTAATTTTAGGTCCATAATTAGAAATTCCAATTTAAAAGGCCTAATTAAACAAGGTTAATCAAAAAAACCTAATCCAAAATCACTAGTTAACACATCTTAATTAAATGCTCCAATCAATAATCCTAGTGAAAAACCATAATTAGAAACTATAATTAACAAATCCCTAAACAAAGACTCTAATTAGAACTTAGGAAAATTCATAATTAAAAACCGTAATTAGAGGTTAGGATCCTACTTAAAAAACCCTAATTTCCAAAAGTGATTATTGTAGATTTTATAATTAACAAACACTAATTTCATTTGTTATGGTTACTAAATAAATTAATCACAAACTATTTCCTCCCTAATAGAGAAAGAAAACAATAAAATGTAGATCCTAACAACCATAACACTTTTATATATATATATATATATATATATATGCATACCTTGGCAACAAATGAAAGAGATAACATGAAAACCAATAAAACAATGCCCAGGCTTCTTTTCTCGAGAATAAAAAGAACAAAAAATGGTAGGCTAGATTAGTTTAAGAAAAAAAAATCAAATCAAATCATGTTTTCATATGAACAAGAAATGAGATAAAGAGATTAATAGGATTGATATCAAGAAGAACAAAGAGATTAAGAGCTAAAAATTGTAAAAGGAGAAACAATTTTGATTTTCTAAGTTTTAATAGTAACTTTTCTTCTTCTTCTTCTTTTTTTAAAAAAATTTAAAATTAACTCATTACAATTGAATTAATTCTAAAAAAATTAGGAAAATGGTACATAATGTTTGTGGACTACCATATGGAAAAGATAATGGACTAATGAAAAATGGTGTAAAAGGTAAATGACAAAGATGTGAGAAGTGTGATCTAAAATAGTGTGAGAATATATATATATATATATATAATGTATATATATTATTAATGTTATTTCATCATATTTTATGTTTGAAAAATTATTTGAATAAGCTAACATATGATTACTATTGATCATAATGGTTAGTCTTAGTCTTGATGATCTCATACCACTAGTTTAAGACAAATCTCTAATAATATCTTTTATATAAAACTTTAAAGTATTAAACTAAAACTTTGTTTCCCTCGTACTTTAAGGGATGACAACAATTTGAAGCGAAAGTGTGAACAACCATCTTAATCTTTATCATCAATTCCTTAACCTTGTAATTGTTTTGGATGAAGATAAGATTTGGAGTCTCCTCCTTATTTTTGCTAGGGTTTAGAATCCCTAATTTTCCTCATCTTCAAAAAGCATATAAACTTAAAGAGAAAAAAAGGTATTTGAGCATGACCATTCTTTGGTCCCATAAAGCCCAAATCTCCCAACTCCAACAAACCAAACAAAACCCAATTTGTCTCCTCAACAACGTTAACATGAATATGAACATGGGATCTATCTCTTTTTCTTTATTTCAAACTCAACAATCATCACTTGACATTAATGTGTTAGAAATGCGTAAGATTACATTCCAAGAGAAAACATCCTAAGACTTTTAGGTCAGGAACTTCAACACAAAAGCATGATCACCCTCCCACTCAAGTACCTTCATCTCTTTTTTACTTCAGTCTTATTGTGCTCTTAGATATTGATTTAGTTTAAGGATTTTTGAGATATTTTTCATGAATGAAATTGTTAAATTGGTTTCTATGCTTAACTCATACACAATTCACAAATAATACTTGGGAGTAATAAGGGTGTTAAAAGTCGATTGAAATTTAATTATTGTTGTTATTTTATCTCTATCTCTTATTTTTTCCCTACTATTGCTATTTTTTCTCCTATTATTATTCTTTAATATTAGAGTCATGCATGTTTCTTGTTAACAACCATACATTGGTCAAAGTGACCATATTTTTTGAGTTTGTTTTGTTGCTTATATTGCCTATAAATAGGCAAAGTTTTTACAAAAATAAAGTGTGGCAATCTAACTATTTTCTATCAACCATTTTTGAAATTTTTTTCTAATATGAGTTTATGGGTTTCATGTATCTATTTCAACAAATTTGGTATCAAAGCTAGGTTTGGTCTCTTGATTGGGTGATTGAGAGAAACATGAGAGATTAATGGTTTTGCAGGTATGACTGCAAACATGTTCTTAACATCTCTACCATTGATCCCAATCTTTGGCAGAGAAAAGTATGAATTCTAGAGCATTAAGATGAAGACTTTATTTTAGTCTTAGGAACTATGGGACTTGGTTGAACATGGCTACCTTGATCTAGAAGATGAAATTAAGTTGAGAGAAAATTAAAAAAAGGATTTGAAAGCTTTTTTTTTCATCCAATAAGTAGTGTACAATAGTATTTTCTCCAAGATTGTTGTAGCAAGCACCTTCAAAGAGGCATGACAAATTCTAAAGAAAGAATTTCAAGGTGACTCAAAATTGATTGTGGTAAAGCTTTAGCTCCTTCAACATGACTTTGAGACTATGTCAATGAGACCTAAGGAGTCTGTCCAAGAACTTCTCTCATGAGTATCAGCCATTATAAGTCATATAAGAACATATGGTGAGAGATATTCTGACCAAATTGTTGTTGCAAAGGTTTTAAGGAGTTTAACCCCTAAATTTAATCATATAATTGCTATAATGGAGGAATCTAAGGACCTATCTATATTTTCTTTTGATGAGTTAATGGGTTCTTTACAAGCTCATGAAGCCAAGTTGAATATAATAATGGAGCGAACAAAAGAAAGGCATTCCAAGTGAAAAGGGAGACTTTAAATCCATAGATAAATGTTAATTTATATGAAGAACCAAAATCAGTTGGTCCAATAGGCTGAGGTAAAAGAGGCTTTCATGGATGAGGACATTCTATAGAAGGATGACGTGACAATCCATTCAAAGCCATTATTGTAAGAGATACAAACATAGTAAGGCCAAATGCTAGAGGAGAACAAATCAAGTAAACTATGTTGTAAAAGTAAATAAGGGAGATAAAAAGGAGATTAAATTGTTTACGACAAAGTGTGAAGCCATGCAAGAGACAGGAAACTTTTGGTTCTTGGATAGTGGATGCTTCAATCATATGATAGGTACACACTCACTATTCAAAGACATTGATGACACATACAAGATGAAAGTCATACTAGGTGATGATAAGCAAATGTAGGTCAAGGGCAAAGGAACTTTGACAATAGGTGAAAGTCATACTAGGTGACATTGATGACACATACAAGATGAAATTCACACTAGGTGACATTTGACAAGGGCAAATGGGGTTACAAAATTGATCTCAAATGTTTTTTTTGTCCTAAGTCTTACATAAAATCTACTGAGTGTTGGGCAATTGATAATTAATGGCTTCATTATATTGTTTGAAGAGAATTCTTGTGTGGTTAAAGATAGGAAATCATAGGAAGTATTGATGGAAACAAACATGACAACAAATAAGCTCTTTCTATTAATATGATTAATGTCCAACATCGTGTAATGGTAGTATATGGGAAGGAGGAATCAAACATGTGGCATTTACATTATGGCCACCTCAATGAAAGAAGTTTGAAGCTATTACAATAAAGAAAAATGGTTTAGGGACTTCCTAATATTAAATCCCTAGAGATATGTGAAGCATATGTCTATAACAAGCAAAGTAGGAAGCCATTTCCTAAAGGATTAGCTTGGAGAGGACCAGAAAATTTAGATTTGATACACACTAATATATGTAATCCTATGAAGACTTTCTTTTGGTGGAAACAAGTATTTTATGTTATTAGTTAATGATAGTAGCCAAATGAGTTAGGTCTATTTCCTACAGGCAAAATCAAAAGCTCTTAAGGTTTTTAAGAAGTTTAAAGCCCTTGTGGGAAAGCAGAGTGGGAGATACATTAAAACTTTGAGAAATGATAAAGGTGAGGAATTCACATCTTATGAGTTTAATTTGTTTTATGATGAGAATAGAATACACAAAGAATTAACAACTCCATGCACATTAGAGAAAATTGGAGTAGAAGAACAAAAGAATCAAACTATAGTTGAAATGGCTAGAAGCATGCTACAAGAAAAGGAGCTTCCAACTCAGTTTTGGCAAGAAGCAATTGCAACTATAGTTTATCTATTGAACTTACCTCTAACAAGAGTAATAGCAAATCACATTCCATATAAAGCTTAGACAGGTAGAAGACTTTGGGTAAGCCATTTAAGGATTTTTAGTTGTATTGCATATGCATTTATTGACTCTCAAAAACATAACAAACTTGATGAAAAGGCTACAAATTACATTTTTGTTGGATATTGTACTAAGCCAAAAGCATATAGACTTTATAACCCTGTAAATGGTAAAGTGAATATAAGTAGGAATGTCACCTTCAATGAAGAGGATAGATGGAGATGACACAAGAGTGAAGTAAGTGGAATTTGATTTGACACAAATAAAGAAACTAAGAATGAAGCCCTCGTGATTGATGAGTAGTAGTAGATTCAAACTCCATTAGTTTCACCATTTGCTTTAAGTGACTCAGGGTTTGGAAACTTTAGACATAGCAACACTTCAACATCTCCCTTGCAAAGTTCATCCAAAGAAGAGTAGCCACAAAAGTATAGGCCCTTAAGGGACATCTATAAAGCCACTCATGCCATGTACATTGCTGATCCCACAACATTTAAAAAGGTTGTGACAAAAAAGGAGCAGTGTAAGGCAATGGAAGAAGAGCTAGCAGCCATTGAAAAGAATGGAATATGGCATCTTGTGAAACTTCCTAATGAAAAGAAAGTTGTAGGAGTGAAATGGTTATTTCAAACCAAGTATAAGGATGATGAGAGTATACAAAAGCATAAAGTGAGATTGGTAGCAAAGGGGTATTCACGACAATATGAAATTGATTATGATGATACATTTTCACCTGTAACAAGGTTTGAATTGGTAAGGACTTTCTTAGTTATAGTTGCTCAATTAATCAATTTGATGTAAAGTCCACATTTCTAAGTGGAGAATTGGAAAAGGAGGTCTATGTTTTGCAAGCTATAGGGTTTGAAATTGAAGGGAAGGAGGAGTATGTATACAATTTGAGAAAAGCTTTATATGGATTAAAGCAAGCTCCTCAAGCCTGGTATGGGAATATTGATTCCCATTTTCTATAGAATGGATTTGGATGAAACAAAAATGAAGTTACTCTCTACATTAAAAGGGAATGTAATGATTTTCTCTTTATTTGTTTATAGTTGATGATATGATATACATGGGATCATTTATAGATTGTATAAGCAAATTCCAATCGATCATGAAGAAGAAGTTTGAAATGTTTGATATTGGAATGCTTCACTATTTTCTTGGCATTGAAGTAAAACAAGTTAAAAGTGGTGTTTTTATCGCTCAAAAGAAATTTACAATTGATCTCTTAAAGAGATTTAATATGCTAAATTGCAAGAGTGCACCCACACCTATGAATTTAAATGAGAAATTTCAAGCAAATGATGACACAAAACTAGCAAATGAAAGACAATTCAAAAGTCTAGTTGGAGGATTAATCTATTTAACACATTTCAAGCCTGATATTGCATATTTAATTGGGGTGATATCTAAATTTATACATAGCCCAAGAAAGCATCATCTTAGAGCTGCTAAGAGAATCCCACACTACATAGCTAGAACAAAAAACTTTGGAATCTAGTATGGTAAAGTTTGAAAATTCAGATTACATGGCTTCATTGATAGTGATTGGGTAAGTTGTGTTGAAGACAGGAAGAGTACTTCACAATTCACCTTCAGCCTTGGGTCAAGAGCAATAACCTAGAGTTTGAAGAAGCTGCCCACAACTACCCTATCATCTTTAGAAGCAGAATATATAATTGCAACAGGTTGAGAAGAACGTTATCTGATCTAGGCCAAGATCAGTGGGGAGTTACAAAAATCTACTACAATAACAAATCAACCATTTCCATGTCTATGAATCCTTTGTACCTTGAAAGGACCAAACATATTGATATAAGGGCACATTTCATATGGGACTTGGTAGCAGAAGAAACTATCACTTTAAAGCATTGTAATACTGAGAACAAGTGGCAGACATTCTTCCAAAGTCATAGCCCAATGACAAACATGAATATCTGAGACTACAGCTTGGAGTTTGTGAATTTGAATAAGGGGGAGTGTTGAGAGTTGATTCAAATTCGAATATTGTTGCTATTTTATCTCCTATTTTTTCTTCTTTATTATTAGAGTAGTGCACATTTCTTGTTAATAGCCACATGTCTATTAAAGTGGTTATATTTTTAAAATTTGTTTTGTTGTTTATATTGTCTATAAATAGACAAAGTTTTTGCAAAAATAAAATATAATAATCTGAATATTTTCTGTTCACCATAGTTAAAATTTTTTTCTAATATGAGCTTGTGGCTTTCACGTATTTGTTTCAACAGAGGGAGTGGGAATTATAAACAAAGCAGAGTTTTGGTTGGTAGTGTTGGAGCTAGACATTTTTAACCCAATATGGAAATGGAAAACTAGAATCTTAAGTGTTTTAACAGCTTTCATGTGGCAAACTTTTGGTTTGCTTCCACAGGTTTTTGTTGGACCTTGAGATTTATTTTTGCAATTATGTGTACATTAATGAGTTCAGAACATGGTAAAAATTAAGCTGGATTCAAAAGAGTTTGGAAAGGAAAGAGTCTGATCTAAAAAGACTGCTTGCTTACATGCATGAATGTCTCACATATTGTTGGAGCCACCGCTATGCATATTTTTGAGGGAGCTACCTCTAGTAAAACACATGGGAAAACCTTGTAAGATCCAGAACCTTTAGCAGTAACATTCTTCTGGCAGAACAATTTGGTTATACTTTTGTAACACTATTCGTGTTCTTTGGGTTATTCGTTTTAGCCTTTTTCATTCCATTCTCTGAGGCAGATTGCTAGGGAATGATGTTGAAAATCAAAAGAACATTGCTTATTAGAATTAGAGGTATTGTGTTCCTTTCATTTGATGAGCTAGACCTTTTTTCTTTTTTTTTTTTTTTACAAGAAAGCTTTTCTTATCATACTCTTAGCTTTATGTTTATAAGAAAGCTTTTTCTTTGGGGGGGGGGGGGACCGAAGAGGTCCTGTAATAACCTGCCTGATATGATTTTAGTTGCTCGGTTCTCTTATATTCGATTCATCTCTCTTTGGCTAACTTAATGAAAGGAGTATGGGTTTCTACTTGCGACACACATGTGCATATCTCTTGCATAATGTAAATGCATTTTCAACTCTAAACACAATAAAATGAGAAAAGATTGCATGGAAATGCATCACATATTCTAATTTGCAACATTATGATTCAGGTTGTACTTTTCAATTTTGCACTTTATTCCTTAAAAATTTGGGATTGTACTGTTGGTTCAGATCCTGTTGTGCTTGGGTCAGGTGATTACTGCAGTTTGTGTAATCAGAAATGTTATTCTGTGTTTTGTACTTTAGTGAAATGAACCTCTAATGCAAAATGGGAAAAGAAATTTGAGATGTGAGAAATTACTGGATTAGACTGCCTATAACACAACCCTTAGCATCTCACTTTAGTAGTTTTTGTGTCATTTGAATGGGTATTTCATGATTTTATCCACCTCTCTATGTGCAATTTAAGGGTGAATTTCAAGCTTATGTTTGGAAATTTATGGAAGCACTATTCTAGATTCCTTAACCTACTTTATTTATTGTATTGTCTTGACAATGCTATCGTATTTCCTCACTTGGTGTTGTCTTTCCCATCAGAGGTGCTGTTCCTTATTTTGGCACAAAGTGTTGTCTTTCTAGCTTCTCTGAGGTTGCTTTTGCTGAGTTTATTGAGCAACTATTTAGCTAGATGAGATTGTGGGAGGTTGTTCTTGCTAAATTTATGAAGAGAATATTTTGCTGGATGATTGATCCTTAAATTGTATGTTGAATTTCTTGAATTCTCAAAGAGATTTCTTTCTGTTGAGTCACCAGAATGGTAGATTTGCCCCTGTTAATATTTGCAAGATTACACAATAAATTTAATTGCCACTTTAGGGTTGCTTTTTTGGCTGACCGCAGTTTACAACTTGGTAGCAAGTTCAGTTAATTTACAGTTGAGGACCAGCAGGGTGAGCAGTGCAAAAGATTGAAAAGGATTATAAAGGGAACGAAGAGATTAAAATTGAAGAAACCATTTTTGATGGAGCCATTCCAACGTTGGCATAAAGGATAACATAAAGTTTCACAATACTCGATTGTTCTTATCTCTTGGTCCAGAGACATGTTAGAGATCGACCAGTCAGCTTGGCGGGATAGCTCAGAAATTACATAACCTTCTGTGCACAGCATTCACAGTGCACGAGGTCAAGCATATTTCGGTCCTGAATTTGTATGGTCAGTTTTCACTTTTTCTTTAAAATTTTGACATTTTTATTTGCAGAGGTGTTTGATGACAAAAACAAATTTGAGATCATAATTCATGCATAACAGCCATATCCAAACGCTTGAGTCACCTAATGCATGTTACCAGTTGAATGACCATTGTGGTTGGTGTGCCAGAGTTCGTGCAATATTTCTTGCCCAAGTGATGTTTTCAGATGAATGGCAATTTGCTGCTCTCCCAATATTCTAGAGATGCAGGGGTTCTGGTGTACTTTATTGGGAAGAAATCTTGGGGAGTTTGCACACAGAAAGTAGGATACCGTTCTCCTAAACATGTTTTGGTTGGGAGGTAGGAGGGAGAGACATAGAGAGAAGAAGAAGAAGAAGCAGAAGCTAGGAGGAGGAGAAGAAAAATGAAATTGTATTAATAAAAGAACACCCTATGTGGAATTGAAGATTATAGTTTTATTTTTTTTTTCCCTTTTCTCTGCAACCCTTTTGTCCTTTTTGCAAATCCTTGGAGGCAAGGGTGTTGGCTTGGTAATTTTTATGCATGAATACACGAAGAAAAGAGACACAATTGAGTTCATTACGTGGATAACTACTGTCAAGTTTTACATTGAGAGTAATTGATACTCTTTGCATGTAATAGCTTTTGAACCATCTTCAATTTCAAGGATTTTAGCTGAAAGATTTATTTCTGAAAGATGTCGTTCGGATGGGTTATTTGATGGCATTGTTCTTCAATGCAAAATCTCAAGTCGCACAATAAGCGCACCAGTTAGCCTATGGAGACATAGTTCAAGCTTTGCAAGCAAATGTTCTGCTTTTCACTAAATTTTGGCTTCCGTTGTCTACTACAAACTGGAAAACAGGACAAGCCCGTGTTAACAACCATTATGGACCATGGGCCCTTATTACTTCTCGTGTCCAGTGAGAGCACAGTACTCACAAATTTAGTCCTCACCTACTCAAAGTTAATGCCATATATAATATGCAGTGGCAGTGGATCTTCGTCAAGCAAGAGTGGGCAAGTATGGAGTTCGGATCTCTCCACAGGAAAGAAGACAAATAGATAGTCAAGATAGCAAAAGATTTAAAATCCGACGTGGACAAACAGTCCCTCTTTAATAATTGCAAGATCTTAAAGAGTGAATACCAATTCTTGCTTCAAGATCCTTGGTTGTTTTTGGAACTAGTTAATTTAGTATTGCTTGTACTTTGAAAGAATCAACTACCACACTTTTTTTAGAAATAATATGACTAAGATATTTCACTATTTGGTTAGCAAAATTAAACTTTAATTTCTTAATAAACAAAAAATGCTCATATAAAGTAGTGAACACAATTTCTAAATGTGACAAATAAACATTAAAAGCAAGATTACACTCCAAATATAATCAAAAATATTAAAACAAACTTATATAATTGTAACCAAAATATTTCATTTATCAAGCTTTAAAATGTTAAAGGAATATTGGCAAGCTCAAATGGCATAACCAATAACTCGTAATAGCTAGCATGTATCATAAAAGTTGTTTTTTGAGTATCTTCTCATAGACTTGAATTTGATAATAACCTAATTTGAAATCTAATCTATTGAATAGTTGGACACCTTCCAACTCATCTAGTAACTCATCAACAATAGTAATAGGAGATTTATAATTCATAACAATGTAGTTAAATGCCTAATAGTCCACATAAATCCTCTAGGATTCATCTTTCTTTTTTATTATGAGAACAAGATAAGAGTACAAACTAACATTAGAACTAATGATGTCAGCGTCCAACATTTCTTTCACAATTTTCTCAATCTCTTCCTTTTAGAAATGCATATAATGATAAGGTTAGACATTAGTAGGCACACTCCTTATAAATAAAGGAATACGATAATCATGTAACCTCTTTAGGGATAAACCTGTGGGCTCAGCAAATAAATTAGAGAATTTAGTTAATAATGTATCGACTTCTTTCTCCTTCATAAAATGAGATTTTGTCACTTTTGTATTATATAGATGCACAAAGAACTTGTCCTAATTTTTGTAAGACTCTCTCTATTTGATGACTTGTGATAGTCATGATTTTGCCAACACACCTTCCTTATAATTCTATTACACACCCATTCAACAGAAACTTTATTATTAATGTGGAAAATTTTCAAGTAATATCTCCTAAGGTTTGTAACCAATTAATGCTAAAAACAATCTCATAATCTTCCAAAGGTAATAAAAAAAACATCAATGTAAACAGTTTGACCTTAAAATAGGAGCTTCACCTTTGTGCACTTTATTAGGCTCATCAAGTTTCTCCCATCTACAACCTTCATAGAAAATTTTTCATAGTTATTTATTGAAAAAGCAATTTTTTTTTGTTGACAATCTTCTTGTCCATAAAATTGTTAGTATTATCCAATTCAATTAATGTCACCATTAGTCATCCTTTGAGAAATCCAACAATTTTCATGGTTTATGAATTAAAATATCATACCAAAGCATGAACTATGGGCTCATTTGTATATTCAATATGAATGTCATCATGACTAGATACATGTGATTGTCATTTGTCTCAACAACTTCCTCAACTAGCTTAATCATTAAAAACTTGCCTTGTTTACATCAATGCTCTTTTGGTCACTTCTCATCATAGTGCTAACATAGTTTTTTTTGCCATCTACTCTTTCAACTACTTTAAGTCAAGCATTTAGTGTTAACAAGACAAATTAAAGAAGATGAGTCAATATTACCATTAGTAAGTTTGTTGACTCCTTTAGACTTTTACTCTCATAGGTAAGCAAAGGAGATAGCCATTACCATTATTTGTGCTTTTTTAACCAATCTTTAGCTTGATTGATAAGTCACTCAAAATGACTTTAATACTCTTGGATATTGACATATAACAGATATTTGCAAGTTTTCCATCAATGTTGTGATATTTTGAAGACCTAAAGCACATAAGAAGGCCTTTAGTGGAATTAGCCCAAGTCCATATTTTGATTTAGGTTTTGAGCTAATCATACCATTGGTTGACATCATCTTCTAATTGAATAAAGGTGATTTCCACCTTATAGTTTTTTGTCATACAATGGAATATATATATATATATATATATGGCTCTAGAAATCCAATTTGCGAGATTACTCTCATCTCAATGAGAAAATTCTACCTTTATAGGTAATTGTGTATGGTCACAGTTAATACCATTAAAGGACTTTACTAGCTTTTTCTATTTATTAGTACATCTGAAAGTATTGTCTCCTAACTAGTTTTTTTGCTAGAGCAAGGACTAACTATTTAATTTTCATAAGAGATTTTTGTATGAAAGGTGTTGATTCTTTAACATGGGATATTCTAATGTCAAAATCAAATGAATGTGTGAAGACATGATATAAGACTATAAATTAGTGATGTCAAGATTATTCTTTGTTGTTGCGTGAGGGGCATAAAATGAACAAGGGTTTTTTTTATTATTATTATTTTGGGTATAGTGGTAGGATTATGGAATAAAAGTGAAATCTTTAAGAATATTACTTTAATATTATTCTTTTGTTGTCTAGTAAGGGATATAAAACAAACCTTTTTTTTTTTTCTTTGGGTGGATGTAGTGGTAGGGTTATGGAGAAATAAAGAATTGAAAATTAAAAAAAAAATTGTGGATATAGATAGATAAGTCATTGATCTCTTCAAGAGAATTAGCCTCCAATAATGACTTTGAGGTGATTGACATCTAATAAGTTGAAAGTTTTGATATATTTTATTATTTGAATAAAAAAGTCATAAGACATCACATATATATAATGTCAAGAGACCACTTGACAACCAACTAATAAAAAGGTAATTATATCTACTAATTTGAAAAAGATAAAAGATAATTATTAGATTACATACATTAGAGAAATCATATCAAAGTATATGCAGCAAAAGCAATAATAGGTATTGGAGCTCCCATTGAGCTAGAATCACTTTCCTTTTAGATATCAAAATTGTTATGATACATTAGGCAAGGAAGAACATGGCCTGAAAGACTATGATTAAAAAGATCCATCAAGTTTAATTGACCCAACATGCATAATTGAATTAGAATCTTTCTTTCCTTGCAGATTATTATGACTTAGAAGAAGAAACATTAATGGAGAACATCTACAAATCCAATATGGAATGTTACCATTGAAATGATTGTGACCAAGGTCTAATGTTGTCAAGCTCCAGCAATCACAAAATACTTTTGTGAGCAATCTGAAAAGCTTATTATTGGACAACTTAAGCTGAGTCATCCATGGAGGTCAAAAGTTAGATGGTAAAGCACCAGAGAGATTATTCTCCAAGAAATCTAAAATATCAAGAAAAGTAAGGCTACCAATCCATAGAAGAAGAGACAAAGCAATGTAAACATAAAAATGCAAAGAGAATTGTTCAAAATTAAAAGAATTTAAGAGAAGTTACAAAAATATTGAGATTATGATTACTAAATAAAAAAAAATTTTAATATTATTATATCATATTTCATTTATTTCATTAATACTTATTATAGAAACATTTTATTGAATAGAAGTGAACCAAGAAGTATAAAGGAAAGTGAAAGGAGTTGTTAAAATATTAAGATTGTGACTATTATTTGTGTTTTTTTAACCTATCAAAGAATTTCAAGCATAACAAGAAAAAATCAAATAAATGGCTGTGGAAGCAAATAATAGCTTGAGTCATAGAATAAATTAAAAAATAAAAATTGAGTTATGTTACATGTCAAACATGTGTTACAAAAATAGATAGATTATATAGATATAGATTGTAATTAAAAGATTTGAGTCTAAGTGATGGTTCCCTTGACAAAGGTGCCATTAATTTCATCCAATTTTATTCATTTTTCTTTCATGTCAAAATTTGTTGAAAAAAGAAATTGATTAATAAAAGTTTTCAAATAATCCCTTTTAGTGTTTATGAAACTTGTTGTTTCCTTTAACATCACTAACAAAAAGAGAAAAAAAAAAAAAAAGCTTTTAGCCTTACATTTATTATTAGATTGTATTTTTACGTATCGTGTCACTTTCAAATTAAAAATAAAATTGTAAATATATAACCTAATAATCATAATTTTATATTTTATAAATTTACATTACTCTGAATTAAAAATATGGGTTCATCTAATATTCCTCATGTAATAAATGGATAGCTAACAAAAAGAACATGAGATCCCTTGCAGTCCGTAAAAAGATTGTCTTTGGGCCAATCATACAATTTTTCTCTAATCGGCAAATAGGAGCATTTGTTGAAATTTTATTGATTTTTTTTTTTGTGTGTTTTATTAATGACTAAAATTTTCAATAGCATGATATATGATTTTTGAGTAGTCATTCTGTCTAAAAAATATAATTTTAATAAATGTGTTGAACAAAAATCAAGTTGTAATTTATGAACCTTTAACAATATAAATGATAATAAAAATTCATAATAAATAAAATTAATATTTCAAACCCCACTTATGAAAGTGTAACCCTAGGACACATTTGATACACAAACAAGATACTATATGCTTTAGACATGAATGTGAATGTATTTGATGCATGAGATAAAATGAGATAGCATTGGATAAACTAGTGTTATTTCATCATATCCTATGTTTGAAAAATTATTTGAATGTACTAATATGGGATGACCACCTCATCATAATCGGTTAATCTTATAGTAATAATCTCCTTTATTAGGCCACGTCATTGCAAGATAAATTTAGACTCCAAAATATCATTTACATAAAAGTCTATGATATTAATACAAATTGCATTTGTTGTACACATCCCTCTCATTTTTGTTTCAACACTACTATCATTGGCCTCCATCATTGTCTCGTTGCCATGACCTCCACCACCATCATTGTCATCATCATCATTGCCACTATTGTCACTATTGCTGCTATTGCTATAATCACAATTGTCAACAGCCTAGTCACGAAAAGAAAAAATTTTGTTCAATAATTTTTTTCACAAAATATTTCATCGAATAATTATAAGTATATTATTGGCATTTAAAGGTGAAACCAAAGCAAAAGGGATTTGAGTTCTTCAAGCATGATTAGATCTCATAAAATCCAAATTGATGAGAAATTAGATATTAGAAATAAGAAAATTGTGAAATAAAGAGAGATAAGAGATTGATCTCTTCAAAATGATCATCCTCCAATAATTGCTTTGAAGGAATGAGAATCTAATAAGTTAAAAATTTTCATATATTTTATTACTAAAATGAAAAATTCATAGGATATTATGTATATATATTGTAAAGAGTTTAACTTAATAGCTAACTAATAGGAAAATAATTACATTTATTAATTTATAAATGATAAAAGATAATTATTAAATCACATAAATTAAAGAAATCGTATCATTTTACTACCCTTTAAAGCATCTTTGTCCCTAAGGCTAACCAACATAAATTCTAGAAATTGATCGATAAAAGAATAATAAAATTCCCATGTAACATCCTCAATAAGAAGACTAGTCTAGTAAACAAGAATTTGTGTAGCATCCATGATAGACTATGGCTAAATATTAACCTCTCCTAGGGAAGTAATGTTGGATAGTTAGCTTTGTGTAACCACATTCTCTCCTAATTTCCTCTTCAAGCTAGAGACATGAAAGACATAATGTATTTTAGACCTTATTAGTAAATCAAAAAGGTAAGTAATAAGAGTAATGCATTCCAAAGAAGTTAGGAGATAATTTCATTGACAAGTGAACAATGAAGTTGATATGGTTAAAGCCTAAAACATACCTAATCTCCCACTGAAAACTCATGTTTAGCATGATATGTATCAATGTACTACTTCATATAGGCTTGGGTTGTAATAAGATTGTCTTTCATAAATCAAAAGCAACTTGTCCCTATTTTGTAAATCTTTATCTAGATCCACATGAGAAAACCCAATTGTATACCTTGCAAGATTAGGCAAGACTTGACCATAAATAACTTTAAATAGGGACATCTTTGTTGAAAATTGATAAATGGTATTGTACCACCACCCAATCCAAGAAATTCATTTCACCTTGTCCTTTAGATTGTCATTCACAAAGCAATGAAGGTAGTTCTCTAAGCACCTATTAACTATCTCAATCTATCCATCTGTTTACAAGTGATAAGCAATTATCATATTCAACTATATTCCTTGCAAATGAAACAACTTCTTAAAAAATTACAAGTGAAAACTTTATCTCAATCACTAGCTATAGATTTAAGAACACCATGCAATTTCACAATATTTTCAACAAAAACTCAAGCAATAAAAAAAGTAGTATAAAGATAACTAATTGTAAAAATATGAGTATATTTAGTAAAATGATCAATAATAACAAAAATAGTAGTTTTACCTTGAAACAATGAAAGTTTTTCAATAAAGTCCATAAAGACATTTTTCCAAACTTCTTCTTAAATAGAAAAATGTTGAAGAAGACTTAGATATTCCACAAATTCAATCTTGTGATGTTAGCAAACATCACATTCAGTTACAAACTATTTTATTTCACTCTTGAAACTCTTCTAATAAAATTTTTGGCAAATGCACTTATAGACACAAAGAAATCTTAAGTCTCCAATAATTAGGAAAGCATGAAACTCTTAAAAGATTATGTCTTTGTAATAAAAATTAGGAATAGGCACCATCCTGTCTTATATGGCAAGTCTATAAAATCCTAAATGTAATAAGCAATCAAATTAGGATCTGTTTGTAAGTTTTCAATGATTTCCTAAGTTTTGAAATCATTCCACCATTCATTTTGAGTTTGTGAAAAGGTATTACAAGTAGAGATAGAGATTTCCACTAGCTCAGTATGCTCTAAAATGTGAAATAATGCATCAAGTACATAATTCACACTTCAATTCTTATAAATAATCTCATAATCATATCCCAACAATTTAGAGATCCACTTCTACTCTTCTGTAAAAGTGATCCTTGTTCTAATAAATATTTCATACTTTTGTGATTAGTCTAAATTTGAAAATGCCTTCCAATCAAGTAGGGATGCCATTTTATAATAATGTGAACCACAGATAACATCTTTTTCTCATAGACAAACCTATTGAGATGTTTTAATGATAAAGCCTTATTGGTAAAGGTTATAAGATGACCTTCCTATATCAACATGAAATGTAGCTAAAATATGTCATTCATTAAGTTCTGAAATGTTGAAAGAGCATTGGTAAGCCCAAAAGGTATAACCAAATGTTCATCCACTCCATGTCTTATGATTATTTGGCTCTTTCTTTTGTATTAGTTGCCCTGCCCTACTACTAGGCAATTATATCCAACAATGACATGTGTCATTATTATCGAATTCCAAATGAAAAGATGAATTACTATTAAGACAAAAATTGACCAATAAATTTATTACCAAAGACTCCACAAAAATGATGGTATATAAATAATTTTTATATAATATATAAAATATTTCATATTATATGTAAATCATATTATATATAATATAAAAATTATTTAAATTTATCATTTTTATATCCATCTATATTTTTTCTTACTTATATTTATATCAAATAATTTTTTAGACTTTTTAGAAATTCCTTAAATAATTTTGATAAATAAAATAAAAAAATATATTTTAAATATCTTAAAAAATGAATGAAATGTTAAATATTTTTTATTATTTATATAATTTTGTCAATAACATATTTTGATATAATTAATTTAAATTATATAAAAAATACAACTAAATCTATTAATTAAAAAAATAAAAAGTAAAAATAATAAATTATCTTTTCTTGAATAGTAAAAAATTAGTCCAATCAAATTAGAAGAATTTTTTTATTGTTGACAAAAGTCCTAGCTTGGGGCAATGCAGGCTCCCATTGGTCTTTATGATTTGATGACCCCTTTAATAACACTTTCATGGTTGATGATCCATTTATTTATCTCATCTAAACCTTTTATGCAAATGTATAGCAATATTGACTTCAAATGTCCAAAATAACCTCAAACTCTAAAGGGTTAAATAAAGGAAAGTAATAATAATAATAATAATAATAATTTTTTAAATTTTATGTAAAAATTAAATATACATAATATTATTTTTATTTTTATTAAAAAAATATTATTATTATAATATAAATTTGTTAAATGAAAATTACCATAATATAACTTTATTCCATTCAAATTAAAAGGTTCTTTTTAACGTGACTTTGACAAAGACCTATCATGACAATAATGCCTCCCATACTTACCTTAGTGACCTTTCGACAATTATTCTATGATTCATATAATTATTTCATTAAAATCTTCTCATATACCATGATATAAGGTTAGAAGGAATTTCATCTACATAAAAATTGAATATGTGCAATTTAAACTATAGTAAGGGATTAGAGTAATGATATTAACTTTTTCAATGTAAATATTCAAATTGGCCAAAAATGCACACTTCTATATTTATACAGTTGATCATTCTTTTGTATTGAAAATGTAAACTTAATATATATACAATTCTTTTTATTCTTATTGACCAACTCAATGTCATTACTTATATTATATATAAAAAAATATATAATATCTATTGTAGTCTCCATATGTTTAACATTGCTTCCAATTTTTACAAAATACAACTATGAAAAGTGGGTTGTTAAGAAGTATAATAATTAAGTTCTGGTAGTTAATGCACTACCAATATAAACGCAAAGCTCATATCTTGAATCTTCACCAGCCCCTCAACAACTCTCCCATTGTCTTATTCTTTATTTTTCCTTATCAATTTTTAACTCATAAGATCCCTTGTGCTTATCTCTAATCTGGAAGATTGGGAAATGTCTCATTAATTTTAATCCCTGTCCTTTACCCAATTAAATGATGGTTCAAATGTTATCCTATTTTTTACGTGCATCATGTCCAAAGTTCAACATTCAACATCATTGACAAATAAATCTTCAACATTTAAACCTATGTATTTAGGAAATTTCTAATTTGACTCTCAAAATCAAATTAATTACTACCAAAATTTTAAAACTGATTAATGTTTAACTTTTCTCCTTTGGATTCACCAAAGGAACACGGTTTTTCAGGCCAACAGAGCTGGCGGTGGGCGTGTCAATCAACCGTGCGCGTGGGTGTATCTTTATCAATAATGTTTTGTAATAAAGGGTAGTGCGGTGGCGGTGGCGGTGGCGGTGGAACGAGGAAATTTCACTGTTCGGGGTGGGCCCCAACTATCTGCTTGCCAATCCGAATCTAATCACGACCGTCCAAACCAGAAATTCGACCGCATGTGGTACTGGAATTCCAAGTCATCGGAAACCTGTGACTGTGGAAATTGTTAAATTGTAACCAAACGGAACTGCTTCGGTCACATTGAAATCTACCATCCGCGCACACCACACGCCAAGGAATAGTCAAACCTCAAGAGTAATATTAATGAGAAATTTCCACAACATAATCCTAATTACCGTCAACCACAACGCTTCACAATTCCTATTTGTGGAATCCCTAAGCCAAAAATGACGGAGATGGATTGGCTCGAGACGGTAAAAAAGGACAAAAACGCAAGTGATTGTAGAAGAAAAACGCTCAAAGGGACGAAACAACAACAGAAATCAACCGAAGTTCAATGCAGCAAAAGGGAGCCGAGTTTACGACTAGCAAATACCATATGGGTTAATTGTCCAAAAAGGCCGGCGACCACCTCCGGTCGAAGGTAGGTATTTTTTTTTAGATATTTTTACATTTATATCATATAATTTTTATTTTTATTTTTTTATATAAATAAAAAAATATTTAATTAATTTTAATAAATAAAAATTTAAAAAATTATTTTAAATATTAAAAAAATTCATTTAATATTTTTTATTATTTATATAATTTTATTAATAATATATTTTTATATAATTAATTTAAAATATATAAAATTTTAATTAAATTAAATAAAAAAAATCAAAAGATTTGAAAAGAAAAAATAAAAAATTATTTTTAATTAAATTTTAAATAAATTAGTTTAATTAAATTAAAATATTTTTTTTTTAACATGAAAAAAGTTGTAACTGACAGTAATGAAACTTTGTGATAAAAAGATTATAAGAATATTATTATTTTAATTAATTTCATAAAATGACCACAAATAATAATTAAAAAGTATACAAATAATATAAATAATTTATCTTTATATAGAATATATAAATTTATTCAAATAGTTAAATTTAAATTAAATTTAATTAAATTTATATTATAATAAATTTTTAATTTATGTTAACTTCTAATATAAATTAAGGTCAATATCCTTTTTAATTCTAATTAGGCGATACTCTCAATTTCAACATTTATTTCAGTTTAACAAATATTTTATTATTCAATGAATTTGTGAGAATATCAACCACTTAATCTTCAAACTTAAAGTAAACCAATTCAATTTCCTTTTTATTAAGTTGATCTCTAAGAAAATAAAAACGAATATCAATGTGTTTACTCTTTACATATGTAACTGGATTTTTTGTCAAATTAATTGTAAAAATATTATTAACAAATATTTTTGTAGGAACTCTAACTGGAACATATATCTCATTAACTAATTATGAAATTAAAGAGCTTGACAAGCATTTGAAGCTGCAGCTACATACTTTGCTTCATAAGTTGAAAGTGTAACAATAGATTATTTCTTGGATAAACACAAACAAACAGTAATTCCAAAGTTAAATAGTATCCAAAAATATTTCTACGATCATTTATATCTTTACCCCAATCATTGTCAGAAGAACCTATAAGAATACAACTTTTGGATGATGAATAAAATAGGCCATGATTATAAGTTCCCTTTATGTGACATATAATCCTCTTAGTAACTTACATATGAGGTTGACGAGGAGACTCAAAAAACTTGCTGATCAAATTGACTCTATAAGATATATCAAGTCTCATGCATGTCAAATATCTCAAACTCCTAACAATCTGTTTAAAAAGTGTAGAGTCAATGGGTGCTTCATTGCCTTTTTTAGACAATCTAGTCCTAACTTCTATAAGAGTTTTCATATAATTGCAATCATACATTCGACACTTTATTAATAACTTGGTAGCATACCTCTTAACGATAAAAATTTCATCATCTCCTTGAGTCACTTTAATTCTAAGAAAATAAGACATTATGCTCAAATTTATCATCTTGAATTCATGCATCATTGACTTCTTAATTCTTCAATCATTTTGAGATTGTTGCTTGTAAAGATCAAATCATCCACACATAGACATATAAATAGTATATCACCAGAATCATTGATTTTCACATATAAGGCATGTTTAGAAGGACACTTCTGGAAATTATTTTCTTGGAAGAAGGAATCAATGTATTTGTTCTATACTCTAAAGCATGTTTTAGGCCATATATTGCTTTCTTCAATTTATACACCTTCTCTTCACTTCCTTTCTTCACAAAGTCTAGAGGTTTCTTAACAAACACTTTCTCTTTAAGAGGACCATTAAGAAAAACTGACTTCACATCCATCTAATGAATTTTCTAATGATTCTATGTAGCCAAAGCAATTATAAGTCTAACAATTTCCATTCAAGTAACAGGAGCAAACACTTTATGATAATCATGGTTAGGTCCTTGTTCAAATTCTTTTGTAACCAATCTTACTTTATATCTCTCTACTTCTCTATTGGATTTCTTCTTAGTCTTAATACTTCACATCAATAACTTTTTGACCTCATGAAATAATAGTAAGCTCTCATATGTTATTCTTCTCAATTACCTTGATTTCTTCATTTATGACATTCACCTACTTTGTATCTTGAATCACCTCATCAAATGACACTAGTTCACAATCTGCAAACATGGCAAAATGTACCAAATCCCCATCATCATTAATAACATTATTAGGGATTACCTTATAATCTTGCAATCTAAATAATTGCTAGTGATTTCTTCTTGGTTCCATTTTTTTGCAAAGCTTGTAGTGTAGGATTCTGTGCATCAACTAGTGAGACTTCCCCATTTACAATGGGGATTGCAACTTGAGTTTCTTCATTTCCCAAAATAGCAATTGTACATCTCTGACAGTTATTTTGCTCATCAACATTAAAGTTCTAAACTTCATCTTTAGCAAAAGTCACATCTTTGCTCACAATTACCTTTTTTTTTTTATAAGATTAAATAACTTATATCCTCCTTTTATATAGCCAAGAAAAATTGTCTTCACTCCTTGATCATCTAACTTTGTCCTTGTTTCGATTGGAAAGTGAGTATAAGTAATAGAACCAAACATCTTGAGATGCCTTACATTAGGCTTAAAATCACTTCATGCTTCTTTAGGAGTGATATTTTAAATACTTATTGTTAGAGATCTATTCAACAAGTAAACAATATATAAAACAACTTCTACTTAAAATGGATTAGGAACTCCCTTGGCTTTTAACAAGCTTCTCACTATATTCATAATTGATCTATTCTTTCTTTCAGTAACTTTATTATACTGTGAGGTCTATGAAATTGTAATTTCATACTTTATTTTCTGTGTTTCATAATATTCTTTGAACTCATTAAATATATACTCACCACCTCTATCAATTCTCAAATTTTGAATATGGTATCCATTTTGTCTTTCAACATAGGGCTTACACTTTTTAAAATAATTGAACACCTCATACTTTTTTTGTATGTAATAAACTCATGTTTTTCTGGTAAAATCATTAATGAATATAAGAAAATACCTATTGTTACCATGTGATAAAACACTCATTAGGCCATAAACATTAGAGTGGATAAGTTGGAGTGATTGTCTTGCATGCCAAATCCTTGTCACAAAAGGTTGTCTACTCTATTTAGCAAGAATATATGCTTCACAAATTTGATTATGATGATGTATCCTAGGCAAGCCTATTACCATGTTTCCTTATGCAAGTAATTTTAAACTACAAAAATTCAAATGTCCAAAATGAAGATGTCATAATTAAGACTCATCTTTGACAATAGTACTAAGATAAGTATAAACATCAGTGACAACATCAACTTAGAACATTTGATTCTTTGTTAAAGGGCTTTAAGAATGAGTATACCTCTCCCATCAAGAATTGAGAGACAATTATCATATAATTATATGTTATACCCCTTTTCAAGCAATTCACTCAAACTAAATAGGTTGCTTTTCATGTCTAGTACATAAAATATGTCTAAGATGTAATTATGATATCCAGTCTTTGACTTAATGAAAATTCGTCCTTTTCCCACTACTAGAACACTATTATCATTAATAAACTTAACTGTGGAGCGGATTGACTCATCAAGATCAATAAAGAACTCTTTTTTTCCACAGATATGATTGGTACACCCAATGTTAAGGAACTAGGTATTGTAGTTTGGTTTTTCAGTGGCTGCAGTAACCATCATAAGTGCTTCATTTCCACCATCTGAATCTCCCTCTTGTGCATAATGAGTTGTCTGATTATGCTTTTGAGACTTGCACTCATTAGCATAATAACCAAACTTGTGGCATAAGTAACATTCAACGTGAGACTTGTCATACCTTCCTTTACCATGACCTCTTCCTTAGCCTCAACCTCAATTTTTATATGTTTATTCTGATCTCCTTTGGCCATTATATTGATTATCACCATCTTTATAGTTGTGATAGTGACATCCCCAACCTTTATTGTTGTTGTAATTATTACCATATCCTCATCCACGAAAAGAACATTGCTTTTACTTTGATTAATCACTCTGATTGCTATTGGTAGGAGTATAACTTTGAAGTGTTTGCTCTACTGGCTTCTCAGTGCACTTCTCATTCATGCATTGTTCATGAGCTTACAATGTGCCTGTTAGTATATCAATTGACATCTGGGACAAATCATGTGCTTCTTCTATAGCAATTACAATATGCTCATACTGTGATGTGAGTGTCCGCAAGATCTTTTCAATTTTCACCTCATCATTTAGTTGCTTTCTATAGATTCTCATTTGATTTGTTAGGGCAAATACACTACTTTTATAAATTGAAATTGGTTCTAAAGCTTCCATATGTAAAAACTTAAACTGATGTCATAAGTTTTGAAGTTTTACCCTTTTAACTTTGTCTGCATTCTGGAATGATGTCGTCAAAATATCTCATACTTGCTCTGATGAGGTTGCTTATGCAATCTTTTCAAAAATTTCATCATTCATCATTTGATGGATGAAATAAAGTGCTTTTTTATCATTCTTTTATAACTCTTGGTGAGTGACTTTCTATGCTTTTGTGGCATCTATTGTGAGTTCTGTAACTCCATTATCCACAATATTCAGCAATTTATTATAATCAAACAAAACTTTTATCTACACACAATATCAGTTGTAATTTTTTTCACCCAAAATAGGAATTAATACAGGGATTGTGCCATTCATTTTGAAATTCATAACTTTTGGATTTGGCCCCTAAACTTTTGTTATTTGTAATTTGTCCTAAAACTTTCATTATTTACAATTTGACCCCTTAATTTTTTTAATTAGACCCCACACATTTTTTATTTTCAATCTGATCCTTCAACTTTAATAGAATGACAAGAAGGTAAAGCTAGTTTTTCTAGCAAGATAACAACGAATCCTCAGGTTTGGGGCTACAATAACAAGCAGTGATGACACAGTTAATAGTGGTAAATAATGGCAAACCTTTAGAATTTTGTAAATCTATGACGTTTGGAGTTTCTCTAAGTCGTGTGGTAGTCAGCAATGAATCTCTAACAATGACGGGCTACAGTTTCTGTAACTTTTGTAACTTCAACAACTTTTGTGGTGGCTCTGACGACTTATGTAGTAGATCCGTTAAAACTTATATGTTTTCTTTCAACTTAAATCAAGAATACTTGCTTTGATACTAACTCTTGAATTGAACAAGCTCTAATACCACTGATAGAAAAATTATAAGAATACTGTAATTTTTATTAATTTGATAAAATGACCACATATAATAACTATAAAGGACACAAATAATATAGACAACATGCCTTTATATAGAGAGAAATATTTAAATCTATCTAAATAGTTAAATTCAAATTGAATTCAACTAAATTTTTATTATAATAGAGTCATAATCTGGATTAACATCAACACCATTGTCTTTATCATTGATGACCCTTCAATAACCTTCTCATAATAGATGGTAGATAGGTCCATTTAATTATTTTTCTATTGAAACCTTCTTACAAATACATAAAAAGATATTGATCTCAAAAATACTAATTTCAAAAGATGTTTCATCTTTTCAAAGTAAACTTTATCATGATAGCTTTTTCTTTTGCATTAAGCACTTGCCCTAGACTTATCATTAGGCAATTATATCTGACAATGGCATGTGCCATTACCTTCAAGTTTCAAACAAAAAGATATGTCATTATTAAGAAAAAAATTGATTATTAAAATTACCTATTAAATACTTCAAATAGACTTATTATATATATAGTATAAAATATTTTATATATAATATAAAATTTATTTTTATATATTTAAATTTATTTTTTTTATATCTACTTGTATTTACTTATATCTCTATTAAATAATCTTTTAGGTATTTCATTTTCACATAAATAGAGAAAACTTCTTTAATTAATTTTAATAAATAAAACCAAAAAAAAATTCATTTTAAATATTTTAAAAAATATGACATGTTAAATATTTTTTTTGTTCATATAATTTTTTAATGACATATTTTAATGTAATTAATTTAAAGTACATGCAAAATTCAATTGGATCAAATACTTAAAAAAAAAAAAAGAGAAAATAAGAAACCATATTTGATTGAATTGTGTCAAATTAGGTTTAGTGTTGACAAAGTTCTAGCTTATGACAATATGGCCTCCCACTATCCATGGTTCACTTAATAATTTCATCAAAAATTTCTTGCAAATAGATAGCAAAATGGAACTCATATGTTTAAAAATACTTCATACTCTAAAGAAGGGTCCAATAAATAAAATATATATATATATAACTCTTTAAGATTTGTCTAAAAATTAAATATACATATTTTTATTTTTATTTTTATTAAAAATATTATTACAACTCTATCACATAAAAATTAGAATAATATAATTTTATCGGTATAAAAAATTTTTGTGTGAACTAAAGGGTCTTGACAAAGACTTGTCATGCTAATAATATCTCTCTTATTTACTTTAATGATCCCTTTATAACTATTTCATAATCTATATAATTATTTTATTAAAAGCTTCCCATATACTATGATATAGGAATAAAATGAATTTGATTTCAATTGTTTGAAAAGTGACTTCACATACAATCAAGAAGTGTCTAATTAAAGTAATAAAAATAAATGAGATTTACAGTATAATTGAATATTTGCAACTTAAACCTTAGTGTCAATGATTGAAGAAATGATGTTAATTTTGCTAAAGTAAATATTCAAGTTGGCCAAAAATACACACTTCCATGCTCATATAATTGATCATTCTTATGTTTTGAAAATATAAACTTAATATATATATAATATTTTTTATTCTTTTTAACCAACTCATTGTTATTATTTATATTATATCAAAAATAAAATACCCATTGCAATTTTCTTATACTCCACTCTGTTCTCAATTTACTTAAATATAATTATTAAAATAGAAAGAATATATATCATTCAATAGTCATTTTTAACAAAAGTGTTGATTTTTTAAAATTTTTTTTCTTAGTTATGGATAAATTAATTAAAGCATCTACCAAATTAAAGACACAGTAAAGTGAGTAGTTAAAAAATATAATAATCATATTCTTGTAGTTGCACATAAATATAATCCACCAGCAATGTAAACACATAGCCGAAGTATCTTGGATCTTAACCATCCCCTCAACAACCCTCCCTTTGTCTTATTGTTTTTTTTTTTTTTTCCCCTTATCAATTTTTAAATTATACGTCTCTAATCGGGAAGATTTAGAAATGTCTTATCCATTTTATCCCCGGTCCTTTACCCAATTAAATGATGGTTCAGATGTTATCATATTTTTTGTTTTAACAAAAGCATTCAATTTTTATCTAAAACACGTGAAATACCTTCTTGTACCAAAGCTTGAGAGGATCGTTATCCTATGTAAAGAAACACAAGGAGCCTCCTCAGACATCAACCTAAGCAGAAGTATTCCTTAAGATCTCAGCTTTCACTTCCTTTGATCCATCAGTTTCATGCTTTGCGTTACTATACCAATGGCTGGGACACTTTTTTCTCTAGTGGGGGGCAGTTGGGCTCGATTATGGCTCGAGAGCTAGAACAAAAGGTGAGGGTTGCAGTAGGTGTTGAAGAAGAAGTACAGAAGCTGAAAAGCAATCTCACTGCTATCCAAGCTGTGCTCGCTGATGCAGAGACAAAGGCAAGTGAAGGAGGCCACCGTCAGAGATTGGCTGAAGAACAGGATCCGCGGAGGCTCTCACAGAGGACGTCAGATCACCAAACCAATGTTGCTTATGACATTGAGGACGTGTTGGACGATTGGGGAGCTGCAATTCTCAACTCACAGAGCAAACCTGGAGATGAACAGGATCCGCGGAGGCCTCTCAAGAAGGTACCCTCCACCTTAGAGTCCGCTGTGTCTTTTGGGAAATAAGTTGGTCCGCGTCATGACCTTGCTGAGAAGATAAAAGAGATGAATGGAAAGTTAGATCTTTTAGCCCAAGAGAAAGAACGCTATCAATTTGTTCCTACAAAGGAAACCCAACAAATCGAGAGACCTATGACCATCTCTATAATTGACACAACAGAGGTGAAGGGTAGGGAAGAGGATAAAATAGATTAGTAAACATGTTGTTGAGTGAGCCTAATGATGGTGACAAATCAGACCTCCGTGTTCTCTCTCTGGTTGGGATGGCGGGATTGGTAAGACAACTCTCGCCCAAATTGCCTTTAATGATGAAAAGATAGAGGCCTACCTTGATAAGAAAATATGGATATGTGTCTCAGATCCTTTTGATGAGATTAGGATTGCCAAAGCAATTCTTGAATCTCTTTTACACTCTGCTCCATGAGTCACAGAATTGGAAAGCTTGTTGCAAAAAATAAGAGAAAATATTAAGAACAAAAAAATACTTCTTATTATGTACCATGTGTGGGAAGATAACTCTAGAAAGTGGGATCAGTTATCTTTTAAGTTTGCTGTACGAGGAAGTAAAATTTTATTAACCACACGCAAAGACAATGTTGCACTTGTTATGGGTTGTTCCAGAGATGGTATTTTGAATGTAGGGTTTTGTCTGACGAAGAATGCTGGTTAATTGTAGGTAAAATAGCATTCTTTGATAGGAGTGATACAGATGCCAAGATTTAGAAAAGACTTTTGGTAGAGAAATATCAAAAAAGTGCAGGGGTTTGACTCTTGCTGCAAAGACTCTGGGTAATTTTGTTGTTTAGAACAACTAAAGAGGAGTGGTAAAGTATTTTACGGAGTGAGGTGTGGGAATTAGAAGAAGGTAGAAAAGATACTATTGCTCCTCTATGGTTGAGCTATCATGATTTGTCCCCAGCATTGAAACGATGCTTCTCTTACTGCACTATCTTTCCCAAAGATCATGAGATTGAGAAGAGAGGGTTGATAGAATTGTGGATGGCTCAAGGGTATCTCAAGGAAGGACACAGCGACAACTTAGAGATAATCGGAGAAAAGTTTTTTTCAAAATTTTGCAATGCGTTCTTTCTTTCAAGATTTCCTAAAAGATTTTTTTTTATGATAATAAGCTGTAAGATGCATGATATGGTGCATGATTTGGCCCAATTGGTTGCGGGGGATGAATGTCTTGCTGTGCAGGTAGTGGAGTTAATCATGGGTTCTGTATCTAGAAAAGTGCATCATTTAAGTCTAAATTGCACATCATCATATGATGGTACGTCATCCTTCATTTTCTTTGACGGTACTAAAAAATTGCCAAGCCTTTTAATTAGAAGGTTGCGGCTCACACAACACAAGAGTTATCAAGATTATTCAGTGAATCAACTAATGTAAGATCGTTGAGCCTCAGACAACCCTCCCTCCATCCGTAAATTGGTACAGTGGAGGTGGCTTCATCTGTCTAAGAATTATAAATTGAAACAGTTGCCTGAAACACTATGTGAACTGCATAGTTTGCAGACCATAGATGTTTCTTGTTGTGGTAATTTGGAGAAGTTGCCACTTGAGATTGGAAAACTAATTAACTTGAGGCATCTTCATAATGAAGAAGGAGGCCCTAGAAGGTTGCCAAAAGGAATTGGGCAATTATCTGGTTTGAGGATATTGGAGGAAGTCGATGTTGGCTGTGATGATGATGATGATGATGCATTTTCTCTTGGCGATCTGAAGAACCTCACCAACTTCGGGGAAGGCTTCTTATATATGAATTGGGTGCATATAATCGTCATGTGGGCGAGGCTAAGAAAGCAGAGCTCAAGAAAAAGGAACAAATCACTAAATTGACTATTGGGTTTTCTTATTCTGGAAGAGCCCAAGAAGAATTGCTGCTGGAAGCCTTGGAGCCATCTCCAAACTTGGAATCTCTTCGGATAGCCTAGGTACTAGCTTCCCTGGTTGGATGATGAGCCATCTCCAAACTTGGAATCTCTTCGGATAGCCTAGGTACTAGCTTTCCTGGTTGGATGATTTCATTAGAGAATCTGAGGTCTATTTATTTATAGAAGTGTGAATCGTTTGAGCACTT
Organism: Rhizophora apiculata; assembly: GCA_037832385.1. Classification (NCBI taxonomy): domain Eukaryota; kingdom Viridiplantae; phylum Streptophyta; class Magnoliopsida; order Malpighiales; family Rhizophoraceae; genus Rhizophora; species Rhizophora apiculata. The sequence continues at coordinate 34,142 of CM075437.1, forward strand.
GCTTTCATTGGGTAAGCCGCCGTGTCTCGAGACTCTTTTCTTAAATAGAATATCGGGTGTTAAAAAAGTGGGGCAGGAGCTTTTAAGAATAATAGAAACTCAAATTGGTGACAGTAAAAGTGAGATATCAGCATCATTGTCATCGTCTTCTTCTTCACCAGTAGTTGTTGCTTTCCCCAAACTGACAACGCTATAATTCAATCGGATGCCCGGCTGGGAAGAGTGGGATGATTATTATAATGATAATTATGATGGCACTACCAAACCTCCTTCTATTATTATAATGCCATGCCTTTTGCTCTTTGAGTATTCGTAGCTGCTGGAATTTGAAGGCACTGCCAGATTATTTTCTGCAAAATACAACACTTCAATCTTCTAGAGCAGCGCTACAACAAGGAGAGGGGAGAAGCTTGGTCCAAAATCTCTCACATCTCTCATCTCTCATGGAGGCTGTTAGAAACTTCTCGCGGTGGAACGACGTGAGAACGAGAAGTGAACTTTACTTATTTATTTATTTTATTTTATATATATAATTTTTTTATTTATAATTATTTATTATTATAAATTTATTTATTTATTTTTTTAAATTTATTAAAATTTATTTTTATATTAAAAAATTTATTTTTATAAGTTATTATATTCTCATACTTAAATATTTTACTCATTATTATTTTTTCTTTTTTTTTCTTTTCCTACTTTAAGCACTGATATATCAGGAAGAAACAATTAATTTTTATTTTTATTTTAAAATTAAAGATTTTTATAAAGGTGGTTTTTTAAATTATATGATAAATTGTACTTAAATTTTAAAATCTAATTACAAATACATGACTGCTTAAAAGGGTTCAAGAATTAATTTGCTTCTAATCATATTAGTTTGAAATATCTTTCTTATTTCACTTTTTTTTCTTCTTCCAAAATCTTATTATTAAAAATATTAGCTATTTAATTATTGTATGAGAGAATGAGGTTTTTGAAATCTTATTATTGAAATTGATTTTATACTTTGCTTTATAAAAAATCATTGAACATGGTTAGAAGCTAGATCACTATCGTCCTATTATTGTTGAATGTCTGTAGCTTTTGAATCATTTCCTCGAGTTATCAATTACAACATACTCTTACAATAGGGCAATTTTTATGCTAATTTTATGACTAACTTTTGGTGCTTCATTGGATTTGGCCCTTAATTGTGGAAATCTCTTCTACCAGTATTCCAAAATCTTTTACATATAAATGTGATGGATGTGGCGCTTTTGAGAGGTCATGTAATCACCCAAGTGTTCTTATGTTTTTGCTTCATCTTCATTTATTTTTCCTTGTTTGTAATTTTGTTTATAAAAGAAAGAAAGAAAAAAAAAACTTAAGAACTTTAGACCTTCAAAGGCTAGAGACAACTCTATTAGCATGTGCAATATCATTAATATTTAGTTTCTAGAAAATTGTCATCCATAACTAATGATGTCTTGTATTGATTCAACAGTAGTGAAAATTACATCCATGAGCCTATTGGCCAATCTTTCATTAAATGTTTGGTTTGTTGAAAAGCAAGTATCATTTCACTAGTAGATTGAAACTGCATCCAAAACAAGTTATGAAACAACGTTCAAAACCAAAGACACACATACCTAAAAAAATTAGTTTGACTACTTCATTTCACTATCAGCTTTTTAGAAATCCATAGAGGCATGACATCCCAAAAAATCACAAACAATACATTGAAGGACTAATAAAAATAAAATCTAAAATGATAGATTAATAGTATTATGAAAAGTTATAATGCATTGAAACCCGTAACAAACACACATGCAATCTCATATTTTTAACACTACTAGTTGAAATGCACTTATTGGAACCTCTTGGTTCCATGTTCAAATCTTAATAAACTCTATTGCAAATTACATACATGAGAATATATGATTTTTTGAGTTTAAAACAATTAAAAATTCTAAAGCAATTTTAACCCTTCAAGCGTTTATTGGCAACTAGGTTGCTGAATATTTTCCATTAGAATAGTAGCTTCTACTTTTTAGTGTTTGCTTCCTTTATTTCATTTTCTCTTGTGGTAAGGCATACGCCAATTACATGGTAATTCAAGACTCATTGACATAATATTTGCTACCTACTAGACTAAACAAAAGTGTACTTCTACAAGCCTTCAGCTTGGAAATGATATATGGAGTGGAGCAACAGCAACAACAAAAAAAAAAAACAACAATAAAACCTTAATCTCAAATTTAAATGGAGTTAGCTAGATGAATCTCTTCTCATCATTTCAATATATTACAAAAAGGAAAAAATGAAAGAAAACCACCATATAAAATGCTTTAGCAATAGAAAAGATATAGATATACCTTTCTCTGCTATGTCCATTTTCTTTGCATTCTTCCTCATTATGATGGAGCATATCCCAATACTCCTTTTCAGTCTCACCTTAAAGACAATTAGATTATGAACTCCAACAAATGGTCTCTTTAAATGTTTTTATATATGGTAAATCTATCCCAAAATCTTTGTTTTTTGAAAGAAAAGTATCATTTCATTAGAAGATTAAAAATTGCACACAAAACAAGCTAAGGAACTACATTCAAAATAGAACCATACACACCCATAAGAGAACTAGGATTGATACCAAACAAACATGAAGACTACTTAATTTTCATAGCAATTGCTTTGAAGCCCCCATAACATCCAAAAAACACAAACAATATGCGATATCAAGCTGGCCAAGATCTATGAACTTAGCTTAAAAGACATGGATTCCAATCACTGAAGGACTTTGACCATGAGGTACTTAAGGTTATAAGGGATTAAAGTCCTAGAGAGAAAACATTTATCCAAGTTAGTGAAAGATAATGGCATAAGTCTTCTAATTAAGGCAGGGCACATATGTCAATTCAAGTCCTAGCAGCCATCAAACATAAAACATGCATGCCTTTGTAGAGTTTTTATTACCACTCCACTTTACAAAAATTTCTACTTACTAGTGATTGCATTTCCCGAAACTTTGAAAACTTTTGCACTAAAATTCTTACAACCTTTTTTCATCACTAGAGTTCCTCTAATTAACTTTATAGTAGCATAAGCTCTAATAGTTGCTTCTAGTTTTTTGAAATGAATGTAACCTGAATCTTCTCTCTTTTTGTAGTCAACATGCTATAAGAAAGAACAAACATGATGAACAAACAAATCTAAAGAACAAAAAGACATATGACTCTAAAAAATTTCCTAAAGTAAACAATTATCAAACCAAATCTGAAAAAAGAAATTAGTATTAGTATTCAAAATTTCACATATGCAAAAAATAGTCCTTAAAATCTTTATTAATTACATTTTAACCCAATCTATATAAGTATTAGGTTCTAGATTCCCTAGATGTTCAGAGGCTAAATATTAAGTGGTATCAAAAAATAAAGATAGATAATAATGTGGAACAAACGATAATTAGTATGAGATGTATCCATGTACCTTTATGGTAATAAATCTCTAAAAGACACACTTCAACATCTCACACGAGATAACATCCTTTTCTTAGCAAACAATTGTAGCCTTTTCATTATTCTCTTCACATACTCTATATGGAGGGTTATGTTATTCTTATCAACAGCATCTTGTGAATTATTTTTCTCATTATCTTCTGTAATAATATCTTCATTACTTTCTCTTGCATTTTTCGTGAGTATTTCCACATTAATAACTTCTTACAAGACCTCATGTCTACTTTTGCAAGTTTCCTTCTACATAAAAGTTTCTACTAGATCTTCAGACACATTTTTTCATGATCTTTGATGACATTTTCCTTGGAGACCAAAAGCTTTCCATTATTTGTAATTGACTTAATAGTGCTATTGCCTTTTATGGAATTTCAAATTAGCCCCTTCTTTAATAAAAATGCAATAATCAGACCCTTTAGATATGCTTTTGTGCAATGGAAGTGATTAAATTGAATCATAATACCTTAAGATTTTTGCTTTGTACCATCAATCTGTGTATGCATAAAAATGATACTTTTGTACCCCTGACTAATTTTAATTTTGTCATCACTATATCTGTAACATATCCATTGGTAGACAACATCAATGCATTAGAGATCAAAACCATTTGAATCGTATTAAATAAGCAATCTTACAACAATTTTAGGTTGATCTTTGTTTCCATTTCTATAGGGAATCCAAATAGGCCACCAATGATGGCTACATTGTCCATTGTAACTTTGTATTTGTTGGCATTGGATTTATTGCCATAAGTTGATCTATGATAGGTATAGGTAATAAGAATACATGGGAACACTTACCACCTTGGTTTTTGTTGATAAACTTTTAGAGGTTAGTGAAAAACTTACATAAATGTTCCAATCAAGGAGAATCTAAGTCCAAGCAAGACATTGATTGGAAACTTCAATTGTCCATTCTTTCTTATAATCTAAAACAATTGATTAGGTGTAAGGAGAAGCCAATTGGTTAATTTGATCATTAGTCCATTTAAATAAAGATATATAAATTGGATTCTCAAAGCATCTACAAATTGAGATTGTCTTTAATTTGTTTTCCACTACCAATTGATGCTACTATTTGTGGAAAATCAAGGATGAATGGTGTAAGATGACAAAGAATGGAATCTTGAAAAATGAGACAACAATTTGAAATATGATCTTTAATTCATTGGAAATCCATAAGAAAGAAAGGTAGGAGATGAGGTATGAGTTCTTCAAGAAACAATGAAAAGATGAAGTGCTTGAAGTTGCAAAGTTCTACTAAATTACTAGTTTGACATAGAGCTACTTGTAATCTTCTGTTTTGTAGTCAATGGTGTTTTCCAATAAGTCATGAGCATATTACTTAATTGGCCATACACCTTGCAGCAAGAATTTGTGCTTTGATAATTTTAATGTTTATTTGCCTTTGCTCCCCACACCCACCCCTTGGGGGCCTACACATAATATCGTATCCTTTCAATTATTTTTCTCCAATGAAAAGATAAAATGTGTATATCATTTTAGGCTTTCCAAAACCAAAGATATAGACTTCATACCTTTACTTTTAGCTCACCTATTGCCTTTGAAAATTTTACAATGTTGCAAACATGTGGATCATTTATCCAAAGGTTTACCTCTTGAAATACAATGAAGAAGTCTACACCTACAAATGTTCTTTGAAAGCATACCCAAAGCAGAAGAAAAAACATCAACATAAAAGGTAGATGGACCTTTTCTCTCTCAAAGTCAAATTCTTTCCTAAGACAGCCAAATAAGGAGAAAATATCAATGCAACTATTATTCTACATGCTTACAATAGATTAATCTTTTTAACTTTCTATCTTCCAACTTTTTCTTAGGTAGTTAATAGTAGAAACTAATTTTGAATGATGCATACAAATGTGGTAATGCCAAGATATTGATTTATAAATATATAAATATCACTGTACTCATATTCCTCTTACATTCTAAGGGAATAATTTTAAAATATGTAACCTATAACTCTAATTTATGATCTTCTTATCTATATAACACTATTACATGTTTGACAAAAAAAATGGCTTCTTTTATTAATTGTTAAACCCATTCAAAAGCTTTTTACATCTTTATCACTCATTCAAGTACATATGTAAAAGCAATGTTAAGGAAAGAAAAACATTTTTCAGAAAACTATCATAAGCAATCAAGAAAGGACAAAACCAACATGAAAACCAAAAAGGATAGAATTAAAGGTCATGACTTATTTGAGTTTTAACTATAAACTCACACCAGCACAATCCAAAGTTTTCTTCAATATCTCTTCAGCTTCTTCGGATGTAGAAAACTTAGTCAATATGGTGCCATGAAAGAAATTTTTGTTCATCACATGATGAGGTAACCTCACACTATTAACCTGTAAGGCATTTAATATAAAACAAAAGAGTTAAACACATTCCAAATCAATGTGTATTGATATTATGACCATAGGATTATTTCACCATACCTAAAACAGTAGAACCAATAATTCTTAGGATTAATTTAAATTATAGGATCAACAAACTTCCATATCATTACTATGATCATTCATCTCTAAAAATAGTATGCTAATATCCACAAACAAATAGAATAAACTTATAAGGATCACACAAGAGCTTAAAGACAATACACCTCACCAAACTTGGCAAAGGACTCAACATTTTGAATCTTGGTGTCATACTAAAAAATGCAACTGTCCTTACATCCACTTGGTTTAGAACTTCTTCAAGCTTTGAAAGCTCCTTGGCCTTACCTACCTTCATTAATTCACAACCAAAAAGGAAAGGAAAAGAGGTGAAAAGAAAAGGTAAAAAGAACCAAAATAACATATTCACTTGACATAAGTCCAACTAACTAAAGCAACAAATTTAATTAAAATAATCTATGAATAATATCTCAATACACAAAATATAACTATATCTAAGTATGAATTAACATTTATGAAAAATTCAGATATTGTACCATCATTAGAAACTTTGAGAAAACTATATTTTCTTAGAATCTCTGCTACTAATTTTAGCATATGGACATGGATATCATTGCATCAAATTTTACCCAACCCCAAATAACCTTTAATTATAGAGAACAAAAAAAATGAGGGTCAAGCTGACCACTTAAACATTCAAAAGTAAAGTTCAACAGCTATAATTCATAAAACCCATTTGTGTCAACTCCAATACAATGGCCATAAAAGCACCCATACCATACCTTATTATATGCACATAAAGATTGATTGAGGTAGTGAAGGATACTACCATCTTTACTTTGAGAGACTATCTTCCTCAAGAAAGCTTCTCTGGGTAAGTTGTTGTCACTGAATTCAAATTCCACATGAAAAAATCAATGGGAAAATTATGTTAGTTATTAATCAATTAGAACAATAATGGAAAAATGGGATTTTTTCTATTTTCTTTCAGGGGAAGGGAATTAGCGGAGACTTTTGGACCTAATGGAGGATTTTTTTTGTGGAGTTTTCTTGCTCCAAGGAAGCCATTAAGGCTTGAAAGTTTTCAGCTTTGGAGAAAGAGAATTGAAAGAAGTATAGGGTTTATAATTTAGGGTTTTAGAAATAACAATATTAGCTGAGGATTGGAAACTTGTGTTGTCATAACATTCTATATGTTTGCCTTCTTTTTTTTTTCTTTCTTTCTTTATAGGATAATCAATATTCACTTGCCCACCAAAATGCCTTCCAAAAGAATGGTTAATACTAAAATCGATTGGTTTGAATTAAAACAAAATTTTTTATATTACGTAATAAGGAGATTTTATCTTTTTTTTTTCCCTTGTTAATTTGAAGAAAAAAATTATTAGTAATTTTTTAGGACAACAAAAAATAATAATTTTTTAAAAAAAATTGTCTTCACTAAGGTTATTTTGTGCAATCTTTGTGATGAGTGAGAGAGAAAACATGAGTTAGAGAGAAAAAAGCACCTTCAAGTCATTACTAGGTTTGCTAGTTATTAGCTAACTCCATCATTGTTCTAGTTAATCACTAATGATTGATTATAGGTCATAATAAGTTTTTTTTATTATTATTTAATGTCAAAATCTACTTTATCATATTAAAAATTAATTTTTTTTAATTTTTTTCATCAATAACAATAATTTATTTTTGTTAAAATTTTTGACTCTATTATTCTTTTTTTTTTTTTGTAACAATCAAAGTTAGAAATATATTTTTCAACAATATAATCAAAAAGTAAAAAGTAATTTATTTTTTTCCGTAAAATTTTTTTAAATAAATATTTTTCATAAATAAATTTATTTTTAACATACAAATGAACCTTAAATAAAATATTGAAAGTCTTTGAGGAGGATATTTTAGTAACTAAGAACTTACACTTTCCTCTAAACATATTAAATTTTAATTTAAGTAGAAATGTATAAAATATATAAAAATAAAAAAAGTTACTTTATTGTTTAGTTCATAATTCAATGTATCTATTAATAAGAAAAAAAATTAACAAATTGAGAGAAACATAGGAAAAAATAATCAATAAATATAACTATCATTTTCTTGGAGAAAAATGTCATATTGATCAGCATCAAAGAGTGGCAATATTACCTTTGGAAGTAGTGTTCTTTTTGTTCGAGTTGTATGAGGTAATCCTCTTGTTTGATGAACTTGATGAGATTTTAATTCATAACAAAGTGGCAATGAGGTAATTCTCATGTTTTAGTAACATTTTGAGACTTTTATTCATTTAGACTTTCATCTTATGAACCTATAACACATGCAATGAGGCCAACAAAAAAAATGCATTATGAGCCCTACTGCCAACATCATTAGACCTTTTTGAGTGTATGGCCTCCATTTTGTTACTAATTAATTGAAAGTTCAAGTCTATGAATTATACATCATTACAAAAATCTTAGTTGGACCGAGTATATGCATATTCACAAAAAATGTAAAGTGACATTATTATGATTATTGATTAAACATTTGTAGTAGTTTGATATATGATTATTGCAAATGATGAATACTACAAATATGCAATAAAGATTTTTAAACAACTAATTTAACTCACATTTGTCCCACATGAAGATAATTTACTTACACTTCTAAACCATGTATAATGCATATCTTCAAAATAAACTCAATTATCAGGGCCCATCCACACTATCCATAGCCCAAATATAATTGTCATCCTATAGTTTAGAAATATGTCACCAGTGCATAACCATTTTATTGATTCAAAAAAAATATATACATTATATTTCACTGTTGCCTTTAGCACATTACTAACATATCACTTGTATCGCCAACATAGCAAATCACATCAAAATCCTCATTAAAACTTGTTAACTAACTCACCAATTTACAAAAATAGTAGATATTCCCAATAGCCACATATATATATATATTACATTTTTTTTTTTTTTGTTTTGCAAGTGATTCTCATATATATTTGTACAACTCCTACCATTTTATAGTGTGTAAAAGCAACTTAATTTTGACTATTCATGATCTTTATTTATTTATGGTTTTTCTTGAGTTTTTATTACAAAGATATCAATGAATAAATACAAAACATATGTAAGTTTATATTATATTATACTAATTATTGGTTATTGCATAAATAACATAAAAGGAATTCAATTTTGAATAATAGTTAGAATAAAAAAATATAATTACTTAAATCAATTAATTTTTATTTAAATATAATTTATTTTATTTTATGGTGAAGTTGGAGTAACTATTTACTAAAATTGAAGAAATTATAATAAAAGATAATAAATTTGAATAATATTTTGATTCATTAATGCAATTATTAAAATTTAGAGTTTTGTATAAAAAAAATTTTATTTTTTACTTTTTTTAAAACTTTGAGTGACTAATATTTAAATTATGTAAATTATATGAAAAGATATTAAATTTAATAACGGTTATAATAGAAAATAAATTATTCAAATCAGTTGTTTTTTTTTATTCACATAGTATTTTATTTTACTTTTTGGTAAATTTAAAATAACATTTTATTGAAATTAAAGAGATTAGAATAAAAAATTGTAAATTTAAATAACATTAGATAACTACTAAAATTTGTGGTTTTGCATTCAAAAATGTCATTTTTTTACTTTTTATAGATGTTGAATAATCTGTTACTTAATTTGCATAATTAAGATAAAAAGAGTACAAATTTTAATATAGTTAGAATAAAAAATGTATTAAATTAATTTAGTTATTTATTATTCAAATATGATATATTTTATTTTTTGATAAATTTAAAGTAACCTTTTACTAAAATTCCAAAAATTATAATAAAATACTTTAAATTTGAATAAAATTTAAATTAATTTCTATAGTTACTAAAATTTTAAGTTTTGTATTAAAAAGTATCATCTTTTACTTTTTCATAATTGTTAAGTAATCTAATAAAAAATGTTATATTTGAATGAATTACTCAAATTGATCCTTTTTTTTTAAACTAAAATAGTGTCTATTTTATTTTTTTAGTGAATTTAGAGTAACCTTTTATTAATATTGTAGAAATTAGAATAAAAGATTGAAAATTTAAATAACATTTGATTTGATTTGATTTAAGTAGTTGTGAAAATTTGTAATTTTGTATTTAAAAGGGTAGTTTTTTACTTTTCTTGAATATTGACTAACCTATTGCTTAAATTGTGTAACTAACATAAATTGAATTTAAATTATAATAATGGTTATAATAAAAAATATAATTACTTACATTGGTTAATTTTTTTTTAAATATGATTTATTTTACTTTTCGGTAAATTTTGAGGAACCTTTTACTGAAATTGTAGAACTTATAATAAAAGACTTCCAATCTAAATGACATTTGGATTCATTTATATATTTACTAAGATTAAAAGTTTTGTATTAAAAACTATCAGTTTTTATTTTTTGATAAATGTTAAATAATATAATATTTAAATTGTGTAAATTACGTAAAAAAAATTAAATTTGAATGCCTGTTAGAATAAAAAATAATTTACTCAAATTAATCATTTTTAATTCTAATTGTGTATATTTTAAATTTGATGAATTTAGAATAACTTTTTATTGAAATTATAGAAATTACAATAAAAAATTGTAAATTTGAATAACATTTTTTTATTTAAATAACTATTAAAATTTAAAATTTTATATTCAATAATGTCATTTTCATTTTTTTTTTTACTTTTTATAAATGTTGATTAACTTGTTACAATAATTTGTGTAAATAACATTAAAATAATTTAAATTTAAATAAGAATTAGAATAAAAAATATAATTATTTAAATTTATTACTTTTTATTCTAATATAATATATTTTACTTTTTAATGAATTTAAAATAATTTTTTTTGAAATTACAAAAATTACAATAAAAAACATTAAAATTAAACAATAATTTATTGACTAAAATGTAGAGTTTTGTATTCAAAAGTGTTGCTTTTTATTTTTTCATAAATGATGAATAAACTCATACTTAAAGTGTATAAATTACGTAAAAATATATTAAATTAGAACAATGTTTAACATAAAAAAATGAATTACTCAAATCAATTATTATTTATTAAAAAAAATCTCTATTTTACTTTTTGGTAAATTTATAATAATTTTTTATTAAAATTGTAAAAATTACAATAAAAGATTGTAATTTTAAATAATATTTGATTTGATTTATGTAACTATTAAAATTTGTAGTTTTGCATTCAACAATGTTATTTTTTACTTTTTATGGGTTTTGATTAACCTATTATTTAATTTTCATAATTAAGATAAAAAGAATATAAATTTTAATCATGGTTAGAATATAAAATGCAATAAATTAGTTTAATTATTTATTATTCAAATATAATTTATTTTATTTTTTAAAAAATTTGAAATAACTTTTTACTGAAATTACAGAAATTACAGTCAAAAACTTTAAATTTGAATAATTTTGATTGATTTCTATAATTATTAAAATCTTGAGTTTTATGTTTAAAAATGTTATCTTTTACTTTTTTTTAAATGTTAAGTAACCAAATATTTAAATTGTGTAAATTATATTAAAATATGTTATATTTGAATAATAGTTATAATAAAAAATGAATTATGCAAATTAAAATATTGTTTATTTTATTTTTTAGTAAATTTAGAGTAACTTTTTACTAATGTTAAAAAAATTACAATAAATGATTATAAATTTGAATAACATTTGATTTAATTTAAATAGTTACTAAAATTTATGGTTCTATATTTAATAATATTGTTTTATACTTTTCATAAATATTGATTAACCTATTACTTAAATTGTGTAATTATCATAGAAGGTTTAAATTTAAATCATAGTTAAAATAAAAAATGTAATTATTCAAATTAATTGATTTTTATTTAAATATGATCTATTTTACTTTTTTATGAAATATTAAATAACTTAATACTTAAATTATATAAATTATATAAAAAGATATTAAATTTGCATAGTAATTAGAATATAAATTAAATTATTTAAATCAATCATTTTTAATTTAAATAGTGTCTATTTTAAATTTTGGTAAATTTATAATAACTTTTTATTAAAATTGTAGAAATCACAATAAAAGATTGCAAATTTGAATAACATTTTAACTAATTTAAGTAACCACTAAAATCTAGACTTTTGTATTCAAAAATGTCATTTTTCTACTTTTTATGAATATTGACTAACTCGTTATTTAAATTGCATAAATAACATTAAAATAATTTGAATTTTAATAATGATCATAATAAAAAATATAATTACTAAAATCTGTCATTATTTTTATTTAAATATGAACTATTTTACTTTTTTTTATAAAATTAGAGTAACTTTTTTGCTAAACTTGTAGAATTTATAATAAAAGACATTAAATTTAAATAACATTTAAATTAATTTATATAATTAGTAAAATATAGAGTTTTTTTATTCAAAATTATTGTTTTTCATTCGTTCATGAATGATGAGTAACTTCATACTTAAAGTGTGTAAATTATGTAAAAAGACATTAAATTGAAACAATGTTTAAAATAAAAAAATGGATTACTCACATTGGTCCATGCTTATTGAAATAGTCTTTATTTTACTTTTTGGTGAATTTAGAGTAATTTTTTATTGAAATTGCAAAAAATACAACAAGAAAATTGTAAATAAATAACATTTGGTTTGATTTATATAGTTACTAAAATATGAAATTTTGTAGGATGCTTTTTATTTTTTATAAGTGCTAACTATCTTATTACTTAAATTACATAATTAATAAAATAAAAAATTTAAATTTGAAAAGTAGTTAAAATAAAAATGTAATTATTTAAATTGATTGATTTTTATTCAAATATGGTTTATTTTATTTTTTGGTAAATTTGGAATAATCTTTTATTGCAATTATAAAGATTAAAATAAAAAATTATAAATTTCAATAACATTTTATTTGATCTAAATGGCTACTAAAATCTACGGTATTGTATTAAAAAAATTATTGTTTTTAACTTTTTATGAATATTAACTAACTTATTCCTTAAATTGCATCAATAATGTAAAATGAATTTAAATTTGAATAATGATTTGAATAAAAAATATAATTACTTAAATTGATCAATTTTTATCCAAACATGTTCTATTTTATTATTTATTCAATCTGAAGTAACTTTTTACTAAAATAACAAAAATTATGGTAAAAGACTTTAAATTTGAATAATATTTGTATTGATTTATATAGTTAATAAAATTTAGAATTTTACATTTAAAAATGTTATTTTTTGTTTTTAATGAATATTGAGTAACATAATACTTAATTTGTGCAAATTAAATGAGAAGATGTTAAATTTGAATGATAGTTATAATAGATAATAAAAATGTCATTTTTTATTTTTTCATGAATGTTGAGTAACCTAATTGTTAAATTGTGTATATTATATAAAAAAAATATTAAATTTGAATAATAATTATAATAGAAAATGAATTACTTAAATTAATTTTTTTTTTGCTTAAATAGTTTTTATTTTACTTTTGGTAAATTTAGAGTAACCATTTAGTGAATTTTCAAAAATTACAATAAAAGATTATAAATTTGAGTAACATTTAATTTGATTTAAATAATTGCTAAAATCTACGGTTATAAATTCAAAAATATCATTCTTTACTTTTTATTAATGTTGATTAACCTATTACTTAATTTGTTTAATTAATATAGAAAGAATTTAAATTTGAATAACAATCAATCATTTTTTTTTCAAAGATAATTTTTGTTACTTTTTGGTGAATTTAGAATAATCTTTTAATGAAATTGTAAAAATTACAATACAAAAATTTAAATTTGAATAACATTTGGATTAATTGATGTAGTTACTAAAATTTGAAGTTTGACATTCAAAAATATCATTTTTTACTTCTTATGAATGTTGTGTAACCTAATACTTAAGTGATATAAATTATACAAGAAGATGTTAAATTTGAATGACAGTTGGAATAGAAAATAAATTACCCAATTTATTTGATTTTTACTTTTCAACAATATTGACTAACCTGTTACTTGAATTGTATAATTAATTTAAAAAGAATTTAAATTTGAATAATAGTTAGATTGTAAAATATAATTACTTAAATCAATAATTTTTTATTCAAATATAATATATTCTACTTTTTCATAAATATGGAATAATTTTTAATTGAAATTACAAAAATTATAATAAAAAATATGTTGTTTTAAATTGAAAAATGTCATTTTTTACTTTTCCATAAATGTTGAGTAACTTAATAATTAAATTGCATGAATCATGTAAAAAAACGTTAAATTTGAAGGATAATTAAAATAAAAAATAAATTATTTAAATCAATTATTTTTATTTGAATAGTATTTATTTGAGTAGTATTTATTTTTAGTGAATTTAGTATATATTTTGTAGAAATTTCAAAAATTACAATAGAAGATTATAAATTTGTGTAACATTTAATTTGATTTAAATAATTGCTAAAATCTACGGTTATAAATTCAAAAATATCATTCTTTACTTTTTATTAATGCTGATTAACCTATTACTTAATTTGTTTAATTAATATAGAAAGAATTTAAATTTGAATAACAATCAATCTTTTTTTTTTTCAAATATAATTTTTGTTACTTTTTGGTGAATTTAGAATAACCTTTTAATGAAATTGTAAAAATTACAATACAAAAACTTAAATTTGAATAACATTTGGATTAATTAATGTAGTTACTAAAATTTGAAGTTTTACATTCAAAAATATCATTTTTTACTTCTTATGAATGTTGTGTAACCTAATACTTAAGTGATATAAATTATACAAGAAGATGTTAAATTTGAATGACAGTTGGAATAGAAAATAAATTACCCAATTTATTTGTTTTTTACTTTTCAACAATATTGACTAACCTGTTACTTGAATTGTATAATTAATTTAAAAAGAATTTAAATTTGAATAATAGTTAGATTGTAAAATATAATTACTTAAATCAATAATTTTTTATTCAAATATAATATATTTTACTTTTTAGTAAATCTGGAATAACTTTTAATTGAAATTGCAAAAATTATAATAAAAAATATGTTGTTTTAAATTGAAAAATGTCATTTTTTACTTTTCCATAAATGTTGAGTAACTTAATAATTAAATTGCGTGAATCATGTAAAAAAAATGTTAAATTTGAACGATAATTAAAATAAAAAATAAATTATTTAAATCAATTATTTTTATCTGAATAGTATTTATTTGAGTAGTATTTTTTTTAGTGAATTTAGAATATATTTTGTTGAAATTTCAAAAATTACAATAGAAGATTGTATAGTTAAATAATATTCGATTTGATTTAAATAGTTCTTAAAATTTGTGTTTTAAATTCCAAAATATCATTTTTTGCTTTTTGTGAATGTTGAGTAATTACCCAAGAAGATGTTAAATTTGAATGATGGTCATAATAGAAAATGAATAACTTAATTCCATTATTTTTTTATTAAAATAGTGTGTACTTTATATTTTTGTGAATTTAATGTAATTTTTTACTAAAATTATATAAATTACTATAAAAGATTGTAAATTTAAATAATATGTAATTTGATTTAAGTAGCTATTAAAGCTTGTGGTTTTTTTATTTAAAAATCTTATTTTTTAATTTTCACAACTGTTTAGTAACTTATTACTTAAACTACATAATTAACTTAAAAAGAATTGAAATTTAAATAAGTATTAGAATGAAAAATATAATTATTTAAATTAATTATTTTTTATTCAAATATAATATATTTTACTTATAGTGTATTTAAAATAATTTTTTACTGAAATTGCAAAAAATATAATAAAAGATATATTGTTTTGAATTAAAAAATATTATTTTTCTACTTTGTCATGAATGTTGAGTAATATAATATTTAAACTACATAATTTACATAAAATTAGAATAAAAAATAAATTACTTAAATTAGTTTTTTTATTTAAATAATATCTATTTTACTTTTTTGTTAAATTTAGAGTAATTTTTTACTAAAATTTCAGAAATTGCAATAAAAGAAAAGTAAATTTCAAAAATATTTGATTTGATTTAAGTAATTATTAAAATCTCTAGTTTTAAGTTCAAAAATATCATTCTTTTTTTTACTTTTTATGAATGTTAGCAATTTTGTTACTTAATTTGTGTTATTAGTATAGAAAGAATTTAAATTAAAATTACAATTGATAATTTTTTATTTAAATATAATTTATTTCACTTTTTGATGAATTTAGAGTAACTTTTTAATGAAAATGCAAAAAATTACATTACAATATTTTGAATTTAATTAACATTTGAATTGACTGATATAATTACTAAAATTTGGAATTTTTTACTTTTGATGAATATTGAGTAACTGATTATTTGGATTGTGTAAATTATGTAAAAAGATATTAAATTTAAATTACTATGAGAATGAAAAATGAATTACTCAAATCTATTTTTTTTATTAAAATAGTGTGTATTTTACTTTTTGAAAAATTCAAAATAACTTTTTATTAAAATTATATAGATTATAATAAAGGATTTAAAATTTGAATAATATTTGATTCAATTTAAGTATTCGTTAAAATCTAGGGTACTATATTAAAAATTATCGTTTGAAAATTTTCATTAATATTTACTAACTTGTTATTTAATTTGTGTAAATAACATAAAAAGTATGTAAATTTAAATAATGATCATAATAAATAATATAATTATTTAAATTAATTAATTGTTATTTAATTATCATTTATTTTACTATTTAGTTAATTTGATTAATATTTGAATTAATTAATTTAGTTACTGAAATCTAGAATTTTATATTAAAAAATATTGTTTTTTATTTTTTCTTCAATGTTGAGTAGTAAAATATTTAAATTGTGTAAATTATGTAAAATGACATTAAATTTGAATAATAGTTAGAATAGAAAATGAATTACTCATATTGATCATTTTTAATTTAAATAGTTTATATTTTACTTTTTGATGAATTTCCCACAACTTATTATTAAAATTTCAAAAATTATAATAAATTATTGCAAATTTTAATAATATTTGAAATGATTTGTGTAGTCTCTAAAATATAGAATTTTGAATTTAAAAATGTCTTTTTTTTTGACCTTTTCATGAATGATGAGAAACCTCATTCTTAATATGCATAAATTATGTAAAAATTCATTAAATTAGAATAATGTTTAAAATAAAAAAATGAATTTCTTAAATTGGTTGTTGTTTATTGAAATAGTCTTTATTTTACATTTTGGTGAATTTAAAGTAACTTTCTATTAAAATGACAAAAATTATAATAAAAGATTATAAATTTGAATAACATTTAGTTCGATTTATGTATCTATCTAGAGTTTTGTATTAAAAATGTCATTTTTAATATTTCATAAATTTTGACTAGCTTGTTACTTAAATTATATAAATAATATAAAAAGAATTTAAATTTAAATAATAATTAAAATTATGTAATTACTTAAATCTAATCAATTCTTATTAAAATATGACTTATTTTAATTTTTGGTAAATTTAAAATAACGTTTTGTAAAAATTGCTAAAATTATAGGAAAAGATTTTCAATCTAAATAACATTTTAATTGATTTATGTAATTACTAAAATATAGAGTTTTGTATAGAAAAATATCATTTTTTTTATATTTTCATAAATGTTGAATAACCTAATACTTAAATTGCATAAATTATATAAGAAGACAATACATTTGAATAACTATTAGAATAGAAATTGAATTACTTTAATCAATCATTTTTTTATTCACATAATATTTATTTTACATTTTGGTAAATTTATAGTAACCTTTTATTAAAATTACAAAAATTTTAACAAAAAATTGTAAATTTGAATAACACTAGTTTTGATTCAAGAAGCTACTAAAATTTGTAATTTTGTACTTAAAAATGTTATTTTTTTACCTTTTTGTGGATGTTGACAAATATGTTACTTAATTTGCATGATTAAGATAAAAGGAATAAAAATTTTAATCACAGTTAGAATAAAAATTATAATAAATTAACATTAGTCGTTTATTATTCAAATATGATGTATTTTATTTTTTGATGAATTTGAAATAATTTTTTTTCTATAATTGTAAAAGTTATAGTAAAAGATTTTAAATTTACATAATATTTGGATTGATTAATTTAGTTATTAAAATTTGGAGTTTTGTATTATAAAAAATGTCATTTTTTTACATTTCATAAATGTTGAGTAACATATTACTTAATTCGTATAAATTATATAAAAAAAATGCTAAATTTGAATAATATTTAGAATAGAAAATGAATTACTCAAATTGATCATTTTTTATTAAAACAATATTTATTTTACTCTTGGTGAATTTAAAATAAACTTTTACTGAAATTATAGAGATTATAATAAAAGATTATAAATTTAAATAATATTTGATTTACTTTAAATAGTTATTAAAATCTAAAATATTTTATTAAAAAAATGTTGTTTTAAACTTTTTATAAATGTTAATTAACCTATTACTAAGATTTTGTAAATATCATAAAAAAAAAATTTTAATTTAAATAATGGTTAAAACAAAAATTACAATTACTTAAATTGATCGATTTTTATTCAAATATAATGTATTTTACCATTTGGTCAAATTGGAGTAAATTTTTACTAACATTGCAAAAGTTGTAGTAAAAGATTTTAAATTTGAATAACATTTGAATTGATTTATATAGTCATTAAAAAATAGAATTTTGTATTCAAAAATATTATTTTTTACTTTTCTATGAATGTTGAGTAACCTAATATTTAAATTGTATAATTTTCATAAAAAAGGTTAAATTTTAACAACAATTAGAATGAAAAAATATAATATTTGGTGTATACACCAATGTGAATTTCACAATCAATTTGTGTGAATGAGTCATTGCAACTAAAGCAGAAATGTTGTTAACAAGGAAGTAAGTGACAAAATCATTGCTCTAGAATAAAAACATTTAATGCCTACAAGAAAAGCAAATCAAGATCAATAACTCATTTGATTGATGGAATTCAATGGATTCAAAGTGCCAAAGTCATAAAATCATTATTGTCTCAATTGTAATGTTTGGTGCATACACAAATGTTGATTTCCTAGTCAATTTGTGCAAATGAGATGTTGCAATAAAAGGATAAAACTTTTCAACAAGAAATTATGTGTTAGTTTCATTCTTTTAGAAATGAACGATTCAATACAACATAAGAATACAATTACAATCAATGAATCTTTTATTTGATAGAATTCAATGAATTTAGAGTGCTAAAGACATAAAGTCATTATTATTTTGATTGATATAATGTTTGGTTCATACACCATTGTTAATTTCATTCCTTTAGAATTAAATCATTCAATGCCTATAAGAAAAATAATCAAGCAAAATGACTACTTTTTATGATGGAATTCAATGGATTAAGACTATGAAAGTCATAAGGTCATTATTGTCCTAATTAATATAACGTTTGGTGCATATGACTAGGTTAATTTCATGATCAGTTGGTGTAAATCAAACCTTGCAATTAAAGGAGAAATAAGTTGATAATTAAGAATTTATTTATTTATTCTTTTTGTCATTTAACTATTTTTAATAAGTTTTATACCCATTTAAGCTAAATATAATATATTTTGTGATTTAGTTATATTTTGGGAAAGTTTTGAAAATTTCTACTTTTAACTGGCAAAATTCTATTATTTCATCATTTTGACCTTTATCACTTATTTCAAGTTTTTCTCTAATTCAATAAATTTGTAGTAGACATTTCAAATTTTTCAAATTCAAGTCACAAGTCTAGATCTAAGTTTGTTTCAACCTTGAGATTTTACTTCAAAGATAGGGTAGAAAATTGGACTCCAGATCCTAATTGGAGTAGAATTCTTGTTTGAACACTATGTATTTAAATAGGCATAACTTGAGCTTTATACATCTAAATTATGTGATTTAAAACCCTAAATTGAAGTTCACAATTAAACCTACACTGTTCAGAAGAAAGCTAAGCCTAAAACAATTGTTTGTTGGTCCAAAAATAATTGAGAAGTCACTATAAAATCTACCATGAGTTGCACTGAGTTAGTTTCAATTTTTATCTCATAACTTAGGCTTTGGACCTTTTATTTTTTTGAGTAAGACCAGATGCATTAGAAGAGGAACACAACTTTGATGAAGAAGACAAATCTTAATTCAAACTATATCTATTCAAGAATCAACTTAAAACTTGTTGCAAAAATTCTATCATAATTAAGAAAACAAGTTTATTGTAATCTTAAGAATTTAGGAGATTTTTTGCTCTTGGAGCGTCCTAGGGCTCTCTTGTGTTTACTAAGTACTTTTTTAGGTTATAAAAAGGACCATTTTAGCTATTGAAAATTAAAGGGAAGGAGATAGACACATAAGGATAGTGGAAAACAAAGCTTTAGTACAAATTCAATCTTTTCTGAGTGTGTGTAGCTAGAACATTTTAAGAGTTTTAGAAGATTTCAAAATGTTTGGTATTTGGATGGAATAGATTATTTTGTTAGGTTATTTTCTTTTAGATTAAAATTATTTGAGTTATTTTAGTTAAATTGTCGAATAATTTTTGTTTTAATTCATTTGTGCAGAGTTAGGGATTATTACTCATATTTATCTTATCCTTAACCACTAAGTAGCAAGGCTTTCTCCACAAACATCAAATGTCTAGCTCATAAATGGTATTTTAAGTTCCCACCATGATTGATTATAAGTGAGGAATTACTATGTTCATAATGTAGAACCTAGTTTGTTACCAATAAGAGATGTAAAAAGGCTTCAACAGTATTGATGGTGGCTTGCTAACAATCTCATGAATCTCAAAGGGAATATATCTCCCATTTCAACAAGAAAATGTTGAAAATATAAGGCTAGAAATCTAACTTTGCTTTGGCCACTTTTTGCATTAGCTTGAGAAAGACTCTTTTTACCCATTTGTTAGACATAAGACCACTAAAGGACTTTTATGTGTGGTAGTTGTTGTTATTCCACCAAAAATTTAATACCTTACTCTCAATTATTAAACACCACACAATAGCATACATATCCTCATTTCCTTTATAAAAAACAATAACAACTCTATCTGGGTGAAGTATCATGGCCCCAATCACAATATCCCTCGTGTGGTGCCTAAGACTAATAGTCCTATCAAAAGAATCTAGGAATCGAGTATGAATTGACTTATCGGAGTCCTTACATGGACGAGGAATTTCTAAAGAGCTTAGTGTTGAAGAAAATACACATAAGTAACCAATTAATCCAAATATATGCTAACAAAGCTAGTAGGTAAACAAGCAACAATCCCTCTTAGTAAGTATGGGAACCACCAAATTTATGTTCTCCAAAAATTGGCAATGATCTGAAAGGGTTGATCTTTTAAAAAGTCTCCATGTGTGTTGAATGTCTAATGACATCCAACATAGCATAATACAACATGGAGAACCTATACTTAAGGAACATGTCTCTTTGATTGAGATATATTGCAATTGGCCACATTAACATTATGGTCAAGGGTGTCCATACAAGGACCTTTGTACTGGGGAACATTTGAACATGGGTAAAGACTCATAGGTTTCTCTTATTAGATATCTATAAAAGCTAATGCATTACATGAAAATCTTAAATTAAAAAGTGATAAAGAAAATGAGGAAAAAAGAATAAATGCCCTAATTTAGGCAAATGTAAAATTCTCATTCAATATGCTACTAAAGTAAATAATATTTTTTATCTTCAGTAAAATTTTTTAATTTTATTAAATTATCTTGACAAAAAGAAGTTTTTTATTCTTTTCAATAATCATTCAATACTCCATGGATATGTATCATGCACTTTAAAATGTGTCTAACAAAAAATTGAAAAAAAAAAAATAAACATACATGTTAGATATTTATAACCTACTTTTCAAATATTTTTAATTTATATATTTTTAGACATTTAAAACTAATGTGTTAGGTATAAGTTAGATACATATATATAATTAATTTTAAAATTTTTAAAAATCATGCAAATAATATTTCTTTATGAATAATTTGATAATAAAAAATTAATAACTAATAATTTTCTATTTTTGCAATTATATTACTTACTTTAATTTATAATTTCTTAAATATTGTGTTGATGGACATGTAATGTATTTTTAAACAATTTCTAATAAGGTAATAATTGCAACATAAAATAGTATAATAATTATTGTAGAAAAACATGTTAAAAATACTATATTTATTAATAAATATTTAAAATATTTATAGATATGTATCTAAATCTATATACATAACATTTTTAATATATATTTTATAAATGTATCTATGATGTGACCATTTTGTAATTTTCAATGGATTATCTTGTTTTTGCATAAGGTTTGTATCCTTATGTCCATATTTATGCATCAAGAGGGCTAATCAATTAATGAACAAGTTGAGGTAAGCCTCCAAGAGTGGTTCAAAGGTTTGATCATCTATTTAGAGACTTGGAAGGAACCATTTTCTTCTTCTTCTTCTTTTTTTAAAGTCACATGCAACATTATACTAAGCTTCTTTAAGTCACATAAACTTGTCTCTTCCTCATAAAACCCCATTGGTAACAAGATGATGAGGCAAAAAACCAAAAGAACTAATCGTTCCTCGGATATCAGAAAGTGACAAGAAAACACTTCTCACAATCATTTTAAACGGTTTAGAATGGATGTCAACTATCAAAGATAAGGATTTTCCGATGGGTCAAGCTTTAATTTGCCATTTTAGATTGAGAAAGCATGTGTTGCCTAAATAATAGGTTCCATATTTAGTTAGTAATTTAATGAATGTGGGACATGGAAATATACGAGCGTTACATTGGTTGAAGAATTGCTCAACATTGTTTAATGAATCAATAGTCTCTTATTGTGAAGGAAGACTTGACCTTTTTAATTTTTTGACTCATCTGAACATATGGCTGGCTTATTCTAACCTAAATGGGGGATTCCAAAGGTATTTTGCTTACACATAAGGACTTAGCCTGTGGGCTTGACAATATCTTGTGTTTACGTATTTTCAACGTACTTAAACAATATGTTTTTTTAACTATAAATAAAAATATATTTTATTCACTTAATAAAATAGAGAGGAGAAGTGTTTAATGTCTTTTCTAAGGAGAAGTGCTTGAAATGACTTAGAAATTTTGTATATTATATATTGAAAAATACTAAATTTACTAAAAATACCTAAATGTTATATATATTACATTTATGTTCACATCATACCTATGCATAATTTTGTTAGAGTTTATGAGTTCTTGTGTTTATATGTTGTGTTTTTGTGTTTATGTTCATATATCATAGTTTATAAATTGTGTAATTAAATAAAATCTACTTAATCTGAATCATTAATACCTACAAGTGTCCAAAACCAAAAAAGGAAAAAGATTAATAGCTTTCACTTGTAAAAATAGTGTACCATGGAGGCAAAATTGGATTTTTGGAAACCATTAAGAATAAACCAATATGTCATAATAATTGTATGTTTAAATTATATAAGTATTAATCAGAATGATATCATTTTAATATCAAACAACCTCATTTTGGATAATATAGCAAGATGCTAAATGTCGATTTATGAGTTCACATTTATGCCATAATGAGTTGATTATTTTGATCCAACCCAATAAATAACACAAATAAGTGGGCAAACTAATAGGTAATAGTTACATAAAAGAAAGAAGTTGAAAAGCCCTAAACCAATTATATGTAAAGTGCTCCTTATGAAGGTCTGATTAATATGAAACAAAAAAGAGAGATAGAATGGTAGGGAGAGAAAGCTTATATTATTAAGTATTTGGGCCATTGAAAAGAAGTAATGTTCAATGAGATTATACTCTAAACATGCATTAATCAAATGTTGTGAAGGCTAGCAATTTAACCTTGAGATCCTAGATTATGAGATAAACTCTAGTTGAGGAATTTACATACTTTGTATTAAAATTTGTATGAAAATTTATGTATTTAATTTTCAACATTGGTATCAGAGCATTTTAGCATTGTTTCCTAGCCTTTTTACCTATTTTATGTTGGTATTATGCAAGTTTATAGCTCAGTTTTGAGAAAAACTTGAGTTTGAACCTATTAATGCCACATCTGAGTGTAAGAAGTTTAAAGGCCATAAATTTTGGATGAACATTACCCTTGTGCGGTGAAGCAAGCCTACAAATTATGGAGACTTAGTTCTTTCTAACTTAAGAGAATTTGATAATTAAAGTTTTTAAACCAAAAACTTTTAAACCCAATTACTTATGTCATTTAGAGTTTTCTGAAATGAAAATTTTATAGGCTTAAAGTGCTTGATATAAGTTGATGAGTGAGAATTTATTTATTTATTTCTTTTTTTTTATTTAGTTGTGTTTAATAAGTTTTATATTCATTCAAGTTGATTATAATATATTTTGTGATTTGGGTATGTTTTTGAGAAGTTTTGAGAATTTGAAAGTAGGCAAAATTCTAGCATTTCATCATTTTAATCTTTGTTGCTTATTTCAGGTTTTTCTTTACTTATTTCAGGTTTTTCTCTAACTTAAAAGTTTAGACTGACAAAATGGTATTTAATAAAGTTATAGTAGACATTTCAATTTTTTTAGATTAGGGTCATAAGTCTAGGTCTAAGTTTGATTCAACCTTGAGACTTTACTTCAAAAATAGGGCAAACAACTAGAGTCTAAATCTTAATTGGAGTAAGACTCTTGTCCAAACACTAGGTATTTGAATAGGCATAACTTAAGGTTCATATATCCAAATAAAGTGCTTCAAAAGTCTAAATTGAAGTTCACATTTAGGACTACAACTATTAAGAAGACACCTAAGCCTAGAATAGTTATCTAATGGTCCAAAAATAGTTAAGGAGTTACCATAGAATTTTTCACAAGTTGGATTAAGTCAATTTCAATTTTTTGCTCTAGATTTGGGTTATGGACCTTTATTTGAACAAGATGTGTTGGGAGAGGACTACAACTTTGATGAAAAGGGAAAACCCTAATTCAAACTATAGCTTTTGAAAGAATTAACTTAAAACTCATTACAAAAATTCTATCACAATTAAGGAAACAAATTTATTGTAATCTTGAAAATTTAGGATTTCTTTTTTCACTTTTTAATATCCTAAGGTTTTTATTTATGCCTGTTATGCAAGTTTTAGGTTATAAAATGGACCTTTTTTGTTACTCAAAATCAAAGAAGAGGAGAAGACAAACACATGAGGGCTATAAACAAAGCTTTAGTACGAATTCAATTTTTTTCTAAATATGTGCAGTTAGAACTTTTTAACACTTTTGAGAGATTTCAAAATGTTTGGAAGTTTGATGCAATATATTATTTTGTTATATTGTTTTCTTTTTCTTTAGAATTGTTTAAGTTATTTTGGTTAAATTATTAAATAATTTTTGTCCTAATTCATTCATTTAAACCTATTATATTAATTAAACAATGGTTGATGGGTATTGTTAAGAATTGTGACCCATATTTATCTTATTCCTAATCACTAAGTAGCAATTAATAGTAAAAGATTATAGACAAAGTTTATACTATAATTACAATAACTCAACATAAGTTAAACAATCTAAGTTTATGTGATTGTTGCTTAAAGTTACCTATTTTCATAATTCTTAAGGTTATTAGTTTATATCTCTAGAGTACTTGGTCTAAATTATAGTGGCTATGGTTTAAATGGAGAGCTTATTTGACTTAAAAAATATTAAAGAGAAAATTCAAGATATTTTGTTGTTATCTAAGGTTAATAATTTCAACATAATTGAGACAACACTGTGGATAATTGAATGTATCAACTATCATTAGTTACGAATGAACTTTGAATTGGAATTTTATTAATTGATATTTTCATAAATTATTTTGTTTAATTAAGTTTACTTTAATTGTTACAAAGTTAAAATTTTTTGTTATCTCCTTAATTCATATTAATATATTGAGGTTTAATTATCTAGTATTAAGTTGATAGCACTCTTTATGACCAATAAGTGAAATTACCCTAATTGCATACTCTCCATTCATTAATAAACATAAGCTCTTACTTGATTGGATCAGTGCTTTCAGTTGTTATTTTCCTTTTTATTTTCTTATGGTACAAAAGTATCTTTTTACTTAAAAATAATAAAAAAAAAAACATATTGTTTGAATATGTTAAAAATTCATAAATATTGATACTATCAATCCCAACGGACTAGGTCCTTCTGGATAACCAAAATACCTTTGGAATCCCCCATTGATGTCAAAATGAGCTAGCCATATGTTCAGATGAGTCAAAAAAAATGTCAAGTCTTTTTTCAGAATAAGAGACTATTAATTCGGTAAATAATGTTGAGCTATTCTTCAGCCCTTGTAAAGCTCGTATATTTCCATGTATCAAATTCATTAAATTATTAACTAATATGCAACCTATTATTCAAGCAACACAAGCACTCGCAGTCTAAAATCGCCAATCACAGCTTGACTCATCGGAAAATCTTTGCCTTTGATAGTTGATATCCATGCTAAATCATTCAAAATGATGGTGAGAAGTGTTTTCTTGTCACTTTTCAATATCCAAGGAATGATTAGCTCATTTGGTTTTTTGCCTTATCATCTTGTTACCAATGGGGTTTTACGAGGAAGTGATGAGTTTATTCCTTATCAAAACTACTGCTTTGGTAATCTA
Source organism: Rhizophora apiculata (assembly GCA_037832385.1). Taxonomy (NCBI): domain Eukaryota; kingdom Viridiplantae; phylum Streptophyta; class Magnoliopsida; order Malpighiales; family Rhizophoraceae; genus Rhizophora; species Rhizophora apiculata. Next base: position 60,765 of record CM075437.1, read on the forward strand.
TGATAAAGGGTTTACAAAATTATTGATACGGAATTCAAGATATTTGAAAATCTTGATGACGTCCTAAGTCTATTCATCATGGGTCATGTTTTGCTTGTACCATCTCCAAGCAATAGGAATCCAATCATTCCATGTTTTGATCATTTTAGGCCTTATAGAATATTAGGGTAATGGCAACAAAGATCCATTATAACGCATTTGTTCCTAGTTAGGGTATATGTAATATTGGTTAACCATAGAATTTTTAGAGCCTGTTTTTAAATCATTTCAAATTTCAATCAATGCTTCTGATGAGTTTTTCCAAGCTTTGATGCAAAGGTTAGAGGCTCTAAAGGAAACAAAGATTGATGCCTCATCTAGCAAAGGAATCAGCACTTCATCATTGTTTACATTGATGAGATTTTAGTATTCTTTGAAAACCTAGATCAGCATTTTAAGCATTTAAAAGTTTCATTCATGTCACCAAAAAAGCTAGCTTAGCTATTTCCAAACCAAAGCTTGAGTTGTTCCAAATCAAGGTAAGGTTTCTAAGACACTACATTCAACAATGTATGATCTTCAATGAACTTGATTATTTGTGGTAAATTAAAATTGAGTATTATTATTAAACTTGAGCATTATTTTTGAGTGATAGATGAATGAAAAAGACTAATTAAATTTATTGGCCCTATGTTTTGCAATCAAAATTGCGTGATGATGGATAAGGGATAGTATTTTTGGGTGGTATTTTTGAGTAATAAATTAATGGAGAAGAGTAACATTGACTAATAATAACTTTTTGGTTGTTCCACAAGCATTACTAAAAACTAATTGACCATACCACTATCATCAATGACTAACAATCCCAATTATTGATAAACTCAAACAAAAGAAAAAAACAAACTCATTATAATATTTTTCATTCTTTTGTGCTCCTTTTATCTTTTCTTTTTTTGAAAAAAATCCAAGTCATTACCTGATAGTGACATATAATATCATTTTGACCAACTTATCAATTATAAAAAAAAAAATCATTATGACAATTATCAGGGCAATTTTAAATGTGACAATCATTATGAACCAATTTCCATTTACTTATCCTAATATATATGTGTATGTGATTATTACTAAAATAATTAGTAATGTTGGCATCACTCTTTTCCTTTCAATTTCATTTGCTTTGTTCCTTAGCTTACAAAAAAGCCTTAGGAAAAGTATAAAAAGTTTCTTTGATGCAAAAATCTAAAAGGGTCAACAACGTGTTAAAGGGTTAAAAAATATATACTAATTAGGCTTATGGTCTTCTTAAAATTTTTCCACAAGGTTGGGGTCAAAGTCAAAAAGTTGCATCCATAATATCTCAAAAACCTTATATAAATTAGTTGAGTAGTTTAGTTTACTATAGAGAAAATGAGGTTTGAGTTAAAGGTTTCAATGATAGTGCTAGTGGTTTTACTAGGAACATGCCATGGCTACTTGGAGCATGAGAGAAATGCTCCCTTGCAACTCTTTTCTTGCTTTAACATTGATTCCTAGTATGCTATGAAATGTATGCATCCATTGTTCTATCTCTTAGCTTTAGTTTTAGTTAACTTAATTAAAGCTAAAGGCTTATCATATTCAGCCAAATGCTTTAAGAAAGAGGCAAAAATGAAAGTGAAATTTCATTTTTGTTGTTTTTCAATTTTGGTGGGGGATAATTGTATTACTAATTGGTGAATAGAAGAAGGAAGATTCATTAATTAATAGGCACCACCACAAGTAGAAATGGAATACGTAGGGCCATGTATTAAACGTTCCCTTATTGGGCCTAGAGCTGACTTCATTAACTAAGAACCTATTCCCTTCTGAGCCCTAGCTTGTTGGCATTTGCACGACCATTTATCTATTCTTTTTACTAAAACATTATATTATAGAAACATTTATTATTATTTCCCGTTAATTTTTTTTACATCTCATTTTAGTATTAAAGAATTTAAATTTTAATATTATATTTTAAAATTAAATTTTTATTTATTAAAAAATAAATTACAATTAAAAGGTTTACGCTTGAATTAATGAGAAAAAACATATTATATTAACAACAAAATTTCTATCTCTTACAAATTATTTATCTATGATTTAAATCATATAACTCTTGTAATTTAGATGGAATAATAATGATGCTTCCCTTATTGGTGAAATTCTCTTGCCTAGAATTTGGCCAAGGAAAAGATTGCCACCAACTCTTTTTCTTTGCAAGATATAAATATTACAAGAAAGGGCTTTTGTTCATCCACTCGTTCTTAGCCTTTTTTTTTTTTTTTAGTAATAATGTTGGGTGCCTAACAAGCATTATATTAATTTATACAAAAGTAAAAAATTTGGTCTATTGAATGGAGATATATCAATGGCCATGAGTTATTTTTTATTATGATTATTTTGAGATAATTATTCTCATGTTATAATATATTTTAAGTTAAATTTGGATCATTTAGATTTGAATTGAACTATTAGTTGACTTAATAACATTTTAAAAAAATAAATATTTTCTTTTTCATTAATTTTTTTATTCCATAATCTATTTGAATGACTAAAGAGATATTATGATTACTATTTAATTTTTATATTAATTTCTATAAAAAAATAAACAAATATACTATACATGTTATACATACATACGTACATATATACATATATATATATATATATATATATATATATCTATTACCCTAGTGGATCAAACAAAGGGTACAGAAATGCAAGAATGCAAATATGATAAAGTCATAAAGGGTTATACTAAAAGGCGTCCTAAAGCAACTTTAAGGACAATTACTTGTTTCCAGCCAATATACAATAGTTTGAAAATGATTTTGAAATATGAATGCAAATATTAAATGTAGATGCAAGAAAAGATTGATATTTTATTAGAATTTGAAATTTGTACTTGCAAAGATAAATGCTTTAAAACTCTTCTTATAAGAGGTTTTTCAGAGAAGAGAAGAGTGATTCTAAAGCTTGAGCTTTACAAATGTTTGGAGTCCCATTTATAGGTAGGGAGGCTGCTTTGGATGCTTGGTGTGGTGGAAAGTTGGCAAAGTAGAGACAAAAAGATTTTTTGGTGAATGAATCTATTTTTACTCATGTATTATTGTTTTACCATTGGTTAAAGACAAAAGTACTTTCAATGTAAGATAAAGGTACTTCTTTTACCTGACATTTCACTTTACTTTTTCTTTTTCCTTTTGTCTTTGTTTGTTGATAATTCCTCCTATTTACTTTTGCTTTTGTCCTTTGTCTTGTTGTCTCTAATTGCCAATGGATGGTAAATGCATTCAAACAAATCATGATTGGCAAACGGATCAAAGGGCAAGGAGTTTGAGCTCTATTTAGCCATAATTTGTTTTGCCTTTTGGAGAGTTTCTCTAAGGGAAAGAAAATATTCCTCCTGAGACTTTATGCTGGCTAAGCAAGCTTGAGATTAAGACTCATGCATCAGAAATTGCAATGTACTAGCCTTTATGGTGTTTAAATGGTCTAGATTTTTGTTAAACCATTCAAGAATGCCAACTTTGTGCGCATTCTATTGATGTGTTTGTGAAAATTGATGCTAAAACTTCACCTTGTAGACTCTTCCAAGGATTGGAATTCTTAGGTGTAGCACCATGGAAATCAGAAGAAATAACAAAATTAAAGTAGCTTTGAGCATGTTGCTTTATGTGTTGGAGTAGCATAGCGAGCTTGAAAGGTGTTAATCCTTCTTAGATTGGTTTAGGGAAGATTTCTTTGACTGGACCAAACTAAGACCACCATTAAATGAATCACAGAGGAAACCTAATTGAAATTTGACTTTTTCAGAAAAATAACCAAGAGTGTCAAAATTAAGAATTTTGAAAATAAAATGTATTATACTAGGCTTGTTTATAATCCCAATAGAAGAAATACTGGGCAAAGGTTGAAGCTTGGTATATTGGGCTTTTAAATGTTATTAAGGTACAAGGATGGCTTTACCATTCATTTGGGTGGATTATTTTGAGAATTTGAACTGTTGAATAGGCATATTCATCATTTTGGGTGTGGTGTCTGATTTTTACTAATTGAGTATCAACCAATATAGCTTCAAAAAAATGGCAATTTTTTTTGGAGCCCTAAGGTTTGTAAAGCTAAGTCTTGAAAAGTTGTTGGGCTAAAATTTTGGGATCTTTATGATAAAAAACCTTCTTCAACCAACTCAATATTTTGAAAACTAGGTTTTTAAAAATATGGTTGGAAGTTTTTAGAAGATTTTAAAGGGGTGTTGGAAATAGCCTTCTCTGAATTTTGAAAATCAATTTTTAGAGAGGACAGTGAAACCATGACCACCTCTTTTTGTTTTGAGGTTGATGGTAAAACCATCATTTGTTTAGAAGAAGATAACTTCTTCTATTTTGGTGAAGGTGGTAAAACCACCTCTTTTCCTTTTAACAATACTTTGATCGTTGCATTTTCTAAAGAAGACAATGACAAAGTAGGTCTTCTTCTTGATTTTGCTATAAATTGATCCTCATATGCTTTGTCAAACTAGGCCTTAAGAAGTTTTTGAGTTTGAGGACTAAGGTCCTCAAGTTTGGGTGAGTTTGAAACTAAAGACCCAGAGGAGTCATCAGTCTAAGTTTGGGAACAGTACTGTTTGGATAACCTATCATCAAAGGACTTACAAATGAGGCTAAGTTTTGGATAGAAATTGAAGAAATAATTTAAACTTCCTATGAAATGTTGAAACTAAGATTTATTTAAGATTTCATCAAGAAATTAATCTGCAAAAGCTAAAGCTCTAAAGTAAGCAATGAGCATACCTTGTTGGATGTAATGACTTAAAAACCTTACCTTGGTTTGGAATAGGTCAAGTTTGGATTTGGAAATGGCTAGGCTAGCTTTCTTGGTGCCTTGAATGAAATTATTGAGATGCATAAAATGATGATTTAGATTTTCAGAGAAAACTAGAACATCATTAATATAAATAATGATGAAATGCATATAATGCAAGTAAATTTCATTCATAATCCACTAAAATTCAGAGGGTGCATTTTTTAATTAGAATGGCATAACATTCCATTTATATTGTCCAAATGGCATAGTAAAGGTTGTTTTGTAATGATCCTTTTCATGAATCTAGATTTGATAAAATCTTGATTTCATGTATGTAGGCTCTTACTAGCTTTTGTAACAGATCCTTTTGGTTTGGAATTGGATATCGAAGCCATTCCAATGCATCATTCAAAGGCTTGTAATTAATCACCAATCAAGGTACACCACATTCTAATTCTACATTTTTGTTAATGTAAAAAGCAACACAACTCCATGGTGATTAACTCAGGCAGATGATGCATTTGGCAAGAAGACTATCAATCTCCTATTTACAGTGTTTGACCAACTTAAAATTCATCTAGATGGGTCTTGCTTTGGTTAGGATGTTCCTTTTATCAAAGTGTTTAGCATAAGGTAAAGTAACTATATGCTTTTGACAAAATCAGAAGGTGTTAGAAACATTAAAACAAATTGAAGATTCAATTTGAGTTTTAATAATTTGAATTTTGTTTTCAACAATAGGAGAACAAAGTTGTTGTTCAAGTTGTTTAAAACTTACTTTAAATTTTAATGTTTGAATGTGAGCTTCTTTTGTTTAAAGTAAAAGATTAATTTCAATAGATTTTTGAAAAGATAAATTTTTTAAAAGGTTTAAATTTCTAATTTGAGGACAAAAGAAAAGGTAATAGATTTGCCAAGGATTTTTGTATGAATTCCTTGATCAATCACCTAGAATGGTTTAATCAAATTAAGGAAAGGGCTTCTTAAGATTGCCTTTTGATTAAAGTTTCGAACAATGACAAAAGAAGTTTGAATGAAAATTCCTTGTTGGCAAACCTATGCATTATGAAGTTCGAAGTCTACTTGCAACTTATGATTGCTTGCTAATTTAAGACCTTTAGTTTCTTTTTTCAAAGTACTTGGTTAGAACAAGTCCTTATTGGATACAATTGAGGTTAGCACCAGTATCTACAAGAGCTATAGTCTCCAAAGAAATTGGTTAGCAATTTTCAAGTAGATTTTAACAAGCCATTTTTGGGATGTCATTTTTGTCAAAAGAAATAAAAATTCATTGTTTTCAAGACTTTTAATTTGTATTTAAGGTGTTTTAGAGGATTTTTGGTAAATCCATGTTTTCTGGATTTTGTGGATTAACTAGATCCAATATAGGGATACTACTATTTGATGGTCTCTATTTTGTTAAATTTTTAAGGCTTGGATCTCATGTTTAATTTGGTTTATTTCTTATTTTAGGTCTATAAGGGTTACAGACTTGGGCTAGGTTTGCTTAAATTGTTATAGAATGTCCTTAAGATTATAAGGAGCCTAGATAGATTATTAAAAAGATGGGCTTTCTAATAGCTTTTGTAGAAACTAGGCCTTGGCTTAGTCATTTCCCAATGAGTCAAAAATCTTAAGGATTTGTTCTTGATAACGAGTTAGGATGCATACCTCCATTTCTTTAGATCTAGTTTCTAAAGTAGAAGCTTAAAGCTCATCAACTTGGAGAACAACTTCATCCTCAAAAGATAGTTTAAGTGTGTTATCCTCTGAGGTTTCAACCAATAAGGCTTGGAGCTGAGCTTAAATAGTGTCTGTTGATTCTAGTGTTTGAAGTTTGGTATTGAGTTTGCAGTATTGTGCCAAATGACCTAGTTTTCCACGTTTGTAGTAGGTGTATTTGGTCATTTGGGCTTTTGTTGGTTTAAACTACTTGGGCTTAACATTTGGTTTGGGTTTAGAAGGTTGTTTAAATTATTTAGTTTTAGATTTTTTGTAGAAGGTTTTTTTTTTTTATTTAGTAATGGGTTTATGTTTTCTTTTGGTTTTCTCTTTTTGGTAGAGGTTATCATCAAACTAAGCACAGAAAGATCCTAACTCCTTCTGAGTCTGCTTTTGCTCTCAATCAATTTGCTTCTACAGTTTGAGATCTACACAAATTTGCAAACCTTTTCTTACGACGAAACTTATCAGTTCATTGTAAGCTAATTGATGATATGGTATTTGACCATTACACTGAGCTTGTAGTTTTGATCTTATCTTATCATCGAGTAATTTTGTAAACTACCAAGAAATTTTTCTTTCTAGAAAACTTGTTTCATATCTGATGCGATCCCCGTGATTTGTGCTGATGTGATCCCCATGATTTATATCTACTATAATTCTCTTTTATTATTTAATAATTGTCTTTTATTATTTCCAAATTAATAGGCAGGATTATATTTCTAATAGTAGTTTGTTAAGTCTATATAATTGTAATACTCTATGGCTTTTGGATTCAATTAAACAATAATATCATCAAAGCATTTAGCTTATTGGAGGCCGATCCCCTCGAAGTGATCATTGGAGGCTGATCCCCTCGAAGCGATCAATCGTATCTCTTTTATTTCTTATTTTCAATTCTCAATTCCTAATTCATATTTCAAATTCCTAATTCCAAAACCTTAGGTTCTCAACATCTGGTATCAGAGATAGTTCTTAGGGATTCTGTTTCTATTCCATCCACCACCACCACTAAAAAAAAAACAAAAAAATTGTTTATGCCCCTTACTTGATAGCAAAAGAAAAATTTGGGTATCACCAATTTGCAATCTTACAATATGTCTTTACATAACTCTTTTGATTCTGACGCCAGAATCTCTCGAGTTGAAGAATCATTATCTCTCATATAAGAGTCTTTCAAGAGGTTCGAACAGATGGTATCTTCTATTGCATAGAGGGAGTCAGGAGACAACAATCCCGAATCTGCTAACAAACAAAAAGAACCTATGGAGTCCTGTGGAGGCACCAATCGTGACTATACCCAACCACACATAAGGGTAGAATTTCCCCATTGGGATGAGAGTGATCTTGTAGGTTGGATCTCCCGAGCGAAAAAATATTTTCGCTTCCATCATATGCCAGAGCTCTCTAAAGTTGAAATTACTTCTATCCAATTAGAAGGTGATGCAATCCAATGGTATGATTGGGTCGAAACATGTGGTGGAGTTCCAACGTGGGCTAAATTCACTAAAGGCCTTCTTGTGCAATTTAGGCCTTTAGAATATCACAATGTTGACGGAGAGCTCGCAAAAATTCGTCAGGCATCCACCATCCTCGAATATTAGAGTTGATTCAAGCAACTTGCCAATCGAGTTAAAGATTGGTCCGAAAGGCAATTGGTGGGAACATTCATTGAAGGGCTTACTGCTGACATCCAATGGGAAGTTAAGGCTTGCTAACCACGAATAATGGTAGCAGCTATCTCCTTTGCTTGCCTGCAGGAGGAGAAGCTAGTTGCTGAAAATTGTCAGCCATCTGCTAAAGTGGCTAGCAAACCTATCGAGGGTAACACCAACTCACCCTCTTTTACTCGTCCTTCTAACACTAGACGCTTAACCTAAGAACAATTGAAAGAGCAGATGGCAAAAGGGTTGTGTTGGCACTGCGATGAGAAGTGGCACAAGGAGTACCGTTGTAAGCAAGGGAAGCTTTTAATGATTGAGCCGGTTGAGGAGACTGAAGAAATAAGTGATGACCACACAGGCCCAAATGGTGATGACACCTTTGTTGAATATGTAGATGAGTCTGCAGTGCATGCTTTAGCTGGGTATTCGAACCCATAAACTATGAAGATTGATGGATTCCTCAAGGGATGGCCAGTAATGGTACTAGTTGACTCGGGTAGTACCAATAACTTTATGGATGAGAAGATCACCGAAAGGCTTGCTTTTTGAATTGAAGATTGTGACAAGTTTGTTGTGAAGGTTGCAGACGGGAGAAATTTGACATGTCAAGGGAAGTGCACAAAGGTAAAACTCGTGTTATAAGGTCAAATCGTTTATGTTGATCTCTTCTTACTACCCCTAGAAGATTATGAAATTGTCCTTGGCATTGATTGGTTATGGACATTGGGAGATATTACTTGGAATTTCTCTAGGTTAAGAATGAAGTTTCTATTGAATGGACCTCTGTGGAATTACACAGAAGACGTGGGGGTAAAACTACCACTGTTAGTAGTCATTGAATGTAGAAGGTCCTACAGAAGGCAGGATAAGGGTTCTTGGTGCAGTTGATAGGTGCAGAGGTGGCCAAATCACATTCTATACAAGGGAAGGAGGTTACGACACCATTGACTGAATTCTCTTATTTGTTTGCTGAGCCCACAGGTCTACCCCCGCAAAGGACACACAACCATCGTATTCCATTATTATCTGAGAATACACCTGTTAATGTTCGACCTTACCGTTATCCACACTTCCAAAAAGGATAAATTGAGAAAATTGTTAAGGAGATGTTGGAAGCTAGCATCATCAGACTGAGTGTTAACCCATACTCATCTCCTATCCTTTTAGTAAAAAAGAAGGACGATTCTCGAAGGATGTGCGTGGACTATCGGGCACTCAACCACATCACTGTGAAGGATAAATATCCTATTCCTGTGGTCAATGAACTATTGGACGAATTTGGAGGTACTCGACTATTCACTAAATTGGATTTAAGATTAGGATATCACCAAATCCGGGTCCATAAGGAGGATATTCAAAAAACAGCTTTCAGGACATATGATGGCCATTACGAGTTCCTAATTATGCTCTTTGGGCTTACCAATGCACCTTCAACATTTCAGAGTTTAATGAATGATAACTTTCGGTCATATTTACATAAGTTTGTCCTAATATTTTTTGATGATATTTTGGTGTATAGTTCTTCCCTTAAAGCACATTTGTCACATTTGCGAACTGTATTCACTACCCTGTATGAGAATTTTTTATTTGTTAAGAAGACAAAATGTAGCTTTACTAGCCTAACAGTGGAGTATCTTGGCCATGTTGTCTCTAAAGAAGGTGTGGCAGTTGACCCTTCCAAAATTCAAGCGATGCTGGATTGGCCAATTCCAAAGACAATTAAGGCACTACGAGGCTTTTTGGGATTAACTAGTTATTATCGCAAGTTTGTTCGTGACTATGGAAAGATCAGCGCTGAATTGATGACTCTTTTGAAGAAGGATTCATTTAACTGGAACGATAGAGCAAAGGAGGCATTTGATTGACTTAAGTGAGCCATGACCACCACCCCAGTTCTTGCCTTACCAGACTTTAGTAAGGTATTTATTATTGAATCTGATACTTCTGGAATCGGAATTACTGCAGTATTAATGTAGGAAGGTCGTCCTATTGCCTTTACTAGTAAGGTATTATCACCAAAACATCTCAGTATGTCTGTTTATGATAAGAAGATGTTAGATATTGTTCATGCAGTCTCGAAATGGCATCCGTATCTCATTGGTAGGTGTTTTCAAATTCGAACGGATCATAAAAGTCTGAAATATTTATTGGAGTACCAAATCTCTTCTATGGAACAACAAAATTGGATTTCTAAATTACTAGGCTACGATTATGAGATCATTTATAAAAAGGGAAGTGAGAATTTGGTAGCCGACACATTATCTCGTATTCTGGAGCAGGCTGAAGTGGTGGCACTCTCTATCCTTGCTTGCACTACAATTGTGCAAATTAAAAGGGAGTGGTAGGATGATCGAGAAACTCGAGAGATCATTGAGAAGCTACAGACAAGTCCTAATTCTATTGCTCATTACACTTGGGATTCTCAAGATTTACGTTATAAAGGGAGATTGGTACTTGTTCCTCATTCTCATTACAAGGACACAATCATGCAAGAATATCATGCATCCTTGTGTGACGGAATCCCACATCGGAAAGGAGAAGGGGGATCCTTGGGCCTTATAAGCGTGGGCGCTGCACACCCCAATAGGTTAGCCTTTTGGGGAGAGGGTAATGGCCCCGTGACAAGTGGTATCAGAGCCGACCCGTCTCAATCCGATGTCCGCCGCCGAGCGCTCTAGGCCCAAGAGTAGGGGGAGTAGGCAGGGGGGCCCCGGTCCACGACGAGGACGTCGATGGAATCGGTGGGGGAGAATGTGACGGAATCCCACATCGGAAAGGAGAAGGGGGATCCTTGGGCCTTATAAGCGTGGGCGCTGCACACCCCAATAGGTTAGCCTTTTGGGGAGAGGGTAATGGCCCCGTGACAAGTGGTATCAGAGCCGACCCATCCCGATCCGATGTCCACCGCCGAGCGCTCTAGGCCCAAGAGTAGGGGGAGTAGGCAGGGGGGCCCCGGTCCACGACGAGGACGTCGATGGAATCGGTGGGGGAGAATGTGACGGAGTCCCACATCGGAAAGGAGAAGGGGATCCTTGGGCCTTATAAGCGTGGGCGCTGCACACCCCAATAGGTTAGCCTTTTGGGGAGAGGGTAATGGCCCCGTGACACTTGACTGCCGGCCACTCAGGATTTCTTCGTACCTACAAGCGTGTTGGTAAGGAATTTTATTGGAAGGGTATGAAGAAGGAAATTAGAAGGTTTATAACTGAACGTGATGTATGTCAACATCACAAGAGTGAATCTATGGCATCTCCAGGACTTCTTCAACCTTTACCTATCCTAGACGAAGTTTGGACAGACATCTTTATGAATTTTATTGAGGGACTCCCATTGTCCCAAGGTAAATCCATTATTTTTTTTGTTGTTGATCGCCTGACCAAGTATGCTCATTTTTGTACAGTTAGTCACCCTTATACTGTTGCTAGTATATCTTAAGTTTTTGTTGACAATATTGTAAGGCTCCACAGTATTCCTAAATTGATTGTTAGTGGCCAAGATAAGATCTTCACCAGTAATTTTTGGAAGAAACTATTTTGCTTGCAAGGGACGCAGCTATATATGAGCATCATTTATCACCCACAGACAAATGGACAAATTGAGGTAGTCAACCGATGCTTAGAAAACTACCTTCGTTGCTTTACAAGTGACAAGCCAAAGAATTGGGTAAAATGGATTCCTTATGCTGAATGGTGGTATAATACCACTTATCATTCCTCGACAAAGATGTCCCCATTTCAAGCAGTTTATGGGCAAATTCCACTTACTCTTACAAGGTATACAGCTAGATCATCTCATGTGGATTAAGTCAATAAGGATTTATAAGACAGAGATAGGTTGCTCCAACTCCTAAAGGACAACCTTATTGCAGCCCAAGCCCATATGAAACAACACATGGATATGCATCGTACGAAGAGAGAATTTTTAGTGGGAGATTAGGTCTATCTTAGACTCCAACCATATCGGCAATTATCCATCACTATCTGCTCCTCAATGAAATTATCTCCTCGTTTCTTTGGGTCATACCAAATTTTGGAGCGCATTGGTCTTGTTGCCTACCGTCTTAACTTACCAGCAGGATCAAAAATACATCCCATCTTCCATCTCTCTTGCTTGAAAAAGAAGGTAGGAGATGGTGTGGTGACATAAAGCCAATTGCTTGACATTACCTGCACAAGAGAGGTTAACCTTCAATCGTAAGCCATCCTAGACCAACGTATTATCAAATGTGGAAATCGAGCTGTTATCCAAATCTTGGTTCAGTGGACTAACCTCCCTATTGAGGATCCTACCTGGGAGTTCTATCATTCTTTTGCATATCGATTTCTAGACTTTATTGCCAGTTAGCCTTAAGGACAAGGCTATTTTTGAAGGACGGATGAATGATGCGATCCCCATGATTTGTGTCTACTATAATTCTCTTTTATTATTTAATAATTGTCTTTTATTATTTCTGAATTAATAGGCAGATTATATCCCTAATAGTAGTTTGTTAAGTCTATATAATTGTAATACCCTACGGCTTTTGGATTCAACTAAGTAATAATATCATCAAAACATTTAGCTTATTGGAGGCCGATCCCCTTGAAGCAATCATTAGAGGCTAATCCCCTTGAAGTGATCAATCATATCTCTTTTATTTCTTATTTTCAATCCTCAATTATTAATTCCTATTTCAAATTCCTAATTCCAAAACCCTAGATTCTCAACAATATCTTCCCACTGCATAACACGTATTAGAAACGTATCTTTGTACCAATAAAAATTGTGCAAATATTTGCATTTGAGATTACATAAGGGCTTCGTGGTTTTACCCTTTAGGCAAGAAGGATCACTTATGAATTGTTTAGTCATGGCAAATATCAAACTTGCCATAACATTAGGAATAGTTTTGTTATTTTTATCAAGTAGAGGTTCCCCATGAACATCTTTTTTAATGGCTTGGAAAATTATGGTATGGTCAACTAGAGTGAGAATGTGATCGCACCAACCTTTTAATTGGCTAGAGAATCTACAATTAAGACCTCAGTAATCATTTGGTTTGACGTACAACCATGAGTCCTATAAGCATTGGACACAATAGTCATTTGTTAATGTAGATTTAGAATATGATATTTTGAATATCCATCAATGTTTCATTCATAAATTGAATTAGAATTGTATTTGACTTGAAGAAAAGCTAGCTTTTCTTTAAAAGCAAGGTCAAGTGCAGTTAGTCTAGGGTAATACATCTTTGTGGATTATCCCAAATTTTTCACCTCATACACTATACTTATAGTGACTCAATATCATAAACTAAGATTTGTGATGAATTTTTGTCAGGAATAGACTCTTGAAGGGTCTATATGGCTTTGCTAAAGGATGCATCAGTTTTAGTTTCCTATAAAGCATGCAACCTAAGCATCAAAGCTTATCAAAATTCATTAGAAGCATTATTTGAAATTTGAAAAGGTTCAAAAACAAGTTTTGAAAACTCTGTAGCACTAGATTCTAATTTTGAAATTTCTTTTGAAATAGAAAATTTTGAAACCATGGCATCCACATTTGAAAGTTAGTCGCCAATTATTTGCAAAATTTTATTTGTATAATTATTTTGTTCAATAATTTTTGAATATCTTTTGAAAAAAAATCTTCATATTCTTTACATACTTTGAATAAAGACACAAGAACAAAAGTGCCTTTGTGCTTGAATTGAATTTCACATGGTGGAGGATGAATTGACTCAACTTTAGAGCCATTTATTAACTCCTACTATTATGATTTAGTTTGAACCTGAATTTCATCTTCTTTTATGAAAGAAGTCCAAGGATATTCATATCCCCATTAAAAGCAATACTCATTAATCCAATCAAAAAACAAAACATGTTCATATCCCTAAGGATATTTAATTTGAACCATTGAATTGCAATGTTATGTGGCTTTTCTATTTGAGTTATTACTCTACATATACTACCATTGTGATTCATGTGTATGGTTGCCTTCATTATCTAATTCAATTCTTTGGGTCAGTTTTTAATGTTTATTTGATTTCCCACTTATTTTGATAATTACAACTTTGGGAGACTCTTGATTTACTTCTTTCTAAATGATTGTTCTTTAAGTGAAGTTTTTAAGTTGTTTGACCTGATTCACATTATTACCACCAATCACAATACTATTACAAGGATCACAAAAGAAGTAAGAAATTAAGTCATTTATTTATTTATTTTCTTTTTGTATTGCAAATATCACTTATTGTAATTCATCCTTTCTGAAAATAGGTAATAGAAGATTTTTCTTACAAGAATCTTATATATATGGAGTTGAGAACCACCCTAAAGGTAATTAAATAAGCTAAAGGTTTTACTTTTCTTCCTTGCCTTTGTCATGTAAAATTCTTTTGACTTTTCATTGATGAAAATGTTTGTGTGCCATATTATATAAAGGAACAATTCCATAGTGTTAGGAGATTAGCTATGGGTTATAATTCTTAAAGTTAATAACAAAAATAAGAAAAAATAACTGAAAATAAGAGACATCAAATTTACGTAGTTCGGTCAATGTCACCTACATTTACAAACGAAAATGAAAGCAAATATTACTGAAGTGGAAAATATAAAAAAAAAAAAAACCTTTTGTAAGCCTAATCAACAACAGTCCAAATAATGAACAAAAGACTCATAGATTTTTAACTTCCTTAATTTTCTTTTATTGTATTAATTTTACAATATAATATATTACTCATTATTTATAAGAAATGGAATCAGTCAACTTAACTCAATTTTCTAGTGTGAGATATTAGCCATCAATTTAATAAATCTCCACCTTGACTTAAGTCTCACATGTAGATATAATAACAATGGTCCACCTTCTCCACAAACTCCCAAATCATTATATCACGCCAATTAGGTCTAAGCATTACTTGAACTTAACAACTAGAAAAGGTTTCACAAGAACCCATGTGTTATTCTTGTGGAGAGATTCTATATCTTCATTCATTGCAACTAACCACCTAGATGAGTCAACACCCAAAATTGCTTCTAAATATGTAAATGACTCACCATTTTCACTAGTTTTTTTGTACAACTGAAAGAATATAAGTAACATAGTCAATATATCTTTATGATAGTCGAATCTCTCTTCTTGGTTTGTCTTTGGCTATGAAATGATCCTCCTTTTTGTCTTCAAAGGATTCTACAATATCTGATGAATTTGACTGAATGTGAGGACTCTACTGTTGAACATCTCAATTCATAACTTCAAACTCCATTTACTTATGTGCACTGTCACCTTTACTTGTATCAAAAGGAATAAAAGACTCTCCTTTCAAATATAGTATAAAGGATTCATCAAATGTAACATCTCTAATAATTACAAATTTTAGTGGGTCAAGACACATAAATGATCTCTTCACTCTAGATGCATGCCTAAAGAAAATGCACTTTTTATCTTTGGGCTCTAATTTCTTATTATTTACCTACATATATGCAAAACATCCAAATATCCTTAAATTAGAGTAATTAACAAAGTACCTGACCAGACTTCCTTTAGAGTTTTGAACTTTATAGATATCGAAGGTGCACGATTAATGATATGACAAACTATAAAGACTGTCTCTACCCAAAAGTTTCTTGACAAACTAACATTGGAAATCATACGGTGAACTCTTTCCAAAAGTGTTTTGCTCGTACATTCAACAACACCATTCTACTAAAGAGTTATCCTAATTGTACATTAACAAACAATGTCTTTATTTTCATAAAATTCATTAAATTTACCTTTACAAAATTTTAAGTCATTATCTATCATAAACTGCTTAATTTGTTTCTTTGTTTGCTTCTCAATCAATGCTTTCCACTTTTTGAATGTTTGAGGATATCATTCTTGTGTTTTAGAAAGAAAACCCAAACATTCCTTAAATAATTATCAATAAAAGTTAACATATACCTGACACCACCTTTTGACATAATGCAAGATGATGCCCAAAGATCTTAGTAAATATAATCCAAAGTACCTTTTGTCCTATGAATTGCTGGAGATTCAAAACTGACACACTTCTACTTCCCAATGATACAATGCTTGCAAAAGTCCAACTTCCCAGTACATTGTCCACACAAAAGGTCTCTTTCACTCAACATAGATAGACCCTTCTCGCTTATTTGCCCTAACTGCATTTGTCATAACTTCGTAATATTTGTTTTTGAATTAAATGATGTAGAGATTGTAGTAATACCCATAATTGTAGTTCCCTATAAAATATACAAATTTCCATATTTGCAAGCTTTCATGACAATGAGAGCACCTTTACTGACTTTCAAAACTCCACTTTTACCAGTGTACTTATAACCAAGAATCTTAAGTGTTTCTAAAGAGATGAGATTTTTCTTCAATTTTAGAACGTGTTTGACTTGTGTAAGTGTTCTCATAGTATTGTCGCAAGTCTTAATTCTATTTATACCAATTCTAACAATTTTGCAAACTATATTATTATCTATCATAACAACTCCACCATTAATAAATTTATAAGTGGAAAACTAGTTTCTATTGAAACACATATGATATATGCAACCATAATCAAAATTCTATTCATGAGCAAACTTTAATTTATTATTAAAAAAATAATTCCTTCACTCTCATTTTTTGTAATATTAGTTTGAACTGACTCATTACTTTTGTGTTTATCCTTGTCCTTGGTTTTCCACTTCAAGTAGTTAGCTTTGATGTACCATTTTTATTTATAATAATTGCACACCAAATTTTGATATTTGAATTTAGATCTATTGGATCTCTAATTATCTATATCCCTTTTATTTGATTTGTTTTAAACCACCAACCTATTAGTTTGACCACTACTACTCTCCTCAATTATATCCCTATCAATATGATCTTTCACCTTTAAAATAAATTTAATTTCTTTATAAGAAATTGATGTAAGATATGTTACAAGGATTATTCTTTATTTTCTTATAAATTATGTTATAATTATTATTTTATAATTTATTTATTTATTTTATAATATTTTATTTTATAATTTATTTATTTATTTTATAGTATTTTAATATAATTAAAATTTTTAATTAATTTGTTTTAAAAGTATACAAATTATTTGAGTATTTTAAAATATTTTCTTAATAATTTATTAAGTGTCTTCTTATTTAAATTGAAATATCTTCCTATTTAATTTGGTAGTTATACCTTTAAATATATGTGAATCTAAAAATTTAAGAATTCAACCCAATTTAACTCAATTTTAAATTAATTCAAATTTAATTTAAGTAAATAAATATTTTAATAAAACTCTTAATTTTATTTTTATTATTCTTTTTTAAAAATTATTATTTTTTAAATTAATTAAATATTAACTTTTTCTTCACTAAATATGCTGCGTTAGAAATAATTTTTTTTATAAAATATTATTTTTTTTTAATATTTAAAATGGATGAAGAAAAAAATACAATAATTTAATAAAGTAAAAACAAAAAAAGAGACAAGAAATAGAAAATTTAGTCATAAGAGAGAACAGTGGATAGCAGGGTGGCCATGATGGAGAGGGAGAATAAAAGCTAACTGTTATTATATCATCAAGTGTCCATTACTTCAGTCCACAACAATTCTTTACCTTGCCTGCTCTAATTAAAAGGTTCTTTTACGATTCACTTGTAGAAATTTGAACAAATTCGAGGAATCTCAAATTAACTGTCTAAGACACTAGAAGGAAAACATAAAAGAACATTCATTTTGGGTAAGAACTTAAATCTGAAAGCCCAGTAGAAAGCTCAAAGCAAAAAATAACCCACAAAAACTAAATCATAAAGGCAAATTTCATTACATAGAGCTCTGTATTTGATTTTTATCATGCAGTGTCCAATATCCAAAAAGATTCAAGATCAGACAGATACACTGCACATTTGTAGATGTTCTAAGCTTCTTCAATGCTTGCTTGGGCTAACTCGGAAAGGCCATTGTGAATGGGCATATACAGTTTGCAATTTTTTCTGATCTGTTTTCGGGCACATAGGGTTATTGAACGTGGTACTCTTTGTTTTCCAAAATTTAATATGCCTACTTTAACCTTTATTCACAAACTAGTAATCTTCTGGAAAATGGATCCACCCCATGATTTGTTTCTGAAAGAAAGAGGAAAAAAAAAAAACAAATAGAAAGAGTCCAGTCTTAACAAATTTTAATACTTGTCCGTTTATCATTCTTGTAAGAATTGGATTGGTACAATTTTTTTTGTCAAGAAAAATGTTTTAAATTGGGCATTTGGTGGAGACCACCTAAACAGGCTATCACGGTAGTTGTCATCGTCTCAGTTGTTTTCCTATTAAATACAATTTAGGTTATTTTAATGTTAGTATGACCTACGGGAATTCCAATGTTATGTGGCTTTTCTAATGAAGTTATTATTCTGCATATACTGCCAGAACATTGTGATCCATGTGTGTGTTAGCACTCGTTATCCAAGTCAATTTTCTGGGTTGGTTTTTGCTGTTTATTTGATTTCCCGCTTATTCTGATAGCTAGAACTTTGGGAGATTCTTGATTTGCTTCTGTCCAGATGATTGTCACTATGATCAAATGACATATTAGTTTATTCTGATAATGACGACCTTTCCTTTCTTCTCTGCACTAAGTTGATGGTCGTTGAATTATTTTCCTTCTTCATATCGGCAGGGCTGATGTCTATTTTGATATTGTTGGTTTCCAAGATGGTATGATATTAAGGTTTCTATCTTCTATACTCTCTGTCTGCCCTTTTACGGAGGAGATATATGCTGGTCGCAGACCCTTAATGCAATTCCAACTTTTCTATTTCTACATTCTTGTGTGTGTAGAAGAAGTGTATCATCTTGTGCCATCATTTCCTAGAATGACTCATCTTCAATCGAGCACTTCCTCATTGAGTTTTGCTTGTGGATGTAAAATTTTAAGGAATTATTGAATATGATATCAAAACTAAGTAGTTTGTCTTTCTGTCACACTCTCCCCTCAAAAGGTTTGACCCGTTGTTCAAGTTTTGAACTCGTTTACATGGCCGACCTTTTCTACTTTTCCGCAGGGAAAAATATTTCGCAGGTGAGATTTCCCACCGTGTTCCTTCGATAAAGTTGGTTGCTTTGCTTGACTTGGGTCTTCGACGACTTTTAAGAACCATCGAATTACAGAACCAACCTCCATATTAAGTTGCATATGGAGAAGAACAAGTTACAACTGCAAGACCAGAAGACCTTCATTTATTAAAAAAAAAAGAAAAAAATGCACTCCATTCACTCTCTCATCCTCATCGAATCCTCCTTATTATTCATTCTTCCTTTATTCTTGTTTACCGCCTACGCACCACCACCTTCGCCTGTGGTGGTTTCCGGTCCTCTGCAACCTCTGTCTTCTCCGCGGGCCACTCAGGCGGGCCCTACTCCGTCGGTAGCTAGAAAGTCGGAGTCAGCTAGTGTAGCAGTAGTCGCCGCCGCCCCACGACCTCCGCTTCGGGGGATTCGCAAACTGTATCTTCTCCGTCCCCCGATCCGGCCACTCAGGGGGCCCCTCCTCCGCCGGCAGCTAGAAATTCGGCACCATCACCTCCGCCTATGGGCGGTCCTGTGCAACATGTGCCTTTTCTGCCCCCCGGTCCGGGACCACTACCACGTAAGTCAGAAGATTTTGTTGACTTTGCACCACTAAAGTTTATGTTTGACAAAATCAAAAAGTTAAGGTGTCCAATTTAATTCAATATGAGTGAATAATAGGACATTATGTATGATTTTATCAATTCATCATTTTTCATTAAAATTATTAATTCATATGCTTGTAATTGATCGATAAAATTATACATAAAAATGTGTATATGATTGATAAAATTAATTATACTTTCTTGGGCAATGAATGTAGGCACGCGTGAAAATTACGATAGCAGAAACTTAATGAATGGTGACAGTACTTATAAATGGAAAATAAAACTTCGATGTTTTGTTTGCAATAAATTGAAATTCAATGACCTAATTAAAATTAAATAATATGTTCATTAATCAACGACTATATTTATTTTTCTTCCGTAATAGACAATAATTTTTGTGACCATTCATTAACTAATTAATTGTTAAGCCTTGATTGGAAGTGCCAAACCAAACCCCTTTAGATGATATATCATTATTTGTACCAACATCTAAAGCGAATTTTGGGTGGTTCCTGAAAAACAAAACTATACTTAATTTGCTAGTACAATATATATATATATATATATACACACATAAAGTGAAAGCCATCTGTGTAAAACGGTATGGATTGTATAGTAAAAAAAAGACCTGAAATATGTGACTTGATGATCTTCTAGTTTGTTAAGTGACAGTTTTTTATTCTTTACTTTTGGTTTGTACGACAAAAATTCAAGTAAATGACAGACAAATAAAGATGTATGAAAAAATTAAATTGAATTCAGTTTATAGTTAACAATATTGATTTTAAAGATGATTAATTAACCTAATTATAAACCGAAATTTTTGATTAAATTTTCATTTTTAACGTTAGACAATTGTGGTTAATCGAGTCAAATAATTTTTTGGCTTTTACCTTTCACTTTATGAATCTAGATAAAAAGCACCTGCTATTTGTTATTGACAAACGAATGGTCCAACGCCTTAAAGGAAGAGGAAATGAAGATTTTACGTACTTCGCGGTTATTTTAGTTATTTATTTGATAAAATTAATAATGTCATTATGTCATTTTATGCCTTACTCGGAACCTAAAACGATTTCTCTCTTTTTGGTGCAAAATTACAAATTAAAGCGTGTTTTCTGTTGCATTGAACTCGTTCTCTCTTTATTTTGCTAGTCTTGCTTGTTTACACTCGTTCTTTTGTGAAAGATATTATCATATCAAGAATTGTATCACGAAGATTTATTGAATGTAGAAAACCAAAGAGCAAATTGTGAATTTCGGTAATTTTCACTAGGTAATCAAAATCGAACTATCCAAATAAAAAGTTTGGTTTCGGTTTTCAATGAGTTTATATTCTTCAGATTTAGCTCGATTAACCGAACCATCTATAGCTCTAATGACAAGGCAGGTATCATCCATGGAATTTGGTGTCTAAAGTTAGTTTCTGTTTTTACTTCAATTAGCTGATTTGTTGGAAGAATTTTTCAAGTAGTATTATTTCTATAAACTTATGAACAGACTTTAAATAAGAAAATTTATATAAAATGAAAATCATCAGAATGTTTTTCTCATAAATGAATTCAAAATTTTAATTTATTAAATAGATTATTAATGTGAAATTTGGTACAATTACAATCATTTGATTGTAAGGTTACATGTCTCAGTCTCAAAAATAACTTTTTTATAAAAATAAGAATAACATTTCATATATTTGTAAAAATATAAAATCTAAATTTTTTGTACAGATTATAAATAAAGTTTTTTTCTTTCTATTTTTTTATGCGTGAATGCAGCTGGTGTGTCCGGAGAAATCAAGATTCCCAAAATAATCATAATTGTCGCTGGTTGTGTCATTGCTGGTTTTGTTATGCTTTTCTGCATACGCTACCGTCTTATAAGAAAACCAGCAAGAATGAAGTATGGTAGTGTCCCAGAAGGGCAAGGTAATATTGAAGACTTGTAGAGCTGACGGTATAGCAAATTGCCATGTATGGTTATTTCAAACACTTGTGTTTTTACTTCTTTTTATTATTGCATTTTGTAGATTGAATTGAAATTACCAATGTGGGAGTCCTTGCAATTTGGTTTGGTAACCATTGAATCTGCCCCAAAAAAGTTCTCCGCGGATAACAAGTTAGGGACAGGCGGATATGGTGAGGTTTACAAGGTAACTGTTAAAATTTGGGCCTCATCGCCCGGTTTAAATTTTTGGGTTGCATGGTTACTTGAGATGGCATATATAACTTATGTCAAATATGTTGTGTGGTATATATAACTTGTATCAAATATACTCTAGAATTCTCAAACTGAGAGTTATATCTGGAAAAGATCCTGGGCAGGGCACGCCGAAACCCCCTTAAAATCTCAACAGGTACTGATATTTATGGTAGATTTCAACTGAAAAACTTGTACATTGCTTTCCTAATATCCATGCATTTCAAACTAAAATCATGGTCTCCCATATTATTAGCTGTTACAAAATCTGCATCTAGCACTACTAACCTAGAGAAAACTTCTCTGCAAGAATTCTGCTACCGCAATTCCGATTTCTGGTCCTTTTTCTGGTTTAAGCAACCGGGTAGCAACTTTCATTTTCTTGTTTGTATGCTGGAAGCAAAATCAAAAAAGCCACATTCTTCAGCACTCCTCACTTAGGAAAGAAGCCGCATTCCTCAGCGCTCCTTATTTGGCTTCTTTGCCACAAAACCTCTGCTAAAAACGTTAAATCTCTGCTTGTTCATTTTCTTCGACAGTTATTCCTTCCTTCGTATTGCTTGCCTCTACTGCTTTGGCTTGATGTAAATATTACACTGTTGGATGTATGCAATCGAAAGTTTGCTAATCATTTATGAAAGCCAATTATCAGGGTACACTTCTTAATGGCGAAGAAATTGCTATAAAAAGGCTATCAAGAAGTTCTGCACAAGGTGCAGAAGAATTCAAGAATGAGGTCTTCTTAGTAGCCAAGCTTCAGCCCAGAAATCTTGTAAGACTGAAAGGATTTTGCTTGGAAGGAGAAGAAAAGATATTGATTTGTGAATATGTGGCCAACAGAAGCCTTGATTACTTTCTATTTGGTATGATGGTCTTACTCCTTTAATCCTATAGCTAATAGTCTTTGTATTTGTAAATGCAATGATTGCAGTTGCTGAGCATGAATCAGTTTCTTTCAAACTAAACAGAAATGTATGTTCCTAAATCCTAATCTGAGTGTTTGTTTTCATGACCATGTAGATCCGACGAAGCAAGGACATTTGGATTGGTCAGCGCGTTGTTAGAGGAATTCTCTATCTTCATGAAGACTCCCGGCTTAGGACTATACATCGCGACCTTAAAGCTGGAAATACTTTGTTAGATGGTGATATGAATCCAAAAATATCAGATTTTAGAATGGTTAGGCTTTTCGGTGTTGATCAAACTGAAGGAAGCACAAATAGAATTGTGGGAACATAGTAAGTTTGCTGTCCCTTATTTGTTCTGTATAATTTAGATAAATATTATGGTATGCTGAAACTAAGTTTGAAGGGAAGATCAAATCAATATTGCCCACGCTCTTTCTTAATACTCCATTGCATTTTGTCAAGACAGTGCTCAATGTGGTATGCAGCTAACATTAGTAAATCTGCTAGTGCACTAGGAAAACCTGTATTTTGTTTTCAATCTACCATTGTTCTATTTGTGTCTGGTTTCAAGTGGTTATATGTCTCCAGAATATGCAATGCATGGACAGTTCTCCGTCAAGTCTGATGTCTACAGTTTTGGTGTCCTACTGGTTGAAATTGTTAGCGAAATGAAGAATAGTTCGTTCTATAAGCCAAAAGACCCAGAACACCTTGTGAGCTATGTGAGTGTGAAATTTTGTTCCATTGGTTATCATGACCGTGAAATTGGGAATCAGTGTTACCTGCACAACAGGATTGATCGTTCCCTGACTAATGTGCCGGTCTGGAAGCTTTGGAGAGATGGGAGACCATTAGAAGCATTCGATCCAAATTTGACAGTAACGCATTCAAAAAATGAGGTTGTTAGACGCAACCAAATAGGTTTATTATGTGTTCAGGAGGATCCAACCGAAAGACCCACAATGGCAACAGCTGTTATCATGCTTAATAGCAACTCTACGGACTTGCCATTGCCTAAACGTCAGGCCTTTTTCATCCATGGTAGAGTAGAGCGGAGCAGGTCAATGAAGGGCTTCGAGTCGGATCAATGTAAGGACAGGTTAGACCTTCTGTTGATGAAGGGCTAATTACTGGTGTGTCGCTAGCGACTTTTCGTAAAAAGTGTCGTGAAACTTTGAAAAAACCTAGTTGCATTTTGTCTATCTGGCACCCTCGTAAACTTGGAAACCCATCTCCCTTTTTTTTTTATTCACAATTCCGTGTTATTGACCTAGTACCATAAGTCTATACTTTGATGGGCAATAAAGTACTCTGCTGTGGGTATTTTTATTTATGCGTAAGTAAAGACTGGGGCATTTCAAAAGATGGTGAATTTGTTACATACACCTATTCATTCCAAAAGGGGTCTGGTGCACGAGGTTCTACGGGTCCTAAAAATCGTTGTAAGACCCTTCTTTTTTTCTTTTTTTTTTAAACCCTTTAATACTTTATTTAGATAATAAAATAATTTTTATAATTTTTATAATTTATTTTTAAATTAATAAAATTTTTAATTTTTAATTACTAAATCTCTTTAAAAAAAAATCAGTATCATTTTCTATTGCTGTAACATTTCAAGCAAAACTAGACATTGACGTTGAACTTGCACAGCCTAATCTGGTTTAAATTAGAAATGCTTAATAAGCTGTCACTCCACTATTCCCGGTGAATAAAAAATATTTCCTTCGGGTGGGAAGAATGGAGGGCAGCTTGGCTGCAGTGCTTCCCTTCTCAGCAGAGAACACCGTAGCAGACAAAGGCGTCATTTTGGCGCGCGCGTACACAAACAGCTGGATCATTCTCATGGCACTTGTGAGAGTCAAAACATCGTTCAAAAGGCGAAACATCAATCCAAATTTTATTTTTATTTCTCATATTCTAAAACTTATCCTAAGCAATGAGCATCTAAAAGAAACATGCGTTCTCGATTATGTGAAGGTTTTTAGGCCCAACTACACTTAATCAACAACTATTCTGGGTGGTCGCTGCCCCCAGCAATTTCACGAAGTAACGACCGGAGCCCATGGGAAGTGTTGGGAATTTATCGAAGCTAATCCCTTAACCGTCACCCTGACTGAACCATTACGGGGACAATTTGCGACGTTTCAGGGATCACCAAACATTGTGGTGCAATGCTTCAAAGGCTTATCATTATCATATCAAAAGTAATGGATTCAAACTTGTGTCAAAAGATTCTGTAGAAGTAAACATATAGAGTATTATACTTGCTTTCGTTTGTTTTAACATTCAAATAAAGTGATTATTTTGCTTGTTACTCATTGGCTAAGACTTCAATTTTATCAATTGCCCCATTAGTGATGCATGAGCTCATGAACTTCTAGCAAAATTGACGCAGAGTTCTATTTTATTTTATTTTATTTTTTGTTCTAAACGGCAATGTAGTTTTGTACATAGGGATCTCACTAAAAGAGACATACCCCGCAAGAGTTTTTTTTTTTTTTTTTTTTTTTTATAAAAAGTCTCAATCCTCCACGTCACCCAACTTCTTAACGAGAGACAAATTTAGACCATAATCAGCCCCCAAAACCCATAATAACATGCAATGGCCAAAAAGTGGGCATAGCATTGTGTAATCTTAATCAGTCTCAAAACACCGAAAGCAAAATCTGCAACAATTCCCCATAATCCTCAAATGTGGTTACCTAGGAATACCTCAACCCGGATATATGACAATAACAGATTCTACAACGCATAAAAATGCATGTCTTAGATATTATACTCATATTTTGTCGGACCCAATTAAAAAGAGTTCCACATACCTATTTGTGGATCCAAACAAGGAGCAGACAAAATGTGGTTATGACACAGGAAGTAGAATTTTTATGGGCGTTGGTATTGTCACACCATCTCCGTGGCTTTTAACTTCCAGAAAGCACAGATTTTCTAGTCGTCCAAATCTTCCATTTTCACTATCCACCAAATCATTGTACGGTATAAAAGGCCATAAGGCCGTCCAATCAAAGGCAATAAAAGTAGATTTTGGAGATGTTCGTTTTATTTTTGGGAGTTTGTTGATTGTTGTTCAGTTTCAAATGGCAATATGATTAGTGTTTGATAAAATTTTATGGGTGCTATTTATTGTTTGCTAATAAGTAGCCTCAACCCAAAAAGTAGCTCACAATTACATTTTTTTGGGGGTTAATTAATTATTTATGACAAGAATATTCCTAATAATATTATGCTAATTTTGTTTGATATCTCTTTATATTTTCTACATTCTTCTCTTACACGCCTGCCCCCGGAGCAAGGGCAACATCGCCCCAGAAATACGCCAAGACCACTACTCCCCCAGCCTTCATTTGCAGGCCGTTCTTATCTTCGTGGTCTTTTCTTTCATCTTCTTTTTTTCTTTTTCGTATTTTCTCCCTAATTTGCCTATTAACCTTGTTGTCCTCTAATTTCTTCTACGTATTGAGAGGTAACGTGAGCCTAGTCACAAACTTAAAAAACTATATATTATAATGAAATAAAAACTTCAAAGAGATATTTTATTATTTTTACAACAGCATATAATATCAGTTTAATCAAATATTACATTACTTTTTTATTGATCAACAACAACAATTAAAAAAAAGTAATTAATAATTAGTAATAATAATTAGTAATTAATAATAATAATAATAATAATAATTAAATTAAATAGGATTTTTTATCTAGAAAGGAAGAAGAGATTAAGCCTTGGGCCTAGAAATGCTAATGAATTTACTAGGAAAGGGGTTCTGAATGATTCAATCACAGATATAGTTCCAGTAATCAAAATTTTAAGACAATTTAAAATATAAGGAGTCAAATTAACTTTTATTATTTTAAATAATTACTTAGATTAAGTATTTTTTTTATTTAAATGTGATGTTTTTAAATTTTTCAAAAAATTTAAATAACTTGTACTTAAATTATATAGATTACATAATATACTAAAATTCGAATAATAATATTATTTATTTAAAATATACTTAAGAACTTTTTTAATTCAAATATAACAATTTTTTATTTATTCTTAAGTTTTGAAAAGTTTTTACCTTAAATTACAAAAATTATATAAAAAAATTTTAAATTTTAATAATATTAAAATTTATTTAAAAAATTGTTCAAATAGGATTTTCTTATTCAAATCTTATCCATTTTTATTTTTTTCTCAAATTTTGAATAATTTATTATGTAAATTGTATAAATTATGTAAAAAAAATTCAAAATTTAATAACTATTCAAATCAAATTTTTTTTATTCAAGTATTTTTTTATTTATTCTTAAATTTTTAGTAATCTTATTTATTTAAATTATGAAAATTAAGTAAAAATATCTTAAATTTAAATAAATA
Organism: Rhizophora apiculata; assembly: GCA_037832385.1. Lineage (NCBI taxonomy): Eukaryota > Viridiplantae > Streptophyta > Magnoliopsida > Malpighiales > Rhizophoraceae > Rhizophora > Rhizophora apiculata. Next base: position 88,089 of record CM075437.1, read on the forward strand.
TTAAGTTTTATTTAAATAATTACTTAAATATGACTTTTTTATTCAAATATAGTATATTTATACTTTTTTTCTTAAATTTTAAGTAATATTTACTTAAATTATAAAAATTATGTAAAACAAATTTGAATTTAAATAATATTAAAATCCATTTATATAATAACACAAATAAGATTTTCTTTTATGCACATCCAACTTATTTTTATTTTTTTCTTTAATTTTTAATAATTTCTTACTTAAATTACTTTAAAAAATTTAAATAATATTAAGACTCATTTAAATTATTATTCAATAAGAATTTATTTAATCAATTATTTAAATTAAAAAGTTTTCTATTCAAATATGATTTATTTTATTTTAAATAATATTATTTTTTTGATATTAAGTAAATTAAAAAATATATTTTACTCATGTAAAGAAGAAGTACAACTAGTAATACCTAACTTTAAATTTCTTTTACCTTTTCAAAATTGATGCTTTCTAATGTAAGGCAACTTGTTTGCATTGACCCCTCTTTTTTGCCCTTACAAATCATCTTACTTACCTTAATGAACCTTGTATTTCATTGTAATTTGTGTATGCCAATGAAAATGCAATTATTTTTTGCATTTCTAATTTTTGATTGTGTTCAGTCGAGCCTAGCTCATAAGTTGGTCTAAAAAATTTAGTTTTTCTTGGCAAGAACATAAGTATAACATAGTGATATGTAGGGGCATTCACTAACTATAAAGCACCCACACTTTTAGAATGATATGTGTTTATGTTAGATACATGTGTTAGACAAAATATTCATTTAACATACCTTAAATATGTGTTAGACATTTTAAAATATATTAAGAAAAAAAATTGAGTGTTAGATACTTTTAACCCATATGTTAGATATTTCTATAATATATGTTGAATACTTTTAACTTGTCATAAACTTAAGTTTATAGGTCAATTTTGTGAAAAGCTTGAGTTTGAACCTGTCAATGGCATTCTGGGTATAAGAAGTTTAAAGGCCATAAACTTTGCATGAACATAGTCCTTACGTGGTAAATCAAACCTGCAAATTATGGAAGGTTAATTCTTTATAACTTAAGAGATTTTTGATAATTAAAATTTTTAAACTAGAAACTTTAAAACCCAATTACTTGTGTCATTTGGGGTTTCATGAAATGAAAATTTTATAGGCGCGAAGTGCTTGATATAAGTTGATAATTGAGAATTTATTTATTTATTCATTATTTTATTTAGTTTTTTTTAATAAGTTTTATACCTATTCAAGTTGATTAGAATATATTTTATCATTTAGGTATATTTTGGGGAAGTTTTGAGAATTTGAAAATAAGCAAAATTCCAACATTTCATCATTTTAACCTTTGTCAGTTATTTTAGGTTTTTCACTAGCTTAAAAGTTCAAATTAGTAAAATGGTATTCCATAAAGTTGTAGTAGACATTTCAAATTTTTTAAATTAAGGTCATGAATCTAGATCTAAGTTTGTTTCAACCTTAAGACTTTGCTTCAAAAACAACCAGAAAACTAGAGTCCAAATCTTAATTAGAGTAAGATTCTTGTCTAAACTTTAGATATTTAAATAGGCATAACTTGAATTTCACATATCCAAATTAGGTAATTCAAAAGTTTAAATTGAAGTTCACATTTAGGATTATAACTACTAGGAAGAAACATAAGCATAGAGCAACTATTTGATGGTCCCAAAATAATTGAGACATTACCACAAAAATTGTCACAAGCTCTCATAACTTGGGCTTTAGACCTTTCTTTTGAACAATACTAGATTCATTGGAAGAGGACTACAACTTTGATGAAGAAGGAAAACCATAATTCAAGCTATATCTATTCGAGAGTTAACTTAGAACTCATTACAAAAATTTTATCATAATTAAGCAAACAAATTTATTATAACCTTGAAAATTTAAGAGATTTTTTTTAACGTCCTAGGGTTTATTTTTGTTTGTTATGTAAGTTTTTTAGGTTATAACAAGGATCTTTTTAGTTATTGAAAATTAGAGAAGAGGAGATGGACAAATAAGGAGGGTAGTAGACAAAGCTTTAGTATGAATTCAATTTCTTCTATTTATGTGTAGCTAGAACTTTAACAGTTTTAAGAAATTTCAAAATGTTTGGTGGTTTGATGGAATAAACTATTTTTTTAATGTTGTTTACTTTTTAATTAGAATTATTTGAGTTATTTTGATTAAATTATTGAATAATTTTTGCTTTAATTCAATTGTTTAGATTTATTAAATTAATTAAACAATGTTTGATTGGTAGAGTTAGAGACTATGACCTATATTTATCCTATCTCTAATCATTAAGTAGCAATTAATAGTAAAAAATTATGGACAAATTTCATCTTATTATTATGAATAACTTAATACAAATTAAACAATCTGAATTTATGTGATTGTTGCTTAAATTAACATATTTTCATAATTCTTAAGGTTGTTAGTATATAACTCTACAGAGCTTGTTTTAGGGTATAGTGTTTATGGTTTAAGTGGAGAGCTTTTTCTACTTAGTAAATGTCAAAGAGAAAATTCAAGTAAGAGAGTTTGATGTTATCTAGGGTTAATAGTTTCAACAAAATTGAGATAACACTATGAATAATTGAAAGTATTAAATATCATTAGTTACAAAAGATCTTAGAACTAAAATTTTGTTAATTGATATTTCCATAAGTTATTTTGGTTAATTAAACTACTTTCTTTAATTATTATAAAGTTAGAATTCTTTATTACCTCTCTAATTCATGTTAATATATTAAAGTTTGATTATTTGGTATTAAATTGATATCACTGTTTATGAGATTGACCCTTATTCATACTGTTTACCATTGCATTATCATGAACAAGGTATATATATATTTTTTTAAGATTTGATGACAATTACCATAAGCTTTTCAATATCATATTATGTGTCCTATTTTGATATATCTAAAGGGAGAAATGAATTCTTAAAATTTTTTCAACCAAAAAAAATTGAAATTCTACAATTGCCCTAAGTCATAAGGCTAGAGAAAAATAAGCTTATGACTTGCATTAATGAGTGCATGAAAGTCATTAACTATCTCAAGCAATTACTCAAAAGAGAAACAACTTTAGGAGTTGTGCTTATCCATATGCTAAAGAGGACCAGTTTTTTTTAAGAAAGAAATAAAAAATTCTTTGCTATTGTTTGGTGACTACAATGAGTCATACTATTAACCTGTGTACATCAATTGTATGACTAAAAAGGGCACTATATGTAATAGAACCTAAATTTGACTTTGAAGCTTTATAATGCAAAGGAAGAGAAAAAGTTGAGGTCAAAATTATTTTGATGATCAACTTTCAAATGTATAAAGTGTTATTGCTACATGTTCATTTGTAAATGTATTAAAGTGGGTTTGCCAACACAAGACACATGGGCAAAACAAATTGTTAAAATATTTAGGTTGGAAAAATTAAACTTATGTGAAACAGTTCTTATGGTAAAAAAAAAAAAAAAATTTGATTACTAGTGAAATTTATTTTGGTGTTTTGAACACCTTTGGATATTGGACTTAGATTTAGTCCTTGAGCCTATTTGTTTATTTGCAATGTGATAGCCTAAAATTCTAATTGGAGTTTCATTTAAAAATTTATAGAATATTATTTATAACTCATAAAATTATAATTCTTATACTTAGGTAAGCCTAATAATACCTATAAATCTCTATTTGCTCCAACTTGATAAAACTCTACCTCCTTATAACAAACATATCACCCCATGGGCTCCACATACATACTCCACTTGGATTATTTCCTTAACCATAAGACAACATCTGAACATTACTATAAATACCCCATGGATTTCAATTTGAAGATATGCATTGATTATTTCCTCATTTGTTAGCTTCATCTACTTTACATCCTTGTTGAGTTAAGTATCAGTGTACTAACATTAACTCTTAACCCAACATCACTTAATCTCAGCTTGTCTTATAGGTTATAGGATTTAATCAATTCTTAGCATCTACACTTGATTCCTCTTTAACCTATCTCCATCCAAATCTTTACTTAATTATAAAGCACTATATATGGGATTGATGTTGTGTGTCTATTCCTTTCTACTACCCTTCTTTTTTAAGTTTGAATTACAAGCTTTCTCCATTGGGATATCCATTGAGATATGGGTGACAACCCACCACACTACCTCTATTTCTTTTAATTTGGGCAATGAATAGTTGCCCCAAGCTTCTAGGATCACTTCCACCCCATACAAGAGTAGATCAAGGCACTAAACACCTCTATGACTTTTTTTTTTGAAAGAAATAAGGAGCTTTCCTTGCCAAACTCCTAAATCCACTCTTCACCAAAAAGAAAACAAGCCTTAAAGAATTGTACCTCTTAGATTCCTTAAGGCATTCAAAACCCAAACTTGCACCCTATAACTAGTGACTATGGTATCTTGATGCCTCCACTAAAGCAATTGCATCCAGCTTCCCTTGGACATCTTAAAGGAAGAAGGTTATCTTCGTCCCCACCAAGAGGCTTATGCGAGCTTTCCTCATTGTCCTTTAGGTAAGAAGTCATTAAAAGCCATTTATAAAGATGCTTTCTTACCAAAAACATCTTAGAGGTGGTTTAGGATAAAGATGAAGTAGTAAAACAAATCTAAAAGTTAATACTTCATGTTGTTGCCCTAAAAGGCTAAGAACTACCCCTTTAAGAGATAATCTTCGATTCCTCACCAATCTCAAAAATTCAAGATGCATTCACATAGAAAAAGTTTTAAATGCCTACCTTAGATTTTTATGATGGGATTATAGACCTTATTGACCATTGGACTAGGTTCCACCCCTTCATGTCCTTCCATGAGGCCTTCGAAGCTACTAAATGTAAGGCTTTTTCAACAACCCTTAAAATTTTAGCTTAAAGATGGTATTTTAAGTTCTCACTATGATTGATGATGAGTGTGGGATTGCTAAGTTAACAATTTATAACGTACTTTGTTACTAGTAAGAAATGTAAGAAGGCTCCAATAGTATTGACAGGGATTCACCAGCAATCTTGTGAATGTCAAAAGGAATATATCTCCCATTTCAATAAGAAAATGTTGGAAATATAAGGCTTAAACTTTGACTTTACTTTAACTACTTCTTGCATTGGTTTAAGGAAGATTTTACCTATTCATTTGACAAAAGACCACTAAATGACTTTATGTATCGTAATTGTTATTGCACCAAAAATTTAATACCTTGCTTTTAATTTCTTAACATCACTCACTAGCATAGGTATCCTCATTTCCTTTGTAGAGAACAATAACAACTTTATATTGGTGAAGTATCATAGCCTTAATCATAATAACCCCTATGCATTGCCCAAAACTAATAATCCTATCAAAAGAATCTAGGAATTGAGCATCAATTGACTTAGTATACTCCTTACATGGATAAGAAATTCCTAGAGAGGCTAGTGTCAAAGAAAATACATGTTAGTAGCTAATTAATCCAAATATATGTTAACAAAGCTAGCATATAGGCAGACAATAGTCCTTCTTGACTAGTAGGGGAACCACTAAATTTATGTCCTCTAGAACCTAGCAATGTTCATGAAAGGGTTGATCTTTCAAAAGGTCTTTATGTGTATTAAAGGTCTAATGACATTTGACACACCATAATATAACATAGGGAACTTGTACTTAAGGAACATCTCTTTTCAATTGAGCTATAATGCAATTGGTCATATTAAAGTTATGGTTAAGGATGTTTGTGCAAGGTTCTTTGTATTAGGAACATTTGAACATGGGTAAAGACTCATAGGTTTTGAAATACAATGCTTGTGACATGCCATACTTGTTTAGATGAGGAACTATCTGTTAGCCTTAGGTTTTAATAACACTGTCATAAAGAATAAAGGGAAAAGAGAGAAATGTCATTTAAGGGGTCAAAAGGTTCCTATATATAAGTGTTAAATGTCAAAAAAGTAGAATATGTGGAATCTTTTGTAATGACACATCAAGGCATAAAAAGTTTCAACACAAGAGGTAGGGAGGAAAATGTAAATGATTATGAATAATACAAAAAAATAGTTAAAAATGATTCATCAACATGCCTAAATGCTATGTTGCTATTAAATCAATTAAGATATGGTTGCAAATCCTAGGGGAGTACAAGTTTGACAAACAATTAATTACTCTTCTTTATTAGAATTGGATGTTTCACCCAAAAATTGCTTAAGAAACTGAAGATGATGGGGTGCTAATATTGTCACCAGATGTCATGGCAAACAACAAGGAAAGAAGCATTGAGAAGAGAAAATTTATTGTAAGTAAGCTCTTCACAAAACTAAGCAAAAGGAAAAGCAAGATTATAATCCTTAAATTACTAATATGTAGGAAGATGAAAAGTCACCCTAAATAAATCCAATAGTTGTAGAATAGAAAAGGTGTGTCATTCAAGATAGATGGATGATTAATGCATTCTTAGTCTTTGAGGAATACTTAGAAAAGACATTAAAAGATTGGATTGTCTCTTAAGTTTAAGTGTTATGAAAAAACTATAATTTTCAAAGGAGTAGGTGATAAGGATAATTTATATGGGCTACTAATGGGCCTTTGGGCTAGCCTAATAATACTCTACCTCCTTATAGCAAATCATCACCTTATGGACCTTATATATGCACCCTATTTAGATTATTCCTCTAACAATATGACAACATCTGAATTTTGCCATAAATAGCCTTCAGATGTCATTCCCAAGTGTTGTTCCCACAGCCTTGTATAGGTTGTAATTGTTGTCAACTAGGTTTACGTGTGCAAGAAAGTAAACCCACATGGAAGGGCAAAAAGGTAAAACCATACGGAAGGGCAAGAGGGAGATTGTTGTTCCCACAGCCTTGTATAGGTTGTAATTGTTGTCAACTAGGTTTACGTGTGCAAGAAAGTAAACCTACATGGAAGGGCAAAAAGGTAAAACCATACGGAAGGGCAAGAACGTAAAATCGCCACGTAAACCCTATTAGGGTTTGATGGAGTAGAGTATATAATGGTCTTGGAAGACAAAGAACAGCGTGAGTCGACAATATTGAGCATTCAGCAAAACCTAAACAACCGACTAATCAAAGAGAATACCAAACCCTACACGCAAGAATACCACCGGCAAGGATGAAAAAGAGTAAACAGTGCAGCCGACGGACGAATCGAGTGAACAGTAGTGTTGTGAACAGTAGCCATCGTGAACAGTAGCCGTCGTGAACAGTAAGCTTGACAGAAAAAGAAGAGAAACCCGACGGGAGAGAAAACCGATTACGGCTAGACGGGGCTGGACAGCAGGACGAAGAAAAGCAGACCGGCGGAAGAAGAAATCAGACGGCCATAGAAGAGAGAGATACCGACGGCAACAAAGAACAACCGTCGAGAGAGAAAGAGGAGACAACCGGAACAGAGGAGATCCGGCAACAGCAGAAGGAGATCCGGCAGGGACAGAGGAGATCCGGCGACAGCAGAAGGAGATCCGGCTGGGACAGAGGAGATCCGGCGACGGCGTGAGAGAGAGCCGGCTGGGACGGTGAGAGATCCGGCAGAAGGAGATCCAGTCGACGGTGAGAGATCCGGCAGAACTGGGATCCGGTCGACGGTGACAAATCCGGCAGACGGTGAGACAAATCCGGCAGGAAGAGAGAGAAATCCGGTGAGAAGAGAGAGAAATCCGTCGAGAAGAGAGAGAAATCTGACTAGACAGCAAGAGAGAGAGAAACGGACAGGCGAGCCGTGAGACAGTGAGATTGTGGGGCAAGGAGACGGGTGAGACCGTGAGACGGTAAAAGCAGGAGTTGTGTGATACAACGTAGAGAAGGAATTCGGCGAAACATTGAACTCAACGTATTTCCAGACTTCTTCAAGAGAGGTTAAAAAGCGTTGTGGTGAACTTCTAAGCAGCAGTGGAGCAGCCTTTCAATTCAACAGAGGCAAGACAAGTTAGAAGAAGGGTAGACACAGTAAGTGACACTCTTTGTATTGTACTTGCTTAGTAATTGCAATAGTGAAAGGAGCAGAGAATCAAAGACATCCATTGTAACCTGAATTCTCAAGTATAGTGGATAGTCTCGGTAAGGGAGAGTCCCTACCACCGTGGATGTATGTCACGTTGACGGAACCACGTAAATCTCGTGTGTCCTTAATTTGCTTTACATTCTGTGTTTTGAATTGACTTGTGAATGCAGCTGAAGTATCAGCCAACTCATAACCTAACGAAGACCTAAATAAGAACATCCGTATTGTCTGGTAGGCAAGGTGTCTGAAAAGTGACTTTGGGAACTATTGTGATTAGTAGGTAGCAATAGATCTACCTTAGTCGAGTCTGAGAAAGAGTTTGCTTTTAAGAAGAGGTTGAAGTTGTTCACTTACCTGCGAATTGCGAATTGTGGTGATACTGATTCACCCCCCTCTCAGTATCATGAACTAGTAGGTCCTAGGGAGAAGTCGGGAACTTCACCAAGGTACATATTGATTATTCCCTTATTTATAAGCTCTATCTAGGTAACATTCTTGTTGACTTAAACATTAGAATGCCAATATTAAGTCTTAACCTAACGCTTCCTAGCTTAACTTTACCTTTCAAGTCACAAAGTTGATTTGGTCTTGGCATCTATACTTAGGTTCACCTCAACCTGACTCCATCCTTAGATATATATATGTATATATATATGATAAATTATTTTTGAGCTATAATGAATATGTTTATGAGATTATATGTTGCATTATGGAAATATGCTTTATACAAATGCATGTGATTACATGCCTAAAATTAGTTATGAGATGTTAATGACATCATTATATAAAATTTATGTGACATGTCTGTTCAATATGCCATTATAAATGATTCAAATACACCATCATATTATTTAGGAGTAATTTCATCTTAAAATAATAATAAATTATATGATTTAAAATCATTAACAAAATTATTTAAGTTAATTTTTGCTATGATGTTATTGGCATATGAAATTGTATGTTATGTAATATGCATACTAAAAATTTTGAAAAGAATCTTAATCTCAATGGGAGATTTTAATTCTAGTAGGAGTTCATAAATTAGTAGATTTAAGCTTGTATATTTATTGTGGGATCAAAGATTCCAGTCAATCACTTTGGATTACTACTTTTAATTGTTATTGTTCTTTTTATTTTATTGAGTTATAAAAATATCTTTTTATTTAAAAATAATAGTTATTCTTAGTCAGTGTATATGCAATATTGGTTAATTGTAGCACAATTTGCAAATGTAGCTTGCTAGAATAATAATTGCATTAAATAGTTGTCATTAAAACATTATGGTATCTTTACTCTCATATCATTACAGATAGAAAGTTTGAGATCATTTTGTGATTCTATTTATCTCTTCAAATTCAACATGTGAAAGCTTTTTAGGCCTTGACATTTCATTAAAAAAGGTATTCCACATGCCATAGATTGTTGACTTTTAACACTTATATGTAAGAGCCCTTTGTCCCCTTAAATGACAATTCTCTCTCTTCCCATTATTCTTTATGGCAATGTTGTTGAAACCTAAGGCTAACAGATAGATCCTCATCCAAACAAGTGTGGCATGCTATAAGCATCATATTTCAAATCCTATGAGTCTTTACCCAAGTTCAAATGTTCCTAGTACATAAACCTTTGTGTGAACACCCTTAACCATAACATTAATGTTGCTAATTGCAATATAGCTCAATTTAAGGGAAATGTTCCTTAAGTATAGGTTCCTTATGTTGTACTATGATGTGTCAGATTTTGTTAGGCCTCCAACAAACATGGAGATTATTTTGAGGATCCATGCTTTCGTGATCACCAATAACATCTTGATGATAGAAATTTGGTGGTTCTTATACGTGTTAAGAGGGATTGTTGCCTGCCTACTAGCTTTGTTGGCATATATTTAGATTAATTGGCTATTAACATGTATTTTCTTCTACACTAGACTCTCCAAGAATTTCTCATCCATGTATAGACTATGCTAGATCAATTGATGCTTGATTTCTAGATTCTTTTGATAAGACTATTAGTTTGGGATATGCATGCTATTATATGCTTGATAAGGATATGTATGCTATTGTGTGGTGTTTAATAATCAAGAGTAAGGTATTAAATTTTTGGTGCCCTAATAATAAATATCACACACAAAGTCCTTTAAAGCTCTTTTGTCTAATGAATGGGTAAAATGAGTTTTCCTTAAGCCGATGCAAAAGGCAGCCAAAGCAAAGTCAAAGTTCAAGCCTTATATTTATGACATTTTATTATTGAAATGAGAGATATATTCCTTTGAGATTTATAAGATTGCTGGTGAGCACCCTTCAATACTGTTGGAGCCTTCTTACATCTCTTACCGGTAACAAACTAGGTTGTAAATTGTTAACTTAGTAATTCCACACTCATAATCAATCTTAAAGAGAACTCGAAATACCATCTATGTGCTAGACCTCTGCAGGTTGTGGAGAATGCCTTGCACATGGTAGCTTTAAAGGCCCTATTTAAAGACATGAGGGTGTGGAACCTAGTATAATGGTCGGTAGGGTCTATGGTCCCATCATAAGAATCTAAGGTAGTCATCTTGAACATTTTTTGTGCTAATATATCTTGAATTTTTTAGACTAGTGAGAAAGCAAAGATTATCTCCTAAAGTGGCAATTCTCAACCTTATAAGGTAATGACATGAAGTATTAACTTTTAGATCTACTTAGCTACTTCATCTTTATCCTAAACCACCTTCAAGATGTTTTCACCAAAAGTGCATCTTTATGAATGGCTTCCAATGACTTCCTACTAGAGGAAGTTAAGGAGTGTTCCCATGAGCCTCTTGGTAGGGAGAAGGACAACCTTCATCCCTTAAGATGTCAAAGGGAATCTAGATGTAGTTGTTTTAGAGGAGGCATAAAGATAACATACTCGTCATTTGTAGGGGGCAAGTTTGGGTTTTGAATTTCTTAGGAAGTATAGGAGGTACAATTCTTTAGAGATCGTTTGTTTTAGTGAAGAGTGGATTTAGGATTTTAGCATGGAGAGCCACTCCTTTCCTTTAAAAAGGAAGTCACAGAGGCATTTAGTACCCTAATCTATTCTGGCATGGGGTGAAAGTGATCCTAGAAGCTTGAGGCAACTGTTCATTACCCAGATAAAAAGAAATGCAGGTAGTGTGGTGGGTTTTCACCTATATCTCAATGGAGATTCCAATGGAGAAAGCTTGCAAGTCAAACATAAAGAAGAAGAGTAGTAGAAAGGAATAGACACACAATATTGTTCCCACACACAATGCCTTATAATTGAGTAAAGATTTGGATGGAGCTTAAAAATGACTTGGGTGAAGACGCTAAGACTTGATCGAATCTGTGACCTATAAGACAAGTTAAGAGTAAAGTACGTTGGGTTAAGACCTAACATTAGTGCTCCGATATTTAAGTCAAGGGTGTAACCTAGATGAAGCTACCAAATGAGGGAATAATCAATGTTTCAGTGGTTTTGGGAGCTGATTATATAGCCTTCTGGTCTAAATTTGTCTCTCGTTAAGAATTTGGGTGCTGTGGAGGATTGAGACTTTTTTTTTTTGGAACTCTTGCGGGGTATATCCTTTCTTTAGCGAGATACCTATGAATAAAACTACATTGCCTTTAAGAACCAAAAATAAAAAATAAAAAAGGTTAGAATAGTATAGATTGCCATCCACTGTGAGTATTCTTTCACCTGTTGGATTTGAAGAGATAAATAGAATCACAAGGCGATATTGAAGTAAAGATACCATGTTGTTCTAATGAAAACCATTTGAAGCAACTATTATTCTAGCAAGCTAAATTTGCAAATTATGCTACAGTAAGCCAATATTGCATATACACTGACTACGAACAAATGCATTAGAATGGAATTTTCCGATTAGCTATATAATTACATGAGAAAGGAACCGATTTGATGTCCAGACGACCTTTTTCTCACTTCGTGTACAAAATGATCAAACTAATTTATTAAAAATCTCTTGCAAAAGCAATTTGCCAATTGTGGAGGATGGCTCCTACTGGTTGAGAGGACTGGAGCCTTGTCATGGCTTGCTTGCAAATTGCATTCTCTTCACCTTGCCTTTGGAATAAGGCAAGCCACAACCAATACAAAAATAATTGGATTTCTTGCCCGGTAATGGTACGAGCAAAACATAACCCACGATGAATAGACTTAGGACGTCATCAAGATTCTCAAATACCTTGACTTCCGCATCAATAATTTTTCAAACCCTTTCACGTAGATTGCCAAAGCAGTAGTTTTGATAAGAAATAAACTCGTCTCTTCCTCGTAAAACCCCATTGGTAACAGGTTGATAAGGCGAAAAACTAAAAGAACTAATTGTTCCTTGGATATCAAAAAGTGACAGGAAAACACTTCTCACTATCATTTTGAACGGTTTAGAATGGATATCAACTATCAAAGGAAGGATTTTCCGATGAGTCAAGCTGTGATTTGCGATTTTAGACAGAGAGTGCATGTGTTGCTTAAATAATAGGTTCCATATTTAGTTAGTAATTTAAAGAATCTGGTACGTGGGAATATACGAGCTTTATAAGGGCCGAAGAATTGCTCAACATTGTTTACGGAATTAATAGTCTCTAAGCTTACCCATAATGACCTAGTCCGTGGGATTGACAGTATCTTTTGTTTCCAGATTTTATTTTTAAACAAAAAGATATTTTTATAACTGAATAAAATAAAAAAAAGAATAACAGCTGAAAAGAGTGATCCAATCAAATAAAAATTTTTATTCATTAATGAATTGTGAGTATCTAATCACGACAATTTTACTTATTGGTCTATGATTTTTATTTTCGATCATCACGATCAGATATAGAGTGTCACTGTACAATATATATACCTTATGTGACCCTATTCCTTAGTTGGTGATTTCTTCCTGTTTCATGATTGGCTGGAATCTTTGGTCTCACGTCAAATATACAGGCTTTAAACAAGCTGTAATATAATGTTCCATATGACTTGAAGAAAAAAGAAGCAGAGGAAGAAGAAGACGAAAATGGTTCCTCCCAAGTCTCTGAACAGATGATCGAACCTTTGAACCACTTTTTGGAGCCTTACCTCAACTTGTTCATTGATTGATTAGTCCTCTTGATGCATCAATATGGATACAGGGATACATACCTTATACAGAAACAAGATAATATTTTGAAATTTAAGAGATGTTAATATTATAAATATAGTTATAAAATATATATTAAAAATATTATATATATAAATATAGATGTATATTTATATATAATTTAAATATTTTTTAACAAATATAATATTTTTAATATGTTATTTATAATAATTATTATATTATTTTATATTATAATTATTATCTTATTAAGAATTATAAAATAATATATTAAATATCAATTAATATAATATTTAAGAAATTATAAATTAAAATAATTCATATAATTATTAAAATTAAAAATATTAACTATTAATTTTTTATTATCAAGTTATTTATAAAGAAATATTATTAGCATGACTTTTAAAAATTTTAAAATTAAATTTATATATGTATCTAATGTATACCCAACATATTAGTTAAAAATGTTCAAAAAACAATATTAAAAATATCTTTAAAATATTAGAAAACACTATCTCCGTGGCTTTTAACTTCCAAAATACACATTGATTTTCTAGTCTTCCGAATCTTCCCAAATCTTTGTACGGTATCTCCCGCAAGAATATTCTAGCAATTTATTTGCCATAGTTAGGGGTCTTCAAAAAGGTTGAAAGTTCGGTTAACAGATAAAATTTAATCCAATCAAACCAACTATAAGTGATAAGGCCGTCCAATGAAAGGCAATAAAAGTAGATTTTAGAGATGATTGTTTTATTTTTTTTTGCAGGCTGTTGATTGTTGTTTCAGTAGCCTCAACACAAAAAGTTGCTCACAATTACATTTTTTAGCAGGCAACAATCCCTCTCAGCAAGTATGGGAACCACCAAATTTGTGTTCGCCAAAAACTAGCAATGTTCATAAAAGGGTTGATCTTCTAAATGGTCTTCATGTGTACTAAACGTCTAATTACATTTGACACATCATAATACAACATAGGGAACCTACACTTAAGGAACATCTCCCTTCAATTGAGCTATAATGCAATTGGTCACATTAACATTATGGTTAAGGGTGTTTATGCAAGGTAATTTGTACTGGGAACATTTGAACATGGGTAAAGACTCATAGGTTCTGAAATACAATGCTTATGACATGGCATGCATGTTTAGATGAGGATCTATTTGTTAGCCTTAGGTTTCAATAACACTGCCATAAAGAATTAAGGGATGAGAGAGATTTAATTTGAGGGGTCAAAAGGTTCCCATATATAAGTATCAAATGTCAACAAAGTAGGATATATATATATATATATTATTTTTGGGATATAATCAATATGTTTATGAGATTACATGTTTGCATTATGCCAACATGCTTTATACAAATGCATGGGATCACATGCCTCAAAATAGTTATGAGATGTTAATGACATAATTATATAAAATTTATGTGAAATTTACATAAAGAGACATGTTTATTCAATATGCCTTTGTAAAAGACTCAAATATGTCATAATATTATTTATGAGTAATGACATCCTAAAATAATAATAAATTATATGTTTTAAATTCATCAACAAAATTATATGAGTTAATTTTTACTATAATTTTGTTGGCATATGAAATTGTATGTTATGTAATATGTATGTGAAAAATGTCATAGAGAATCTTAATCTTAGTGGGAGATTTAAATTCTAGTGGGAGTTCATAAATTGGAAGAATTGAAATATAATATAATAATTGATGATTATGGGATTATGAATAATTTTGCAAGAATTAACTAAAATAATGGTAATTAGACATTAAAATATGAGATATGGTTGTAAGCATAACGAATTGTCAATCTCATATGATTTATTAGATTATTGCTAGTTTTTGCAAACTTAAATATTGATGTGTGGTTGTATGTGCATCATTATATGTTAGTCTCTCTTTGAATTGCTCCTAATTCATGGCAACTAGCATTATCATGAATAAATTGGATGCACATGAAGGAAATTAAGAAATTTGACTCTATAAAATCAAATAAAATCCTAAGAGAGTAGTTTATTAAAAACTTTATACCATATTATATTTTTTAATTTCAAAGTGAAAATATACCTTATATTAAAGAGATCAAGAGGCTTATTGATCCCTCTAGTCAACTAAAACAATTCTTTGAGATTGTTCTCTCTTTTAATCAAACTCTTGAGATTTCTCTTATTAGATATCTATATAAGTTAGTGCATTACATGAAAAGTTTGAATTGAAAAATGATAAAGAAAATGAGAAAAAAAAATTAATGCCCTAATTTTGGCAAATGTAAAATTCACATTCAATGTGTTATTAAAGTAAATAATATTTTTTATTCTGAGTAAAATATTTAATTTTATTAAATTATTTTAAGAAAAGAAAATTTGTTTCTTTTTTTTAACTATCATCTAGTATTCCATGGATATGTATTGTATATTTTAAAATATATCTAACAAAAAATTAAACGCGTATATCAAATATTTTTAATATTTTCAACTAATATATTGGGTATATATTAGATACATATATAAATTTAATTTTAAAATTTTTAAAAATTATGTAAATAATATTTTTTATAAATAATTTGATAATAAAAAATTAATAATTAATATTTTTATTTTAATAATTATATTAATTATTTTAATTTATAATTTTTTAAATATTATATTGATTGATATATAATATATTATTTTGTAATTTTTAATAAGATAATAATTATAAGATAAAATAGTATAATTATTATTATAAATAATATATTAAAAATATTATATTTGTTAAAAAAATACTTAAATTATATATAAATATGCATCTAAATTTATTATATAATATTTTTAATATATATTTTATAATTATATCTATGATATGAACATATAATAATTTTCAAAAAATTATCTTATTTTTATATAAGGTTTGTATCCCTGTATCCATATTGATGCATCAAAAGGACTAATCAATCAATAAACAAGTTGAGGTAAGCCTCCAAAAGTGGTTCAAAGGTTCGATCATCTATTTAGAGACTTGGGAGGAACCATTATCTTCTCCTCCTCCTTCTTCTTCCTTTTTAATTAAGTCACATGGAACATTATACTACAGCTTGTTTAAAGCCTGTATATTTGACGTGGGACCAAAGATTCCAGCCAATCATGAAACAGGAAGAAATCACCAACTAACGAATAGGGTCACATAAGGTATATATATTGTACAGTGACACTCTATATCTGATCATGATGATCGAAAATAAAAATCATAGACCAATAAGTAAAATTGTCGTGATTAGATACTCACAATTCATTAATAAATAAAAATTTTTATTTGATTAGATCACTATTTTCATCTGTTATTTTTTTTAAAATTTATTAAGTTATAAAAATATCTTTTTATTTAAAAATAAAATCTGGAAACAAAAGATACTGTGAATCCCACAGACTAGGTCATTATGGGTAAGCCGGAAAGCTCAAGAAAAAAAGAAAAAGAAAAAAGAAAAGGTCAAGTCTTCTTAGAGGACTATCAATTCGGTAAACAATGTTGAGCAATTCTTCAGCCCTTATAAAGCTCGTAGATTTCCACGTACCACATTCATTAAATTACTAACTAAATATGGAACCTATTGTTTAAGCAACACATGCACTCTCAGTCTTAAACCGCAAATCACAGCTTGACTCATCGGAAAATCTTTCCTTTGATAGTTTATATCACCGTTCAAAAATGATGGTGAGAAGTGTTTTCCTGTCACGTTTTGACATCCAAGGGATGATTAGTTCTTTTGGTTTTTCGCCTTATCATCCTGTTACCAGTGGGGTTTTAAGAGGAAGAGACGAGTTTATTCCTTACCAAAACTGCTGCTTTCGTGAAAGGGCTTGCAAAAATATTGATGTGGAAGTCAAGGTATTTGAAAATCTTGATGAAGTCCTAAGTCTATTCATCGTGATACGTACCATATCGGTGGTGACTTGAATTATTAGAAAAATGCAATGTGGCAAGGCATGAGAAGAGAAAAATGCAGTTTGGCAAGCCAAGCCATGAGAAGGCCCCAGTCTTCTAAACCAGTAGGAGCCATTGGCGCCACAATGGACAAATTTTTCTATGCAGAGAGTTTTAATAAATGAGTTCGATCATTTTAGACCTTACAGAATATAAGGTTAATGGCGACAAAGTGAGAATAGAGGTCGTGCGCACATCAAATCGCTTCCTTGCTCGCGTAATTATATAAGCTAATCGGAAATATTGGTTAATCAGCGTGTATGCAATATTAGTTAATGGTAGCACAATTTGCAAACGTAGCTTGTTGGAATAATAGTTGCTTCAAATGGTTTTTTTTTTTTTTTCTTTTTTCGGAACATCATGGTTATCTTTACTCCCATATCATTGCAGATGCAGAGTTCTATTCTGATCTTAACGAGAGACAAATTGAAGACCAACCAGAAGGCTATGTAATCGGCTCCCAAAACCCCTGAAACATACCCCTACCTACTCCCTAATCACAAACAATGGCAAAAAAGAGGGTATAGCATTGTAATCTTAATCAGTCCCAAAACACCGAAAGCAAAATCTGCAACAATCCTTAAATGTGGTTACCTAGGAAAACCTCAAACCGGATATATGACAATAATAGATTCTACAACACATCAAAATGGCTTTTAACTTCCAAAAACCACATTTATTTTCTAGTCGTCCGAATCTTTGTACGGTATACCCACCAAGAATATTCTGGCAATTTATTTGTCATAGTTGGGGGCCTTCAAAAAGGTTGAAAAGTTTGGTTAACCGATAAAATTTAATCCAGTCAAACCGACTAGAAGTCACAAGGCCGTCCAATCAAAGGCAATAAAAGTAGATTTTGAAGATGTTTGTTTTATTTGTTTTGCAGGCCGCTGATTATTGTTCAGTTTCAAATGGCAATATGATTAGTGTTTGATACAATTTTATAGGTGTTATTGCTTGTTAATAAGTGGCCCAAATACAAAAAGTAGATCACAACTACTTTTTTTTTTAATTAAAATAACAAATTATTTAATTAATTATTTATGACAAGAATATTCTTGATAATATTATGCTAGTTTTGTTTGATCTCTCTTGATATTCTCTACATTTTTCTCCTCCAAAGCAAGGGCAACATCTCCCCCAGAAATACACCTAGACCACTACTCCCCCAGCCTTTATTTGCAGGCCGTTAATATCTTCGGTGTTTTTTTTTTTTTTTTCCTCCCTAATTTCTTCTACCCTTCTTCTCTTTCCCTTTTTACATATCTTGCGTCTCCCAGAAAAAGTTAGTTATATATGATAATTACTTAAGATTATATATGATGATTATAGTACTCTAATTTCTTCTACATATCTTGTGTCTCCTAGAAAAGTTTATTATATATGATACTTATATTATTCTATTTAATTAGATGAGAGGTAATGATGAGTCTAGCCAATAAAAAAATTATTTATGATAATCAAACAAATACCACAAATAGATATTTTATTATTTTTATAATAGTATATAATATCAATTTAACCAAATATTATACTGTTTTTTATTAATCACAACAACAATTAAGAATAATAATTAATAATTAGTAACAACAATTAATAATTAATGATAATAACAATAATTAAATTAAATAGGGTCTTTAATGTAGAAAGGAAGAAGAGATTAAGTCTTAGGCCTAGAAAAAGTAATGAATTTTTCTAAGAACGAGGTCCTGTACGATTCAATCACTAATACAACCCAATAATCAAAATTTTAAGGTGATTTAAAAATATATGGAGTCAAATTAATTTTTATTATTTTAAATAATTATTTAAATTAAATTTTTTTTGACTTAAATATGATATTTTTTTTTTTTTTTTATTTTGGAATAAGTTTTTACTTAAATTAGAAAAATTATATAAAAAAATTTAAATTTAAATAATATTAAAATTTATTTAAAAATTACTAAAATATGACAATTTTTTATTCAAACCTTATCTATTTTTATCTTTTAAAAAATTTTGAGTAATTTAATAGTTAAATTACATAAGTTACGTAAAAAAATTAAAATTTGAGTAATAATATGATTTATTAAAATAATTATTCAAATCAGATATTTGTTAATTCAAGTATAATTTTTCTTTATTTATTCTTAAATTTTGAATAATCTTGTTTACTTAAATTATAAAAATTTCAAAAAAAAAAATCTCAAATTTAGATAATATTAAGTTTCCATTTAAGTAATTATTTAAATAAGACTTTTTTTTAATTAAATATGATATATTTTTATTTTTCTTAAAAAAAATTTTGAATAATATTTATTTAAATTACAAAAATTACGTAAAAATTTTAAATTTAAATAATATTAAGACCCATTTATACAGTTACTCAAATAAAATGTTTTTCTAATCAAATCTGATTTATTTTTATTTTTTCTTAAATTTTAAATAATTTCTTACTTAAAAAATATAAAAAGAAATTAAATTTAAATAACTTTAGAACTCATTTAAATAGTTTTTTTTATAAGAATTTATTTAATTAATTACTCAAATTAAAATATTTTTTATTCAAATATGATCTATTTTATTTTAAATAATTTTACTTTTTTGATAATAAATAAATTTAAAAAAAAATTATTTTACTCATGTAAAAAAAAAGTATAATTAGTAAGTACCCAATTTTAAATTTCTTTTACCTTTTCAAGATTTGAACTTTCACATCTTCCTACTATTGGTAATTTTTCCCTACAAATCATCTTACCTACTTTGACAACCCTTATATCTCATTATAATTTGTGTATGTCAATAAAAAATGCAATTATTTTTTGCATTTCTAATTTTTGATTGTGTTGAGTTGAGCCTAACTCACGAGTTAGTACAAAAAAGTTTAGTTTTTCCTAGCAAGAATACATGTATAAACATGGTGATATGTAGGGGTATTCACAAACTATAAAGCATTGACACTTTGAGAATGATATGTATTTATGTTGGATATATGTGTTAGACTTGATATTCATTTGACATACCTTAAATATGTGTCAAACACTTCAAACATATGTTAGATATTTCTATAGCATATGTTGAATACTTCTAATATGTCATATATATATCAGACATATATAAAACTATCTTCAAAATTTTTAAAATTAAAAAAAAAAATCTTAAATTCAATGCACATAATAATATTTCTTATTAATATATTAATGAATAATTTTATGAAAAAAAGATATAATAGGTAAAAAAAAAAAATTCTATTCTAAAAAAATATATTAGATATTTTACTTCATAATTTATTATATATCATATTATATATTTAATATTCTTTTAAAATTATTACCAAAAATATTGATGGCCAAATAAAATAACATAGTTTATAAATTGTTTAATTAAATAAAAAAATACTTAATTTGAATCATCGATACTTGTAAGTGCCAAAAACAAACAAGGAAAAAGATTAAGAGTTTTTACTTGTAAAAATGGTGCACTTAGGAGGTAGATTTGGATTTTTGGAAACCATTAAGAATCAACCAACATGTCATAATAACTATGTGTTTAAATTATATAAGTATTAATTAAGACAGCATCATTTTAATATCAAACAAAATTATTTTGGATAATGCAGTAAGATGCTAAATGTTGATTATGAGTTCACATTTATGCCATAATAAATTGATTATTTTGATCCAACCTAATAAACAACACAAATAAGTGGGTAGACTAATGGGTAATACTTACATAAAAGAAAGAAGTTGAAAGGCCATAAACCATTTCTATGCAAAGGGCCCATTATAAAGGTCTAATTTATTAACATATGAAACAAAGGAGAGGGATAGAATAATAAGGAAAGAAAGCCTATATTGTTTTAAAAGCATAAGGTATTTAAGCCATTGAAAATGAGTGATTTTCAATGTGATTTTACTTTAATCATGCACTAATCAAATGTTGTGAAGGCCAGTGATTTAACCTTGAGATCCTTAACTATGAGACAAACTTTGATTAAGGTATTTAATACTTTTTAATCAAATTTGTATGAAAATTTATGCATTAATTTTCAACATTAGTATTAGAGCATTTAAGCATTGTTTCTTAGCCTTTTTACATGTTTTATATTGGTATTATGCAAGTTTGTAGGTCAAATTTGTGAAAAACTTGAGTTTGAACCTTTTAATGGCATATCTAGGTGTAAGAAGTTTAAAGACCATAAATTTTGCATGAACATAGCCCTTATGTGGTAGAGCAAGCTTGCAAATTATGGAGGCTTAGTTCTTTATTCCTTATAACTTAAGAGAATTTGATAGTTAAAGTTTCTAAACCATAAAATTTTAAACTCAATTGCTTGTGTCATTTGGAGTTTCATGACATGAAAATTATATAGGTTTAAAGTGCTTGATATAAGTTGATGAGTGAGAAATTATTTGTTTATTCCTTTTTTATTTAGTTTTTTTTAATAGGTTTTTACTTATTCAAGCTAATTAGAATATATTTTATGATTTAGATATGTTTTGGGGAAGTTTTGAGAATCTAAAGCTAGTCAAAATTCCAACATTTCATCATTATAACTTTTATCACTTATTTCAAATTTTTCACTAATTTAAAAGTTCAGACTGTTAAAATGGTATTCAATAAAGTTGTAGTATAAATTTTAAATTTTTTAGATTGGGGTCATGAGTCTAGATTTGAGTTTGTTTCAACCTTAAAAATTTGCTTCAAAAACATGTTAGAAAACAAGAGTCCAAAACAAAATTGGAGTGAGATTCTTGTCCAAACACTAGATATTAAAATAGGCATAAGTTGAGCTTCATATATCCAAATTAAGTGATTCAAAAGCCTAAAAAAGTTCACATTTAGGACTAAAACTATTACAAAGAAACCTAAGCCTAGAACAATTATCTGATGGTTCAAAAATAATTGAGAAGTTACTACAAAATTTTTCATGAGTAAACTAAGTCAGTTTCAATTTTAAGCTTATAACTTGGGCTTTAGACCTTGATTTTGAACAAGGCTCTATGCATTCAAAGAGGACTATAACTTTGGTGAAGAAGGATTACCCTAATTCAAACTATATCTATTCTGGAATCAACTTAGAACTCATTACAAAAATTCTCTCACAATTAAGGAAACAAGTTAATTGTAAGCTCAAGAATTTAGGAGATTTTTTTTAATATCCTAAGGTTTCTTTTGTGTTTGTTATGTAAGTTACTTAGGTTATAAAAATGAATTTTTTGGCTACTGAAAATTAGAGAAGATGAGATAGCCATATAAGGAGGGAGGTAGACAGAGCTTTAGTATCAATTCAATTTTTTCTAAGTTTGTGTAGCTAGAACTTTTCAACAATTTTAAGAGATTTTAAAATGTTTGGTATTTTGACAAAATAGATTATTTTGTAATGTTGTTTTCTTTTTGATTGGAATTGCTTGAGTTATATTGATTAAATTATTGAATAATTTTTATCTTAATTCATTCATTTAGACCTGTTAAATTAATTAAACAATGACTGATGGGTAGAGTTAGGGATTGTGACCTATATTTACCTTATCCCTAATCACCAAGTAGTAATTAATAATAAGAGATTATAGATAAATTTTATCTTATTATTATATATAACTCAATACAAGTTAAACAATCTAAGTTTATGTGATTATTCTTAAATTTACCTATTTTCCTAATTCTTAAGGTTACTAGTATTATAACTCTAGGGTGCTTGTTATAAGTTATAATAGCTCTGGTTTAAGTGGAGAGCTTGTTCTATATAGTGAATATCAAAGAGAAAATTCAAGTAAGAGAGTTTGTTGTTCTTTAAGGTTAATAGTTCTAACTGAATTGAAATAACACTATGGATAATTGAAAGTATTAAATATATTAGTTATGAATGAATTTAGATCTAGAAATTTGTTAAATATATTTCCATAAGTTGTTTTGTTTAATTAAGTTATTTAATTTAATTGTTATAAAGTTAGAATTCTTTATTACATCCCTAATTCATGTTATTATATTGAAATTTAATTGTCTAGTATTGAGTTAATAGTATTCTCTATGAGATTAACCCTTATTTACACTATTTACCACTGTATAATTAAGAATAAGGTATTCAATACTTTTTTTTTAGATTTGATGACAACTATCATAACCTTTTCAATGTCATATCCCATGTCTTATTTTGATATCTCTAATTTCTAAGATTTTTTAAACCAAAAAAAAAACAAAATTCTGCAATTGCCATCAATCAAAAAGCTAGAGAAGAAGATGCTTACATGTATGACATGCATTAGTGAGTGTGTGAAAGTCATTAATTGTCTTGGGCAGTTGTTAAAAAGAGAAACTACTTTGGGAGTTGTGCTTATCCACGTGCTAAAGAGGACCATTTTTCTATTTTAAGAAAGAAACAAAAAATTTCCTGTGCACATTAGTTTTATGACAAAAAGGGGCACAACATGTAATAGAACTTAAATTTGACTTTAAAGCATAATAGTGTAGAGTAAGAGAGAAAGTTATGGTCTAAATTATTTTGACAATTAACTTTCAAATAGACAAAGTGTTGTTACTATGTGTGCATTTGTAAATGCCTTAAAGTGGGTTTGCAAATGCAAAACACTTAGGCAAAACAAATTGTTCAAATTTTTGGCTTAAAAAAATAAACTTATGTGAAGTAGTCATTGTGGTTAAAAAAACTATTAGATTGCTAGTTAAATTTATTTTGAGTGTTTTGAACACCTTTGGATAGTGAACTTAAATTTAGTCCTTAAGCCTATTTGTTTATCTGTACTATGATAGATTAAAATTATAATTGGAGTTTCAATTCAAAATTCTTAGAATGTTACTTATAACTCATCAAATTATGATTTTTATACTTAGGTAGGCCCAATAATACCTACAAATCTCTCTTTGATCCAACTTGATAAAACTCTGCCTCCTTGTCACAAACATATCACCCCATGGGCTCCACATGCATACTCCACTTGGATTATTTCTTTGACAATATGACAATATATGAACCTTGCTATAAATACCTTATAAATGTCATTCTAAAGTTGCACATTGATTATTAACTCAATTGGTAGCTGTTGTTCCCACAGCCTTGTATGAGTTGTAATTGTTGTCAACTAGGTTTAAGTGTGCAAGAAAGTAAAGCCATATGGAAGGGTAAAAGGTAAATCCACGTGTAAGGGCAAGAACGTAAATCCGCCACGTAAGCCCTATTAGGGTTTCATGGAAGAGATATATAAAGACCTTGGAAGACAAAAATAGGGTAAAGGCCAACACAATTGCATACACGGCAAGAAGAGAAGGTGTTGGCAATATTGAGCATTCAGCAAAACCTAAACAACCGCCCAATCAAAGAGAACACCAAACCTTACACAGGAGAACACCATCGGTAAGGACGAAGAGAGTGAACAGTGCCGTCGAGTGAACAGTAACCGCACAGTGAAGCTGTTGGATGAAGAGAGAGAAAGGCCGTCGTCAGAGATAGGAGAGAAACAGACATAATGGTGAGATGGTTGGCGAGGAGACAGCATGGCACATGGCAACCCTACACCATCGGTAGAAAAGAGAGACGATCAAAACAGCTGGTGAAGGGGGCGACGGCAGAACGATACGGAAGAGAGAGAGAACCATCGACAAAAACAGAATCGTCGAGAGAGAGAGAGTTGACGGGAAGGAGAGAAAAAGAAACCGACGGCCAGAATAGAGGAGTCGACGGGAAGGAGAGAAAGAAAACCCGGTTCGGCCAACCAAGTGAGCCGATGGCAGAACAAGGGAAGAGAGAGAAAAGAAGGAGAAAAATCATACACGGCCAAATCGGAGACCGTCGGCAGAAAGAAGAGTGACGGCTAGACAAGGCTAGATGGCAGGACGAAGAAAAGCAGACCATCGGCAGAAAAGGAAGGAAATCCGGCCAAGTGGGTGAACGGAAAAGAGAAATCCGGTGAAGAGAGAGAAATCCGGCGAAGAGAGAGAAATTCGGCGAGAAGAGAGAGAAATCCAGCGGTAGGAGAGAGAAATTCAGCTGGACGGTGAGAGAGAAACGGACAGGCAAGCCGTGAGACAGTAAGATTGTGAGATAAGGAGACGGGTGAGACCATAAGACGGTGAAAGTAGGAATTGTGTGAAACAACGTAGAAAAGAAATTCGGCGAAGCACGTAAAGAACTCAACGTATTTCCATATTTCTTCAAGAGAGGTTAAAGAGCATTGCGGTGAACTTCTAAGCGGTAGTGGAGCAGCCTTTCAATTCAACAGAGGCAAGACAAGTTAAAAGAAGGGTAGACACAGTAAGTGACACTCTTTGTATTGTACTTGCTTAGTATTTGCAATAGTGAAAGGAGCAAAAAATTAAGATATCCATTGTAACTGGAATTCTCAAGTATAGTGGATGGTCTCAGTAAGGGAGAGTCCCTACCACCGTGGATGTACGTCACATTGATGGAACCACGTAAATCTCGTGTGTCCTTAATTTGCTTCACATTATGTGTTTTGAATTGAGTTGTGAACGCAATTAAAGTATCAGCCAACCCGTAACCTAACGAAGGCCTAAACAAGAACATTTGGATTGTCTATTAGGCAAGGTGTCTGAAAGGTGACTTTGGGGACTATTGTGATTAGTAGGTAGCAATAGATCTACCTTAGCCAAGTCTAAGAAAGAGTTCGGTTTTAAGAAAAGGTTGAAGTTGTTCACTCACATACAAATTGCGAATTGTGGTGATACTGATTCACCCCCCCTCTCAATATCACAAACTAGTAGATCTTAGGGAGAAGTCAGGAACTTCAATTGGTATCAGAGCACAGATTCACTAGTTTGAAGTTTAACAGCTTGGTGTACTAGTTTGAAGGGATCTAGAAGTTTGACTTGTTCAATATACTAAAAAATGGAAGTCGGTACCAGCACTAGCACCACCTACAGCAAGAAGGTTCCAATCTTCAACGAAACCAACTATCATATGTGGAGAGCAAGAATGCAAGTGGTATTTGCAACCATGGACATGAATGTGGTGAAATGCATACATGAGGGTTTTGTGGCTCCGGAAGAAGGTAAAGACCTAACCCTAGAGGAGTTAAGGCAGTTTGAGATAAATGGGAAGGCCTCAAATGTCATCATTTCAGCATTGACAGATGCTGAGTATGCTAAAGTTATGGACTGCAAATCTGCCAAGGAGATATAGGACAGATTGCAGAAAGTCTATGAAGGTGATGGCAGAATGAAGGAGGCTAAGCTTCAAGTGTTCAAAGAGAGATATGAATCTCTCAGAATGCAGAAGAATGAGACAGTTCAAGAGTTTTTCACTAGGGTTATTGATGCTGTAAATGACCTGAGAAGTCATGGGAAGACAAGAAGGACTCATCGATTGTGAAGAAAATTCTGAGAATTTTGCCTGAGAGGTTTGCTTCAAAGGTGGCAGCCATAGAGGAGAGTAGAGATCTCAACTCTATGTCTCTGCATGATCTTCAGTGCAATCTCATTGCATATGAGATGAGAATAAAGTCGACTGAGAGCTCCTCAACGTCAAAGGTATCAAAGGAGGCAGCTTTCAAAGCTATGAAACACTTGAAGATAAAAGAAAAAGAAGAATCATCCAGTGAGGATAATGATGATGATGAGGAAGAAAGTGAAGGTGAAGTATTGGCTTACTTCACAAGGAAATTCAAAAAGGGGTCTAAGAAGGGAAAAGGACAGTTGTCCTTGAGATGTTATCGTTGTGGGCAGACTGGACACTTTGCTTCTCAGTGCAAAGTGAAACTTGATGATGAAGATGAGGATGGTGACGATGAGCAGAATTCAAGATGGAGAAGATCATCATTTAAATCAAAGAAGTCCAATAAGAAGATTGCCAACCCACAGAGGAAGATGAGAGGCTTATTCAAGAGTTATGTAAGTCAGACAAAAGAAGCTGATGAGGAGGAAGATAAAGACTCATCAGATGAGTATGTCTTTATGGCATCAGCACAAAGTGGTAGCTCAACCTCTGAAGAGGAAGAGGAAGTTGATGAAGAAGAGCCAGATCTTGATGCTGAGCTAGAAGCAGCTTCAAAGGAGATAATCAGAAGGGGTA
Organism: Rhizophora apiculata; assembly: GCA_037832385.1. Classification (NCBI taxonomy): domain Eukaryota; kingdom Viridiplantae; phylum Streptophyta; class Magnoliopsida; order Malpighiales; family Rhizophoraceae; genus Rhizophora; species Rhizophora apiculata. The sequence goes on from CM075437.1 coordinate 115,188, forward strand.
GAACCATAAGAAGGTTGGAGGCCCATATAAAACAAGTTGAAGCAAAGTCTAAGGAAGTTGAAAGTCAAAACGGTGAAATAAGGGCTGAGCATATTGATTTGAAGAGAAGATTTGAGGAACAGATCAAAATATGTGAAGACCTTACAGTATAGCTTGGCTCAAGGGCTTCAAAAATTGAAGAAATGGAGAAAGAGTTGCTGAAACTTCAGCAACAACTCAAAAGCAACAGAGAGAACTTATAGAAACTTGAAATGATAGGAGAAACAAGTTCTGGAAAAGGAGAGAAGAATGTAGAGAAAGTGCAGCAATCTGAGGCTGCATTGGCTAAAGAAAATGAGAATGTGCCACAGAAGTTGAAAGAGAAGGTTGTGACTCAGAAGAAGATGGTTGAGAATAAAGAAGATCTGAAGAAGCAACCTAGGGTGGCAAACAAGAAGGAAGAAAAGAAAGTTAGGCAACATAGGGCTACGGTTGAACAGAAGAAGGAGAAGAAGGTGATTGAAATGGAAGTCACACAAGCAAAGAAGCTAGCTACTTTGCCTACACAGCAAGTGATGAATAGAAGAAGACAAGCTATGATCAGACCCAAGAAGAGGCAATTTCAAGGTCATTGCCTTTATTGTGGAGTTTGGGGTCATAAGGCGAGTAACTATTGGTGGAGAAGGCCAGTATATGTCTCCAACTTGAAAAGATACGATGCTGCATACAGGGGGAGACAATAAAGAATTCAGAAGAGAACACTTGTCGTGAGTTCTTGCACATACTGTATAAGGCAAGGACACACTGATGAGGATTGTTGGTGGAAGCCCAAATCAGTGGTTTCAAATAACAAGTTTGCTATATTGGCAGACTTGGAACAGTGTGAAAAGTGCGGGCAGGATGGCCATAATGCCAAGAGATGCATGACACTTCTCCCTGAGCAAGAGAAGGCACTCAATGGCACTGTGAAAACAAGCGGTGCAGTCAAAGCTGAGAAAAAGGAAAAAGCTATCTTCCAACCAGTTCAAAAGAAGGAATATAAAGCTAAAAGGGAGGTGGCTAATATAGCTGAAATTGCACTCAAAGCTGACTGCAAGGAGAAGCAGTGGATCCTTGATAGTGGATACACTTCGCACATGACGGGAGACAAGAGTAAATTATCAAAGCTAAACAAATCAAGAGAAGGCAGAGTCAAGTTTGGCAATGATGATTCACTCAACATCAATGGTCAGGGTTCAGTAAAAATTGGAAGAGAAAAGCTGAAAAATCTTCTACACATTGAAGGACTCAGATATAATTTAGCATCTGCCAGTCAGTTATGCAACGAAGACCATAAGGTAATATTCACAAAAATAGGTTGTCAAGTAAAGAGTAAAGAAGGCAATACTGCTGCAGCCGGGAAGAGAACAGCTGGAAATTTATATGTGATTGATAAGGATAAGACAAGCAGCTGTTTACTAACCAAAGAAGAAGAAAATCAACTTTGGCATAGGAGACTGGGACACTTTTCATAAAAGAACATGAGGAAGCTGACCACTACTCATGCAATCAGAGATATTCTTGACCTCAGGAGAGAGAGAGAGTATGTTTGCTCAGCATGCTCTAAAGGAAAACATGTCAGAAAGCAGTATAAGACCAAAGAGTTCAGTTCTGAAGCAGTGCTTGACATTGTGCATACTGATTTGTGTGGGCCGATGAGAACAAAAGGGTTGAATGGTGAGAGGTACTTCGTCTTGTTTGTTGATGATCATTCTAGAAGGACCTGTATCATGCACCTCAAACACAAGTCAGAAGTTTTGAAATGCTTCAAGAGATACAGAAAATTGGCTGAAAATGAGAGTGGAAAGAAGATCAAAGTATTAAGGTCAGATTAAGGCACTGAATTCACAAATGGAGCTTTTGAAGATTACCTTGAGAAGCATGGAATTCACCATCAGATGGCAGCAGCAAGAACACCTCAACAGAACGGGGTGGTAGAGAGGAAGAATAGAGCTGTGGTTGAAATGGCAAGAACTCTACTGCTGGAATCCAAGCTTCACACAAGATTTTGGATAGAAGCAACATTTACAGCTGTGCACCTACTGAACAGAGTTCTACAAAGGCCCAATACTGATAAGACTCCATATGAGCTATGGAGTGGGAAGAAGACAACAGCCAAGTATCTCAAAGTCTTTGGCAGCCCATGTTTTGTGAATAATAAGGAGCAAAGCTTGGGAAAATTTAACGCTAGGTCTGATGAAGGCATCTTTGTGGGATACTCAGCAAAGACAAAAGGTTACAGAGTTTTCCTGCATAAGCTGGGAAAAGTAATCACTACCAGTGATGTGAGAATAGATGAGAATTGGAAAACAATGCAGAATGGAGAAGCTGAGGACAATAAAGAAGATGACTTCAATGTAGATGAAGAATCAGACCAACCTAAAGAAAAGGAACAAGAAGTAAGTTTAGACTTGGAGAAGAGTAAGTCTGAAGATGAAGAAAGAGATCCTCTTGCAACTAAGACGGTGCAAGGAAGAAGGACAAAGAAAACATGGACCAGTACTCATCAAGGAGATCAGATCATAGGTGACCCATTAGCAGGTGTTACAATAAGAAGAAGAATGGTGGGAGCTATTGCTCTACTCTCACAAGTTAAACCTAAATATGTTGAAGAAGCTATTCAAGACCAAGCCTGGGTCAAAGCTATCAATGAGGAGCTGGATCAAATTGAGAAGAATGATACATGGGAGCTAGTTCCAAGACCCACTAATAAGAAGCTATTTGAAAAGCACAGATTGAGTCTATTTGTGCAAATGCCTCCTCAAGCCTGAAAATCAGGTGAATCCTCCATCTTTACTTTGCGAGTTTTTCAAATTTGTAATTGGTTGGCAAAGGGGGAGAGAAGCAACAGTGTAAGGGGAGCTGTTAAGAAAGGGGGAGTGCATATTTAGGGGGAGTTAAAACTGCTGCATAGTGGCTTTTGTTATGAGTGTTGCCAACAATCACAAAGGGGGAGATTGTTGTTCCCACAGCCTTGTATGGGTTGTAATTATTGTCAACTAAGTTTGAGTGTGCAAGAAAGTAAAGTCATATGGAAGGGTAAAAGGTAAATCCACGCGTAAGGGCAAGAACGTAAATTCGCCATGTAAGCCCTATTAGGGTTTCATGGAAGAGATATATAAAGACCTTGGAAGACAAAAATAGGGTAAAGGCCAACACAATTGCATACACGACAAGAAGAGAAGGTGTCGGCAATATTGAGCATTCAGCAAAACCTAAACAACCGACCAATCAAAGAGAACACCAAACCCTACATGGGAGAACACCACTGGTAAGGACGAAGAGAGTGAATAGTGCCGTCGAGTGAACAGTAACCACACAGTGAAGCCGTTGGATGAAAAGAGAGAAAATGCTTGGAAGAGAGAGAAAGGCTGTCATCGGAGATAGGAGAGAAACAGACATAACGGCGAGATGGTCGGCGAGGAGACAGCATGGCACACAGCAACCCTACACCATTGGTAGAAAAGAGAGACGATCGAAACGGCTGGTGAAGGGGGGCGATGGCAAAACGATACGGAAGAGAGAGAGAACCATCGGCAAAAACAAAACCGTCGAGAGAGAGAAAGAGTTGACGGGAAGGAGAGAAAAAGAAACCTGACGGCCAGAACAAAGGAGTCGACAGGAAGGAGAGAAAGAAAACCCGGTTCGGCCAACCAAGTGAGCCGACGGCAGAACAAGGGAAGAGAGAGAAAAGAAGGAGAAAAATCATACACGGCCAAATTGGAGACCGTTGGCAGGAAGAAGAGTGACGGCTAGACAGGGTTGGACGGTAGGACGAAGAAAAGCAGACCATCGGCAGAAAAGGAAGGAAATCCAGCCAAGTGGGTGAACGGAAAAGAGAAATTCGGTGAAGAGAGAGAAATTAGGCGAGAAGAGAGAGAAATCCAGCAGTAGGAGAGAGAAATTCGGCTGGACGGTGAGAGAGAAATGGACAGGCGAGCCTGTGAGACAGTAAGATTGTGAGACAAGGAGACGGGTGAGACCGTAAGACGGTGAAAGTAGGAATTGTGTGAAACAATGTAGAAAAGAAATTCGGCAAAGCACGTAAAGAACTCAACGTATTTCCAGATTTCTTCTAAAGAGGTTAAAGAGCATTACGGTGAACTTCTAAGTGGCAGTGGAGTAGCCTTTCAATTCAACAGAGGCGAGACAAGTTAAAAGAAGGGTAGACACAGTAAGTGACACTCTTTATATTGTACTTGCTTAGTATTTGCAATAGTGAAAGGAGCAGAGAATTAAGATATCCATTGTAACTAGAATTCTCAAGTATAGTGGATGGTCTCGATAAGGGAGAGTCCCTACCACCGTGGATGTATGTCACATTGATAGAACCACATAAATCTCGTGTGTCCTTAATTTGCTTTACATTCTGTGTTTTGAATTGAGTTGTGAACGCAGTTAAAGTATCAGCCAACCCGTAACCTAACGAAGGCCTAAACAAGAACATTCGGATTGTCTATTAGGCAAGGTGTCTGAAAGGTGACTTTGGGGACTATTATGATTAGTAGGTAGCAATAGATCTACCTTAGTCGAGTCTGAGAAAGAGTTCGCTTTTAAGAAAATGTTGAAGTTGTTCACTGACCTACAAATTGCGAATTGTGGTGATACTGATTCACCCCTCCTCTCAGTATCACAAACTAGTAGATCCTAGGGAGAAGTTAGGAACTTCAGTAGCTTTATCTAGGTTACATTCTTGTTAACTTAAGTATCAAAGTACTAGCATTAGGTCTCATCCCAACATCCCTTAATCTTTACTTGTCTTATGGGTCATTAATTCAATCAAGTCTGAGCATGCACCCCCAGGTCCTCCTTAACCTAGCTCTATTCAAATCTTTACTCAATTATAAGGCACTATATGTGGAACAATGTTGTGTGTCTATTCCTTTATACTACCCCTCTTCTTTATATTTGACTTGCAAGCTTTCTCCATTAGAATCTCCATTAAGATATGGGTGACAACCCACCACATTATCTCTATTTCTTTTAATTTGGGCAATGAACAATTGCTGCAAGCTCTTAAGATCACTTCCACCCTATGCAAGAATAGATCAAGGCATTAAATGCCTTTGTGACTTCCTTTTTAAAGGAAAGGAGGGGCTCTCCATGCCAAACTCCTAAATCCACTCTTCACCAAAACAAACGAACATTAAAGAATTATACCTCTTAGACTCCTTAAGAAATTTAAAACCCAAACTTGCACCCTACAAACTGATGACTATGCTATCTTGATGCCTTGATTAAACTAACCGCATCTAGATTCCCTTGGACATCTTAAGGGATGAAGGTTGTCCTTGTCCTTACCAAGAGGCTCATGGGAACACTCCTTGATGTCCTCTAGGTAGGAAACCATTGGAAGCCATTCAAAGAGATACTTTTTTTCCAAAAACATCTTAGAGGTGGTCTAAGATAAATATGAAGTAGCAAAACAAATCTAAAAGTTAATACTTCATGTTGTTGCCCCATAAAGCTAAAAACTACCCCTTTAAGAGACAATCTTTGGTTCCTCACTAGTCTCAAAAATCCATGATACATTAGCACAAAAAATGTTCAAGATGCCTTTAAGTTTTTAAGAGTTAATGTATACTTATGTCTATGTTTGTGTTTTTGTGTCTGTATCCATATGTTATAATTTATAAACTATATAATTAAGTAAAATCTACTCAATTTGAATTGTCGACACTTATAAATGCCAAAAAGAAAAAAAAGGAAAAAGATTAATAGTTTCCACTTGTAAAAACTATGCACTCTGTAGGCAAATTTGGATTTTTTAAAATCATTAAAAATCAACCAATATGCCATAATGATTGTATGTTTAAATTATATAAGTATTGATTAGAACATCATCATTTTAGTATCAAACAATCTCAATTTGGATAATGCAATAAGATGCTAAATGTTGATTTATGAGTTCACATTTATGCCATAATAAGTTGATTATTTTGTTCCAACCCAATAGATAACATAAATAAGTTGGCAAACTAATGGGTAACAGTTACATGAATGAAAGAAGTTGAAAGACCCTAAAGCACTTCTATGTAAAGGGCTCCTTATGAGTGTTTGATTAACTAACATATGAAACATAAAAGAGAAATACAATAGTAGTTCTTAAAACATAAGGTATTTGGACCATTGAAAATGAGTGATTTTCAATTTGATTTCACTATGATCATGTGTCAATCAAATGTTATGAAGGATGGTAATTTAACCTTGAGATCCTAGACTATGAGACAAACTCTAGTTGAGGTATTTTATACTTTTAAGTAAATTTGTATGAAAATCTATGTCTTTAAATTTTAATATTGGTATTAGAGCATTGGTGGATTGTTTCCTAGCCTTTTTTTTTCGCATTTTATATTAGTATTATGCAAATTCTTAGGTCTATTTTGTGAAAAACTTGAGTTAGAAATCATTAATGGCATATATGGATGTAAGAAGTTTAAAGGCCATAAATTTTGCATGAATATAGCCCTTATGTAGTAGAGCAAGCTTACAAATTATGGAGGCTTAATTCTTTATAATTTAAGAGAATGTGATAATTAAGTTTTTGAACCAAAAACATTAAAACCCACTTACTCATGTCATTTGGAGTTTCATGAAATGAATATTTTACAGACTCGAAGTGCTTGATATAAGTTGATAGGTAAGAATTTATTTATTTATTCTTTTTTCATTTAATTATTTTTAATAAGTTTTATACCTATTTAAGCTAATTACAATATATTTTGTGATTTAGTTATGCTTTAGGAAAATTTTGAGAATTTGTATTTTTAGCAAGCAAAATTCCATCATTTCATCATTTTGACGTTTATTACTTATTTAAAACTTTTCACTAATTTAAAAGTTTAGATTGATAGAGTGGTATTCAATAAATTTGTAATAGACATTTCAAACTTTTCAAATTTATATCATAAGTCTAGATCTGAGTTTGTTTTAGCCTTCAGATTTTGCTTTAAATTTAGGGTAGAAAATTGGACTCCAAATCCTAATTGGAGTAAAATATTTGTTTGAATATTAGGTATTTAAATATGCATAAATTGAGCTTTATATATCCAAATTAGGTGATTCAAAATCCTAAATTGAAGTTCACAAGAAGAAAGCTAAGCCTAAATCAATTGTTTAATGGTCCAAAAATAGTTGAGAAGTCATTGTAAAATTTGTCATGAGTTGGACTAAGTTAGTTCCAATTTTTATCTCAAAACTTGGGCTTTCGACCTTTTTTTTTTCTTTTTGAGCAAGACCAGATGCATTGGAAGAGGAATACAACTTTGATGAAGAAGAAAAATCTTAATTCAAACTATATCTTTATGAGAATCAACTTAGAACTTGTTACAAAAATTCTATCACAATTAAGAAAACAAGTTTACTATAACTTCAAGAGTTTATGAGGTTTTTTTTTCTTTTAAGAGTGTCCTAGGGCTTTCTTGTGTTTGCTACGTGCCTTTTTTGGTTATAAAAAGGACCTTTTTTAGCTACTAAAAATCAAAGGGAAGGAGATGGACACATAAGGAGGGCGACACACAAAGCTTTAGTACAAATTCAATTTTTTCCAAGTATGTGTAGGTATAACTTTTCAAGAGTTTTAGGAGATTTCAAAATATTTGGTATTTTGATAGAATAGATTATTTTCTTAGGTTGTTTTCTTTTGGATTTGAAATGTTTGAGTTATTTTGGTTAAATTATTGAATAATTTTTGTTTTAATTCATTTGTTTAGACTTATTAAATTAATTAAACAATGGTCAATTGGTAGAGTTAGGATTATTACCCATATTTATCTTATCTCTAACCACTAAGTAGCAAGGCTTTCTCCACAAACATCAAAGATCTAGCTCATAGATGGCATTTTGAGTTCCCACCATGATTGGTTATGAGTGAGGAATTGCTATGTTTATAATTTACAACTTAGTTTGTTACCAATAAGAGATGTAAAATGCTTCAACAATATTGATGGGGGCTCACTAGCAATCTCATGAATCTCAAAGGGAATATATTCAACAAGAAAATTTTTGAAATATAAGGCTTGAATTCTAACTTTGCTTTGGCTACTTTTTGCATCAGCTTGAGGAAGACTCTTTTTACCCATTTGTTAGATAAAAGACCATTAAAGGATTTTATGTGTGGCAGTTGTTGTTATTCCACCAAAAATTTAATTCCTTGATCTCAATTATTGAACACCACTCAGTAGCATACATATCCTCATTTCCTTTGTAAAGAATAATAACTACTCTATATAGGTGAAGTATCATGGCCCCAATCACAATAACCCCTATGTGGTGCCTAAGACTATTAGTCCTATCAAAAGAATCTAGGAATTGAGTATCAATTGACTTACCAAAGTCCTTACATGGATGAGGAATTCCTAAAGAGCTTGGTGTTAAAGAAAATACACATGAGTAGTTAATTAATCCAAATATATGTTAACAAGACTAGCAAGCAGGTAAGCAATAATCCCCCTTAGCAAGTATAGGAACCACCAAATTTATATCCTCCAAAAATTGGCAATGATTATGAAATGGTTGATCATATAAAAGGTCTCTATGTGTGTTAAAGGTCTAATGACATCTAACATACTATAATATGACACGAGGAACCTATACTTAAGGAACATGTCTCTTTGATTGAGTTATATTGCAATTAGCCACATTATCATTATGGTTAAGGGTGTCCACACAAGGGTCTTTAAACTGGGGAACATTTGAACATGGGTAAAGACACATTGATTTTGAAATACAATGCTAGTGACATGCCATACCTATTTAGATAAGGATGTATCTATTAGCCTTAGGTTTTGATAACACTATCATAAAGAATAAAGGGAAGAGAGAGAAACGCCATTTGGGGGGTTAAAAGGCTCCTATATATAAGTGTTAAATGTTACCTAAGTAAGGTATGTGAAATACTTCTTTTAATGACACATTAAGGCATAAAAAGCTTTGACACAAGAGGAGGGATGGAAAATGTAAATGATTGAAAATAATACAAAAAGACTGTAAAAAATGATTCAACATGCCTAAATCCCATGTTGCTACAAAATCAATTAAGATATGGGTGTAAATTTTAGGGGAGTACAAGTTTGACAAGCAATTAATTACTCTTATTTATTAGAATTAGATGCTTCTCTTAGAAATTGCTTAAAAGAAGGAAGTTGATGGGGTGCTCATCTTGTCACCAAATGCCATGGCAAATGATAAGGAAAGAAGCAAAGAGAAGAGAAACATTATTGTAGGCAAGTTGCTTCACAAAACTAAGCAAAAGGAAATGCAAGAGGATAATCCTTAAATTGTTAATGCATAAGAAGTTGAAACATCACCCGTAATAAATCCAATAGTTGTACAAAAAAGATGTTCCATTCAAGATAGTCGGATGATTGATGGATTCTCAATCTTTAAGGAATACCTAGAAAAGACATTAAAAGAATGGAGTGTCTCTCAAGTTTGAGTGTTATGGAAAAATTGGAACCTTTAAAGGGGTAAGTGATAAAAATAATTTTTATGGGCTGCTAATGGACCCTTGAACAAGCCTAATAATACTCAACCTCCCTGTAGCAACACATCACCTCATGGGCCTTACATATGTACCTCATTTAGATTATTCCTTTGACCATATAATAATATCTACAATTTGCCATAAATACGCATTAGATGTCATTCCTAATGTACCTATTGATTATTCCCTTATTTATAAGCTCTATTTAGGTTACATTCTTGTTGACTTAAATATTAGAGTGCTAGCATTAAGTCTTAACCTAACACTCCTTAGCCTATCTTTGTCTTGTAGGTGACAAATTTGATTTGGTCTTGGCATCTATACATGGGGTCTCCTCAACCTGACTTCATCCTTATATATATATATATATATATATTAATTTTGTGATATAATGAATTTGTTTATAAGATTATATAATTGGATTATGGCAATATGCTTTAATAAATGCATGTGATTACATGCCTAAATTTAGTTATGAGATATTAATGACATGATTCTGTAAAATTTATGTGAAATTTACATAATGTGACATGTCTATTCAATATGCTTTTGTAAATAACTCAAATTCAAATATGCTGTCATATTATTTATGAGTAATGACATTTTAAAATAATAATAAATTATATGTTTTAAAATCATTAGTAAAATTATTTAAGTTAATTTTTGCTATGATATGCTAGCATAAGAAATTGTATGTTATGTAATATGCATGTTAAAAATGTCATAAAGAATCTTAATCTCAATAAGAGATTTAAATTCTAGTGTGAGTTCATAAATTGGAAGAATTGAAATTTGACATAATGATATGAGATAATTTTAAGAGAATTAACTAAAATAGTGATAATTATAGGTTAAAATATGACATATGGTTGTTAGCATCATGAACTTTTAATCTTATATTATTTATTAGATTATTGCTAGTTTAGCACTACAAAATTAATATTGATGTGTGATTATATGTGCATCATTATGTGCCACTCTCTCTTTGAATTGCCCTTAAGTCATGACAAATAGCATTAATATGAATAAATTAGATGTAAACAAAGGAAATTAAGAAATTTGACTATAAAATCCAATAAAATCCTAAGAGAGAAATTTCTTAAAAACTTCATATTACATTATATTTTTGAATTTGTAAGTGAAAATATACCTAATATTTAAGAGATTGAGAGGCTTATTGATCCCTCTAATCAATTAAAAGAATTCTTTGAGATTGTTCCCTCTTCTAATCAAACTCTTGAGATTTTTCTTAACATATCTATAAAAGTTAATGCATTGCATGAAAAGCTTAAATTAAAAAATGATAAAGAAAATGAGGAAAAAAGAATTAATGCCCTAATTTTGGAAAATATAAAATTTGCATTCAATATGCTACAAAGGTAAATAATGTTTTCTATCCCATATAAAATTTTTTAATTTTATTAAATTATTTTAAGCAAATGTATCACATACTTCAAAATGTGTCTAACAAAAAATTAAGAATAAAAAAATTGAATGCACATGCATACTTATAAAATATTTTAATATATTTCTTTTTTGAACATTTAATCTAATGCATTAGGTATATATTAGATACATATATAAAATTAATTTTAAAATTTTAAAAATTATGCAAATAATATTTTTTTTATAAATAATTTAATAATAAAAAATTAATAACTAATAAATATTTTTTTATTATAATAATAATATTAATTACTTTAATTTATAATTTTTTTTAAATATTATTTTAATTGATAATATTTTTTTATAATTTTTAATAAAATAATAATTATAATATAAAATAATATAATAATTATAATAAATAATATAATAAAATATTATATTTATTAAAAATATTTAAATTATTTATAAATATGCATTTAAAATTCTATATATAGTATCATTAACATATATTTTATAACTGTATCCATCTTGCCATTTTTTATTTTAATTTTTATTTTTATGTTTCTTGTGAAAGGTATAGTCTGAAGGTCCAAAAATGCAAGCCGACACCCACCAGGACTGGAGCAAAAAGGTTTGTGATAAGTCTTAGTCAATTATACTAACAGGAAGTTGACTAGAAGTATACAGAAATCTGCAAACGATCGTTAATAGAAATCCCATCTGGCTGATGTTCAATGGTTTTGCAGAATGGGGCCTGCAACTGAAAAACGGCGTACGAATGCGCATACATCATTGCAGCAGTTGGCCATTGCACATAAGCAGCTACCCTTGGCGTCTGATTAGATGCTGTGGTATAAAAGGGACTCATAACTGGGCTTGCAGCAGGTCTGTAACTGAGAGAAGGTTGATTCCTTGTAATCTGACCCAGCTGAGGAAAACCAGCATCATACCGAAGAAATGGAACTAGAACCTTCTGCATCTTGAACGGTGACAGGCTAAAGGTTTGATTAGTTGGGAGGCTCTTAACATACGTGTCATAAATACATGTCATAAGCAGCTTCCTCTACGGTGTAGTCCCGAGAAACTAGAATGAAGGTAGCATACTTGCTAAACCGATCTACAATCACCATAATGCTCCCATAGCCTTCGGACTTGGGTAAGGCCATGATGAAGTCCATGGATAAGCTTTGCCATGGTCTTTCAGCGATTGGTAGGGGCTCCAAAAAACCTGCAAGGTGGTGTAAATTGACCTCGTCTTGCTAGCAAACAAGGCATGTCCGAACACATGCTTCCACATCATCCTGCATTTGCGGCCAGCAGTAGAAGGATTGAAGAAGGGCAAGGGTGCGTGCAACACCAGGATGTCCTGCCCATCGGGAATCATAACACTTTTTGATGATCTCCCTCCTCAAACTTCCATACCATGGGACCATGATTTGGTTGCCAATAGTAAAAAGTAGTCCATTATCTTCACAAATTCGTCAAGTCTTGCCTTCACAGACTAGTTTGACAAGGTTTTGCATCATGGGATCCTTGTCTATGCCCTCCTTGATGCGAGTGATGGGAAGGCCCTTGGGTTGACTGAGAGTTAACGATCTAAGCTTCGCTTTCCTGCTAAGTGCATCAGCTATCACATTAGCTTTATCTAGCTTATACTTCAATTGATAGTCAAACTCGACAAGGAAATCTTGCCACCAAGCTTGCTTTAGGCTTAACTTCTTTTAATTTTGGAAGTAAGTTGTAGCCACATTATCGGTTAGGATGGAGAAGTGTGAACCAAGTAAGTAATGTTATCATGTCCGTAGGCAGTGGATAATGGTTGTCATCTCCTTTTCTTGCACAATGTAGCAACTCTTCGTATCATTTAACTTCCGACTTTCAAAGGCAATGGGATGGTTATCCTGCATAAGAACACCTCTAATACCAAAGTTAGAAGTATTAGTGTGTACCTCAAAGGCTTTACTTAGATGCGGAAGGCTAAAGACAGGCTCCTCAAAGATGGTTTTCTTTAAGTCATCAAAGGCATGTTGACATTGTTCTATCCATCTCTATGCACAACCCTTCTTCAATAGGTTGGTCAAAGGTGTTGTCCTTGTTGAGTACCCTTTGACGAACCGACAATAGTAGTTAGCTAGACTGAGGAAGGATCTCAGCTCTGGAATTTTGGTTGGTGGCTCCCAATCCATGACGGCTTTTACCTTTACTAGATCCATCATAAGTTGTCCATCCCAAATGCAATGGCCAAGGAACTCTACTTCTTATGTGGCAAATGAGCACTTTTCTTTCTTAACGTAGAGTTCATTGTCATGTAGTACTTGGAAGACTTGTCGTAAGTGCTGCAAGTGTTCATTGAGTGTCTTGCTATACACCACGATGTCGTATAGGTATACTACCATGAATCAATCGAGGAAGGAATAAAATAGCTTATTCATAAGTGTGTAAAAGGTTGTTGGTGCATTGGTGAGACCAAAGGGCATAATCAAGAATTCAAAAGAGTCAAACCTTATTACGCATGTCGTTTTAGATTCACCTCCTACTGCAATGCGTACTTGGTAGTATCCTGAGCACAAGTCTAGCTTTAAGAACCATCGTGCATCACCAAGCTAGTCAAAGAGATCTGAGATCAACAGTATTGGATACTTGTTCTTTATAGTGACTTTATTCAATGCTCAGTAGTTGATGCACATACAGAGGATTCCATCTTTCTTCTTTTGGAAAAGCATTGGGGCATCATAAGGAGACTTTAAAGGTTGGATGTAGCCTGAATCCAACAAGTCATGGAGCTGTTTATGCAACTCCTGCAACTCAGGCGGTGCCATATGGTATAGTGCCAAGGCAAGGGGCTTGGCATTCGGCTCCAACTCAATTTCATGATCCACCTCACGCCTAGGTGGGAGTCTGTTCGGCAGCTCTTGTGGCATGACATCCTTGAACTCTTCGAGGACTTGTGCCACTTCGTTGGGCAAGGCGACCTTAAGGTTGACATCCCCATCGTCGAGTTCACGGATGGTAGCAAGGTAGCTTGGGTTGGATTTCATATCTCGCTTGAATTGTAACACGGATAAGGCCTAATCCTCCAATCGTTAAGCACATTCTGCGGGTATGGTGCAAGCCTTTCTTCCCTCTAGTATTCTGAGTGAATTAGAAGCTGGGAATAAGAAAGCTTGTACCTTATCAAAGAACTCCATGCCTAATACCACTTGGAAGTCATTCATAGGGACTACGAAGTAGTCGATGCTTCCTTTCCATGCACTAAGGGTTGTGGGAACGCCTTTAGCAATACCAGCAATTGGTTTTGTTGGTGAGTTCACTGCTTCAAGGGTTTTACCCTTGTTAGCTTGAGGCCAAGCTGCTTGGCCTCCTCCATGGAAATGAAATTGTGGGAAGCTCTGGTGTCTAGCATGGCTCTAAATTACTTCCCGTTAATGGTGATTTGGACGTATAGTAAACCCTTATGGTTGACATGGGGTTATGCGCTTTTCCCCTTCATGGTTGCCAAGATTCGAAGTGATCCCATCTCGGTTTGACCTTGCTCGTCTTGTCAAGGGTCATCTTCAAACTAGCTCATGATGGCATTGAGGGTCTTGCATTTGGAGCAATCCTTCATCTAATGGGAACCATTGCAAATAAAACACGAAGTTTTTGGTTTGGGAGAATCAGTCTTACCTCAATCATGCCTTTCACCATAAGACGAAGCTTTAGCCTTCCCTTTATCCTTAGACCCTTGCTCCTTGCGTTCGAATTTTTCTCCCTCACTCTTACCCTGTTTGGATTGTTTTTCTTTGGATTGGGTGTTGTATTCCACAAAAGACTCAGTAACGACAATGGTTTCATCCAAGCTTTGCACATTACGTCTCTCAAGTTCAACTCTAACTCAATCTTTTAATCCATCAATGAAGTAAAAGAGAGAATCTTTGTCGGACATGTCCTCAATCTCAAGGATGAGGGTGGTGAACTCCTTGATGTAATCACAGATGGTCCCTCCTTGCTTTAAACATTGGAGATGACCTTGAGCTTCCTTCTTGGCATTGCTTGGGCAAAAGTGCTTCTTTAACTCTCACTTGAAGTCTTTCCAAGTGTCAATCGAGCAAATACCTTTGCCAACCTCGCCATGCTTGCGACACCACCATAGTTGAGCAGCATTTCGTAGGAATGTAGGGGCGGTGCAAATCCTTGCTGCATCATCTCAAACAAACTTGGCTTTGAAGTATTATTCTAAGCCGAAGAGGAAGTTCTCCACTTCCGTAGCATTATGAGCGCCATTGTAGGTAGCAGGTTTAGGCACTTGGATTGTGCCAAAGTTGATGGTGCCAATAAAGCATGACCCATTAACGATGGTTTGTTTGTGCTCACCCCAATCGGCACGGACACCATTTACTTCATGTCTAAGGTCTCATAACTTATCTTCAGGAAAGGAACAATCACTACATACCTCTCGTCGGATGTCGTCAAAATCACGCTTGAAGGATTGGCTGATCTCTTGAAAGGTGGATTTCACTATGTGAGTGACTTCTCTGAATTCCATCTCCACGTTGTCAATTTGAGTTGATTGCTCCTTAAGGGTTGGTTCTATCCTTGAGAAGTTCTTCTCCAATTTTGTAACACGAAATTCCAAGGCCTCCATCAGGGTAGTCTTGGATTTACCACGCTTTGTGATGTAAGTGCGTTGTTCCTCTCGTCCGCGGCTTTGCTCCTCCACACGAACTTCATTGTCGGAAGCCATCCTTGGTACTTAACAGTAGCAACCAAGGCTCTGATACCAGCTATCATGGAATGAGTTTACGAACACTCTAAACTCATGCGACACTAGACAACTTTAAGGGAAAGTTGTAAGTAAGCCTAAGAAAGTTGCAACTTCAGAAACATACTCATCTTGCATTTATTTAAGGGATTTGATGTATAACTAAGAAAATTGTTCCCACAAGTTTTAAGAAGATTTCCAATTTTAAGAAGTTAAAAGTCCTTGATCTTTCATGGAACAACTTCCAAAATAATATCCTACAGTCCTTGGCTAAAATCACATCACTAAGGACTCTAAACCTTAGCTTTAACATATTTGGAGGATCATTCCTAGTTAAAGGTACTCAAAAACATATACAACATTATCTTTCATCAAACTTTTATTTTCAAAAATTCATTTAATTCTTTCAATTATTCATCCCTTTAAATTTAAAATTATAATTTTCATTAGCAAAAAACATTCTTAAATAGTGATCCAAAAAATTAAACGAAACACCTTCTTAGACATATCTTATAGATGTGTTTCAAATAACTTATTGTTGTTCCCACATCCTTATATGGGTTGTAATTGTTGTCAACTAGATTTAAGTGTGCAAGAAAGTAAAGCCACGTGGAAGGGTAAGAAGGTAAATCCACGCGTAAGGGCAAGAATGTAAATCCGCCACGTAAGCCCTATTAGGGTTTCATGGAAGAGATATATAAAGACCTTGGAAGACAAAAATAGGGCAAGGCCAACACAATTGCATACACGGCAAGAAGAGAGAGCGTCGGCAATATTGAGCATTCAGCAAAACTTAGACAACCGACCAACCAAAGAGAACACCAAACCCTACACGGGAGAACACCACCAGTAAGGACGAAGAAAGTGAACAGTGCCATCGAGTGAATAGTAACCGCACAGTGAAGCCGTTGGACGAAGAGAGAGAAAACGCTTGGAAGAGAGAGAAAGGACGTCGTTGGAGATAGGAGAGAAACGGACATAACAACGAGACGGTCGGCGAGGAGACAGCAAGGCACACAGCAACCCTACACCATCGGTAGAAAAGAGAGACGATCGAAGCGGCTGGTGAAGGGGGGCGACGGTAGAACGATACAGAAGAGAGAGAGAACCATCGGTAAAAACAGAACCGTCGAGAGAGAGAAAGAGTTGATGGGAAGGAGAGAAAAAGAAACCCGACAGCCAGAACAGAGGAGTCGACGGGAAGGAGAGAAAGAAAACACAATTCGGCCAACCAAGTGAGTCGACGGCAGAACAAGGGAAGAGAGAGAAAAGAAGGAGAAAAATCATACACGGCCAAATCGGAGACCGTCGGCAGGAAGAAGAGTGACAGTTGGACAGGGCTGAATGGCAGGACGAAGAAAAGCATACCATCGGCAGAAAAGGAAGGAAATCCGGCCAAGTGGGTGAACGGAAAAGAGAAATCCGGTGAAGAGAGAGAAATTTGGCAAGAAGAGAGAGAAATCCGACGGTATGAGAGAGAAATTCGGCTGGACAGTGAGAGAGAAATGGACAGGCAAGCCGAGAGACAGTAAGATTGTGAGACAAGGAGACGGGTGAGACCGTGAGACGGTAAAAGAAGGAGTTGTGTGATACAACTTAGAGAAAAACTTCGGCAAAGTATTGAACTCAACGTATTTCCAGATTTCTTCAAGAGAGGTTAAAGAGCATTGCGGTGAACTTCTAAGCGGTAGTGGAGCAGCCTTTCAATTCAACAGAGGCAAGACAAGCTAGAAGAAGGGTAGATACAGTAAGTGACATTCTTTGTATTGTACTTACTTAGTAATTGCAATAGTGAAAGGAGCAGAGAATTAAAGACATCCATTGTAACCTGAATTCTCAAGTATAGTGGATAGTCTCAGTAAGGGAGAGTCCCTACCACCGTGGATGTATGTCACGTTGACAGAACCACGTAAATCTCGTGTGTCCTTAATTTGCTTTACATTCTGTGTTTTGAATTGACTTGTGAATGCAGCTAAAGTATTAGCCAACCCATAACCTAATGAAGACCTAAACAAGAACATCCGTATTGTCTGCTAGGCAAGGTGTTTGAAAGGTGACTTGGGGGACTATTGTGATTAGTAGGTAGCAATAGATCTACCTTAGTCGAGTCTGAGAAAGAGTTTGCTTTTAATAAGAGGTTGAAGTTGTTCACTTACTTGCGAATTGTGAATTGTGGTGATACTGATTCACCCCCCTCTCAGTATCATAAACTAGTAGATCCTAGGAAGAAGTCAGGAACTTCACTTATGAATTTCCCTCTCTTGATGATGAAAAATTAAGTTTGGATATAACTAAATATGATTGTAAATTTTTGCTTAGATCAATCTTAGTTAAATCATGTGTGAAGTGAGTAAAATAAAATTTATAAGATGCAATAAGTTTATTTTGTCACATAGAATAAGTTTGATAAAAGGACTATAAACAAAAATAAAAGATCTAACATATAAGTTAAACTTTAGGGACATATAATGAAAAGTGTGCATCACTAAAAATTTAATCAACTTTAAAGAAAAGAAAAGAAAAAAATAGAGAGAAATTGAAATAATTTGTAACATGTCAAGAAGACTTGAAGTAGAGAATTTTATTCAAATGTGACTACCAAGATAGAATGTCTCCACACTAATGCTTATGACCATAATTTCCTTAAAATCTACATTTAATAATTTTTTTTCTTATTTTTTTTTCTTATTTTTTTTTTCTTTTGAGTAATACATTTAAGACTTTGGAGTAACATAAACACATGTCGGTTGCTTTTTAGTATATTTTGAATTATTTGCATTATATAAGTATTTGAAAAAAGGGTTTTCCTTTTTAAAATTAATTTCTCTTTAACTGCTAAAACTAAATCTTATTGATAGTTAAGTCATATCATTTCACTAAAAAAAGTAATATAAAAAGAGAATTATAAAAAAAATAAAAATAAAGTACAATTTCTTTAATACGATATAAAGTAAAAGTTAGTTTTGGTTGTACTCAAAATAATAATAATAATAAATAAATATTACAAATGGAAGAAGAGAAAAGCCTTAGCATTTATGGGGTTTTACAAATGGATGCCTGATCATAAATTAGATTAATTTTCACTTGTTGTTCTATATATATGTATATGTCTCAAAAATTAAAATATAGTGAATGCAAAAATTAAAAGGTACACTTCTTTTACTTTTCCTTCTTTGCCTCTTGTTTTCATGTAAATAGTGGGTTCTAAATTGACTCGTTGCAAATGGTCACTGCAAGTGGCAAAAACATAATTTTTTGCATCTATTTAAGAGATTTGTTATATAACCAAGAAAATTGTTCTAGTAGTTTTCAAGAAAATTTCTAGTTTAAAGAAATTGGAAGTCCTAGATCTTTCATACAATGCCTTCCAAAACAATATCTTATAATATTTATGTGAAATTACATCCCTATAGTCTTGATAGATCTTTTCCATCAAAGGTACTCACAAATATATATAGTGTTATCTTTCATCAAACATTTTTTAAAAAAAAAATTATTTAATTCTTTTAGTTATCCATCCATTTGAATTGAAACAATTTGTAACATGTTAAATAAGATAGAGAATTTTATTCAATTATGACTACCAAAGACATAGAGTCTCCACACTAACACCTATGACCATAATTTCCATAAAATTTATGTTTAATTTTTTTTTTTTGTGTAATACATTTAAGACTTTGAGTAAATTAGAAAACAATATATACATGCATCAAATTTTTTTTAAGCATATTTTGAATTAAAACTTGCATTTTTGTAATCATTTGAAAAAGACTTAACTTTTTCAACTTAATTTCTCTTTTACTAGTCCAACAAAATCCTATTAATTGTTGAGCCCTATCATTTTAGTACAAAAATTAATATAAAAAGAGAATTATAAAGAAAATAAAATATAAAACATATTTTTCTCATATGCAGTATAAAGTAAAACTTAATTTTACTATATTAAAAAATATAATAGCCAAATGGACATAAAATTACTGAAGGTATAGCCCTTTAACTTCATGTTTTGCATTTTAATTAGGGAAAATTGAACCCATAGTCAGAAACTTAAATGTAAACTAGCTCTTCCAAGCTACTATTACATATTATAATAGTGCAAAAACCTTTTTATTTTAACATATGCATGCACAAATTAGTACATATATGTTTTCATTTTTTTGTAAAACAACTATAATTTGTCCTTAGAGTTAAAGGCTATCAAACATCTGAAGATATTGGATTTAAACTTTAACTATCTCAATGACCCCCTAAAGATCCAAGGTAAAGACATCATTCCTTTCTTTTCCTTTCATTAATTTCTTTTTGTTTTTTCTCTTTTTATTATGTCATTAGAAAAGATATATAATATTAATAGTTTTTTTAGAAACTTTTGGGGCTATTAATGCTTTCCATTTATACAATAATAATGGCAAACTCATAAATGTGTTTGAGGGAATAACTATTAAACACTTTATGTATGTCAAATTTTAAGTTGTTGTAGAATTTGATAGTATTGAATCTAGAATACAACAAATTCAATAATAGCATCCTACACTTTATAAGTACCCTTGCATTAATTAAGACATTGAATCTTGACAACAACTATTTGGGGGCATTTGTTTCTATTTCCATTTCTGCAATAAGTGTTATCATTCTCTAAATTTAATTTGTTTTGTTCTTTTTTTTTCCCCTAGTGTCACAATACTATGCTATTGTAACACACTCTTTTCAATTTCTTTTTAGCAAAACTAGCTTCTTTGGAAAACTTAGAATAGTTAGACCTAAGTTATAATCGTCTAAATAATCTTAAAGGAATTGTTGATGGGCTGTCAAGATTTCAAAAGTTAGAGGTGTTGACACTTGCTGGAAACTACATCACGAAGAGCATTGTTAAATCATTAGGTGGTGTGACATCTCTAAAGAATCTCAGTCTTTCATATGGCGGCCTGAATGGATTCTTCCCAACATAAGGCATGTAAAAAGTAACTCAAACAATGAAATTTAGAATTGATCTCTCTTACTCAATTTATTTTCCCTTTCATATATATCTATAGATTTAGCAAGATTAAAGAACTTAGAAATTTTGGATCTTTCATGGAATCAACTAATAATGCTGCTAGGTACTGCTTACTCTTTTTCATGGGATTTTTATGCATTCAATGAATGAAAATGTTGAAAAGGTTCATTTAATTTATTAAAAGACTTTGATAAACAAAGAAAAAAAAAAAAGAAGAAAAAAGACACCAAAGAAGGAGAAAACGCCTTAACCACACAATCAAAAAAAAGAAACAAGAAGAATGAGAAGAAAAGACATTTAACCTTATAGACCCCACCTTAAACCTTTTAAAACCTTTGTTATGGTGCTAGTCTACCAACAATCTCTATAGCTTACCTTTAATAGCATCATTTTTTTTCCTCAAATTGCCCCAAAATCTTCTTCTTTTTTTTTCTTTTTGAGAAGAAATGCCCCAAACTAGGTCCACTTACTCAATCAAACTAGGTTCACTTGCACATAGTCTACACTTATAGCCTTGTCTTTTTCTAGCCTTTATCACATGCTCCCCTCAAGTTGTTGCCAATTCCCTAAATTTATTACTAGTTCAAATTAAATTTCTAACTTTTTTCTTTTTGTCCATCTTTTCTTTTCTGTCCTTCAATTTACCAGTATTCTTCACATTTATTAGGAATTTAATATCTTGTATAAGGTACCCATTTTTACTTAACTTGTCACACTAAACACTTCTTTTACCCATATAGTTTCTTTCAATGCTGCCTATAAACTTTATTCTTCACCAAATCTCATCAAATTGTAAGCAACTATT
The DNA here is from genome assembly GCA_037832385.1 of Rhizophora apiculata. Lineage (NCBI taxonomy): Eukaryota > Viridiplantae > Streptophyta > Magnoliopsida > Malpighiales > Rhizophoraceae > Rhizophora > Rhizophora apiculata. Next base: position 136,618 of record CM075437.1, read on the forward strand.
GTTTACAAAAGCATTCTTAACCTTTCCTTGTAAATAGTAAACTTTTTTTTGGTAATATACATTGTAAAGAATTGCTTATGCAATCACATGAAAGATGAATAATTAAAATAATTATGTGGTTATTTATTTGGAAAAAAAACAAAATTAATAATATGTTAAATAAAACAATAATTTAAAGATTTCAAATCATAAAACTTGTAAGAAACTATTGTAATGTTTTTTTTTATTTTGAATTAGTAATTATCATTTTTTTTTCTTACTAAAGAAATGTATCATTATATATATTCTTTGTCTTTCATATATTTGTACATATAAAATTTTCTTATACAAAAAAAAAATCTAGACTACCACTGTCCTCGTCCATGTAGCTTTTCTGTCATTATTCTTTTGCCTTTTTGTTGCATATAGCAAGAAGCCAAGGAATTGGCTCTTATGCAACATATGGAAGCTTTGGTCTTTAAAAGTCTATAATTATATCATCAAATATTGTATTTCAACATTGACATTGGACCAATTTTGGGTCTTTATGGTTGAACCTAGTGTGAAGCTACGAGTTTTGGCATAATATTTTGTTAAATGCTAAACTAAAATTACAGTTTTTTGAATTCTTTTATGATTTTAACCTTTATATATATTTGTTTTATTTTAGAGATAGATCTTGACCAAATAACTTCACTCAAAATTTTATGTTTAGCTATTAACAAATTGAATGGATCTTTAGTTCAAAAAGGTAGTTGTTAACACTTTACCAATGCTTAAAAACACCTTTTGTCTTTTAAGGAAAATGTTAAATATTATACCATCTTTAATTTTAGGTTTGTGTTCACTAAAGAACCTTCAAGAGTTGGATCTCAATTGCAATAATCTTAGTGGAATTATTCCATCTTGTCTTGGCAGATTGATATCTCTTACAGTCTTAGACTTGTCATCAAACAAACTTGAAGGGGACATTTCATCATTTTTATTTACTCCACTTCAATCCCTCGAGTATGTTGCTCTCAAAAATAATCTCTTTTGGGGTTAATTCTTTTTTTACTTAGTTGCCAATCACACAAACCTTGAAGTACTATTGTTATCGAGCAATAACCACAAACTAGTGGTCCAAACTCACTATCCGTATGAATAGTTACTTGCATTTCAGCTTAAGTTTTTGTTAATGTGTAACTGCATACTTAATAATATTCCTTAATTTCTCACTCACTAAACTGACTTAAGAGCCATCAATTTCTCCCATAATAACCTCACAAGAACCTTCCCCATTTGGTTGTTTGAAAAAAAAATACCCAATTAGAGTTTTTAAGTCTTAGAAATAACTTTTTCATGGGATCATTTCATTTATCCTCCAATTCTAGCTTTGTCATAAATTATATAGATATCTCAAAAAAGCACTTTCATGGAAAGCTTCAACAGCATATTGATATTATTATTCCAACTATAAAAGCATTTAATCTTTTGGTAAATGCATTTGATGGTGGCATTTCGTTCTCTCTTGGATGCTTGCACTATTTTCCCTTTTATATCTATCCAACAACAAGTTTTCAAGAGAAATTCCAAACAATTTGTTAGCAAATTCCATTAATTTGGAAGTTTTGGTGCTCTCAAACAATTAATTAAATGGCAAAGCACCAAAGACAAAGTCCAATAAAACTAGCTGAAGGTCTTTGCAACTAAGTGGAAATTGGTTTACTAACACTCTATCAAATTGGATCTCTCATTACCTAAGCTTATATATTTTAGATATAAGTGACAACTGCATATCAAGTGAAATTCTTGACTTTATTAGGAATCTAAATTTATATTATCTAAACATAACAGGTAATGCACTTAAAGGAACAATTTTGTGTGCATTGTTTACATCCAATTTATACTTTCTTGATATTTCTCATAACAAACTTTTAGGCAATCTTTATTTATGTTTAGAATGGCCATCCAATTTAGGCCATTTGAATTTGGAATGGAATAGATTCATAGGTACAATTCTAAAAACATTATTCAACTCTTCTTTCATGAAGACATTGAATATTGGAAATAATTTTTTGTCTGGTGAAATTCTAACATTAATGGGGAATTTGCCTTATTTAAGAGTTCTTCATCTAAGAGGAAATAATGAATGGTTTACTATTAGAAGAACTTTGCCAGTGTAATAAACTAAACATATTGGATATCTCACATAACTCATTTTTTAGACCAATACTAAGTTGCTTTAGCTACATCTCTTTTGGGAAGGAAAGCACATTTGATTTTGCACGAGTTGGAAGGGATTATGGCATATCTTTCATGATGTCCTATAGCTTTTGGAGAAGAGTAACCAGCAATATAAGGTTAGTGATTAAAGATACAAATGATTTCATCATGCAACAAGTTCAAGTTAATTTGGTGACAAAAACTAGATTCAACATATATAAAAGCAGGCTTCTTGATTTGATGTTTGGATTGGACTTGTCATGTAACCAACTAACAAGGGAAATACTGGTAGAACTCGTAACTTTGAGCTACATACGATCCTTGAACTTGTCTCATAATTACTTAATTGGCTTAATTCCAAGAACTTGGGGACATTTAGGGAAAATAAAGAGTCTAAACATTTCCCATAACAATTTAATGGAGAAATCCCATTGGAATTAATTAGTCTAAACTTTTTAGAGATTTTTAGTGTAGCTTACAAGAACTTCTTAGGTAGGCCTCTAGACATGAAGGGACAATTTGTCATATTTGATAGCAATTGCTACGAAGGAAATCCATTTCTTTATGGACCTCCATTAGATGCAAGTTGCAATATTAACTTACCAAAATTGCCACCATATTTTGATGCTAGCAATGGAAAATGGCATGACATTATTGATCTTATATCCTTTTTAGCAAGTTTTATGGCAACCTACCTTGTATTCTTGTTTGGTTTTGTGGCTTTTCTTTATGTCAATCCTTATTGGTGACAACGGTGGTTCATGTTCATAAAAAATTTCATAGACAATCGTCATTTCATGGTTTTTTTATACTATTCCCAAATTGTCTTCTAAAGTAGTTAAGAAGCCATATTTTGCCTGATTGTGTATCTATTTAGGTAGTATTACTTTATGCGATAGTATTGGACATGTAATTCTTGAATTTACATACTAGCTTTGTGTTGTGGCATTGTGTGCCATGTTTCTATGAATATTGAATGTTGGGAAAGAGTAGAATTCTAAATAAACATATTAGAATAGATGTGGGTTAAAATAGATACATATTAGACTAGAAGTGTATTAATTTTCTTACAACTTAAATATCCAATGTCCAAGATACAAGACATTTTTGTACAATAAGTATATTATCGATGACAAAGAAATTGATTAGTTGAACTAGTTGAAGGGACAAGGCTAATAGTTGCTTTCAACTATTTGAGTGAAGTTTAATAATTAAGATAGTGACCTAAGCATTTTAGGTAGACTCGATAATTATGCATTATGTTCAACTAAATTGTATGGTTTATGAATTATATATTTTCAATTAAACTAAATGATACCTTGAATATTTATTTTTTTATAGAAGATTCTTATGTCATAAGAAATATGTTGTAACCGAAACAATATATATGCATAAACAATAAGTAAAAAACAATAACTCAATATTATGATGAAACACCTTACTTCTTTAATAACTATTAGGATGTGGGCAATAGCCCTAAAGTAAATACAAAGTCTTTTCCTTTGTAGCAGCATATAGAAGCAAGTTTGATAATACAAAACATAGATGTACAAATTAAAGGCAAATATTGTATGCAAACTTATATTGTTAAATTTGAATTATTAATTGTAGTTAGCACAATTTTTGATGAATAATAAGACAATTATATATAACAATTGAGAATGAATAATGTGAGCCTATGTCTAATTTCTTGTCCAATTTCTATGTTCATTTAATAAAACTCTTTACAATAAAGCTAAACACATGACCCCATAAATAACACTATAGATCATGTCTTTTCATGTTACAATGGTATTTCATCATGACAAACTATATATTAAAAATGGTGATGTAAGAAATCTAAGAGGCCAAGATTTAAAGCACATTAATGTCAATGTTTTATTAGAGTTTGGAAAATTAGAACTTTAAGATTTTAGGTATGGAATTTAAGTTTTTGCTCAAAAAAATCAAAAAAGTACAGAATTCATATTTGTATCACTTAGCATTTATTGAATAAATTACAAAGAGTAATGAAAATTAGAAAATGAAACTACCAGCATGATAAATTCCTATATATAGAGAATACTAGAACTTTTAATATTATAGAATTTGGACACTATTAATTAGCAATAGAAAAATCTACCTCACAAGAAAATTTAATCAAAATGGATACAGGTCAAGCTACTCTAACTACCAAGTTGATTTAATAAAAAAAAAAAAAACTACAAATTTTTTCCTTTAAATTTTGATTTTTCTAATATAAAATCTTTATATACATATTCAAAAAGTAATATTAGACATGGAGTCTATTCTTTTGTCAATTTCATGTGGAAATTAGAGAGTCTAAAAGTCACTTAAGTCAATGAGCCAATTTTTTAGGAAATTATTTTCTCATATTTTTTCCTAACAAGTTTTGGGCTCACTTTAGTAAAAACTAAAGTCTCCATTCGAACATGAGCATTAATCAATTTAAAAACAAGACATCAATCCCTATAAAGTCATTTTTGGTAATAACTAATATCTCATTTTCTACTTTGGTACTATAAAGAAGACTCATTAAACTAGACCCACAATAATTTTGGACTAATTTGCCCATAATTGAAATAAAGATGGTTTCTCATTTTCACATTTCAAACTATTTTTTTGTTATTGTCTCAGTATTTGATCGAATTAAATTTTATATGTAATTTAAAATTAATTAAATGAAAATATTTTATAATAAAATTATTTGAACGATAAAAGATATTTGACATGTAATTTTTTTTTAGATGTTTCAAATGGCATTTAAATAAAGTTTAGGAATGCTTGCAATACAAATTGCCTAGCCAAGCATCCTTCTCCAAATTAAATAACCCATGACTTAATGCCCATCCATTGTACTTAGAAAAAGAATCTGTTCATTGCTATTTTAATTGCGCAAGTTCTTTTCCTATCTATAGCTCTTTGTTCTAGTTGTCACTGGTGTGATTTTTTTGGAGGGAGGGGTTTTTGAACAAATACTCCCGTGCCATACATAAGTAAGCATATGCATATAAGAATAAGTAAATTTGTTTAGAGAGAAATGAAAGAGAAGGCAAAATAATGCAAGGTTCATGAAAGTCATCAAGTTCTTCCAATCTCTCGGTTCTAGCAAAAATTTTGCTTTGTTTTAATAAATTAATTGTGTCCAAATTAGAAACATATTTGTGTTTATAGCCAACAATCTATAGAGAAATTAGCAACCCTGAAAAATTATTCATGTTTCCTTGTGTTTAGGCTGGAATCATGTCAAAATTTCTATTTATTGTTAATTAAAAAGTTTATTGGCTATGAGCTAAATAATATAAATTTTTTCTATTAGTATAAAATTTCACAATTTTTTCTAGGATAAAAATTAAACTTTTCAAATATAGAGTCTTTTTTTGAGAGACATTATCCGCCTAAAGACAAGAAGCACAGGTCTCGGTCTTAGGATTTGTTCTCTTAAAGATGTTCGATATTTGCTTATGTGATGACACTCGGTCACGTGACATTTCCAAGTCAAATTGCTCTGTGTTTCTCTGTCTTCCCGTGGAATTCTTATCTTTTATCCTTTCTTCCATCCTATCAAAACTAAAAAAATTGCGTTTCAATACATAAAAATTACACAAAACTAAATACAAATAACAACTATGATAAATTAGAAAGCATATGGCACAACTTTAGCCACCTAAAATTAGTTATAAGCATCACAAATTTTGTCAAAACCGCTGTATAAAAATTGAAGAGCGCTGTATATTGTTTGAAAAGCCGTGGAATAAAGATATAATAAAGCATTGCATATTGTGTTAGAAACCATTAAATAAAAATAAAATAAAATAAACACTGCAAATTCTCTAAAAACTGCCATAAAAACAATATGCTGATTTTGAAACTGTTACCTATTCTTGGAGAACAGCAACGGAGCAACGTTGCATATTTGTTCTTTAGCCAGAGGAGCCGCTTCTTTAGCAAAGAAGCGGACAGGAACGGCAAGCTCCTCCTGCAAAAACGAATTGGCTGCCACACAGCTGGGTTAAAGACCCAAAGGAGAAAATTAAACGTAATAGAGATTTTTAGTTTAATCTCTATTAGTATTAGGAATTTTTAGTTTTTGTTATTCCTGTTTTGAAGTTTTTTAGAGATAATGATATTCATGTTTTTCAGTTTGCTTTTGCAGTTATCTGAGGTTGTGCCGATATTACATTTTGCAACATTGCTCACCGTTGAAATTAAAGTGTGTCATGGTTATTTGCATTGATTAATTCTAAGACGTATTTTTTTTATTCATTTATACCCAATTGTCTATTATGACAAAATATAATAATAGTATTTAATATCTAGAAACAAAAATTTATATTTTATTATAAAAATTATTTAAAAAATAAAATAATGCAAATAATTACATAAAAAAATCTATATATAAGAAAAAGATATTCTAAAAAACATTAATAGAAAATAATGAACAACCCTAGCATGCAAAAAAAATGAAGCTCTGAAAAATATACATATTTTTTTTTTAATCCAAAGGGAAGGAAAAACTTCTTTAAAAGAAAGATAAGGTGGCGATGGGAGCGAAGATGGAACCATTGCACCCCCGTCAAATCCTGTTGAAGAACTAGTCAGTGTCTATATTGGGGATGGGATAGTTCATGTAATCCCAGGACTAATTGGAGTCCCAAGTGAGCCAACTAATCAGCAGTTTAATTTTCCTCTCTGTACGCATGAGTGAGCCGGATGTACTGGTTGCAAGAATTCAAGTCCCTGCAAGTAAGTGTTGTTTGCACCGGGCTGGTTGAGCATATTACTAAGAGAAACATTGGGTTATATAGTTTGTGTGGACTTGGGCCATGCCGGGTAAAGTAGCCTTGTTCATTCACTTTAGTTTGTAATGTTTTGTGAACTTGGTGCAGCCCACTTAAACCTCCGGCCTTTGATTAATTAAGTTAACGTAAATACTAACACACACCCTGATAAAAATTTCAAAATATAGTTACTCCTTTTTGCAGTTTGACGGAATGGACCAAGTTATCATAGATTTTGATTTAAATATACAGAGAATGTTTAATTCTCAAAATATTAATTTAGATGTCCTACAATAAGTTTACAAAATTAAAATATTAGTTGTTTATCAATTCTTTAATTATTATCTTTAATCATTTCTACCGAAAAAAATTTTGAGGCAAAAGGATTGTTTATTCTCTCAACTTTATTGAAATCACTACACATCTCGGCAAATGAAATGGGGTTCATTTGGGCCATTGTTACCATTAAAGCGAGAAATAAAATATTTCTTGGACATAACATCCGGTTGTGAAAGCATATTGAATGTAAAAGAAAACGAAAGATTCTTTGTTAATAAAGTTCAAATAAAAGATGGATTCAAAGAAAGAACTTATTAAGAGATTGAGTAGTCCTCACGAGATCTATTGTGAATTAAATGAAAAGGTAAAAGCTTGTACGCATTTTGGAAATTATGTTGCATCAAAATTGGGGCGAAACTTTGGAACGAATCTGATGGGCTATGCCTATTATTGCTCTAAATGTAATAGACTTCGCCGCTTCGGTGACCAGGCGTCATAAACAATCTCCAAGCATGCGTCCCGAGGTCAAAGAGTCTACACAGGCTGTGACCCAAACATTTCGGTGGGCTATGCCCATTATTGCACTAAATTTAATAGGTTTTAGTGGCTGAGCATCCAATGAAGCCTCCAAGTATACTTGAATAGGGGGCCTCGGCTTCAAAGAGTCCACAAATGCTATGGCCCAAACTCTTAGGTGGACTTTGACGCGATGCCCAACTTAACGGCGATGACAGTAAGTACAGTGGATAGATTTTACTATGTGTACACCGGGTCTTTGACCTGTGATACCATTTCATACAACAACCAAACAAAAAAACAAAAATAAAAATACAATCAGAATCGTTAACTTTCATATAGAATTCCTTCCTCGACAAGAACGTATCTAAATCATCCATGATCGCCTCCTTCAACTCGTAATCCGTGGCAAGCGTATCGAACGAGGAGGGATGGCGAAAGTCAATGCTTATCCAAGAGCGTATTCTTCATCCTTGGGATAAAGTTGCAGAACCGATTCTTCTTCGTTCAGGGCTTTGTACTCTTCCATCACGTGAACTAAATAACCGTTTAAGACCTTATCTCTAAAAGTTAACTGGAAATAATTGTCCTTAGAATCATACCATTCCCGGCCATTCCTGTCTGCTGTGACAATATACTCCCAGGCAACCTCAATGCCATCAAACTCGTCAACAATCTCTTCCCCTTGCACCAATCTGAAGGTCAATTCATCTTGTAGCTTGAACTTGCCAACCCTTGCGGTCTTGTTCCTGGCTCCAATCTGGTTGGACGAGTAAACTGTTGCCGCTTCACCGAGAGCGTTGTGGCGGAAGCCGCCCCACGAATCATCGATGATGTAAGTGCCACGAGACGGAAGAGGCAGCTTGCTGGATAAGTAGCCGCTGATGTTTGAGACAAGGTAAGTTTCGAGCTTTTTCGGCACGATTTCTCTGTATCCGTCTCTGAGGAGCATCATTGATGTGGAGAAGAATGCGTAGTAGGAGAGAAGAGAAGATGTGGGCGGCATCATTCTGGCGAATTGAACACTGTGGACGGCATGGTTGATTCAGGGTTTTGGGCTGGAGGAACAAGAACTAGGGTTTTAAGGCCTCACAGCCTTCCTCCCCAGTTGTTTACTGCACCTCCCTCCGTATCAAACTTAGCAAACATATAAAGCATAGAAAATATTAGGTGGACCCGTGAGCTGAATGCGAGGCTGGGCCTAAAAAAATTTATTGTTGATTGCTCGTGGATCTTGTTTGGTGTAATTAATGAATTTTTATTTTGATTTTTTTTAAGAATATAATTTATTTATAATTTTATATATAATAATAAATCTAATGTAATTTAAAAAATAATAAATAAATTTATGTAATATAAAATTATAAATAAATTGTAATAAAAAATATTTACGTCAAAAAAAATCCCGCCGATATTGATGCCCAAACAAGATTGAGATCGGAGAACTTGGTGCTGATCGTCGGATCATAGGACCATACAATACGTTTGATTCGAAGGTCGTGTACAAAAATTTGGTCATCCCGAGTTCTGCGGTGGGTTGCCCTGGGTCTTGTTTTGAATTTTAATTATTGGCATGATCAAATTTTATTGAATCAGATGTCTCGACCTCTGAAATTATTATTATTTACATATTTTTAAATATAATACACACGTAATTTTATATTACAAAAATTTATTTAGCTTGATCTTTAACATTAACTAACCTTCTGCGGCAATTTTAGGTGGCACACTTCGACTCTAATTTAGCTTGAACAGCAAGGAAACTAACCTCATCGACAATAACTAAGATCTGGGCTCATTCATGCATCATTTGGTGGACTTTCATGGAGATTTCCTGACAGGTGTCCTCAGCATGTTCCCAATTTTCTCCCCTTTAGCTTCTCAAATCCCACCCCTGTTTGCATCTAGGTCGTCGAGTTCATCGACTTTAAATTTCTGCCGCTTGAGCAGCTTGACAAGTCCTGCGAGTGCAATATCAGCATCCTCGGTCTTCATCAGCTCTTCAGCAATTTGAGCAGGAGTGACCTCTGTGCTGGCCAGTAAGCCTTCAATCTCTCCAAAGAGTCTATGACAGCCTTTGATTCCCAAGTAAGTGGAGGCCAACATTTTGAACCCATGATACGTGCAATATGACATGTGAATGTGCATGTCTATGCACCCTGGACGCAACAATGCAGGGTCGAGCCTATCCTTATGATTGGTTATAAACACTATGATTCTCTCATCCCCAAAGCTTGACCATAATCCATCAGTGAAGTTTTGTAGTCCAGATAATGTCAACCCCTTAAAAACAAGAAGATATCAGATGAGGAAAGAGTCCATATATGAGAATGGACAAATTGTTTGCATTAACAATTTTAGTTGATTGTTCTACTTAAAAATCCAGATCAACCGGATAAGGCACAACCAAAGATGAGGTTCTCAACCAAGATCAGAACTCTGGCTTATTTCAGGCAAGAGAGAGAAAATTTTGGACAGACACCTGGCAATTCAGCCACCAGAAAGGGCAAGCTTTGTCCGTATGGATGTTGGTTGCAAGCAACAAAAAGACCGGACAGCGTTTGGGAATCAACCCCACTTTATAGGCAAGCGCTATCAATAAACCAAAAACGTATCATCACCAAGTGTCTCAAAAAGGCGAACTTGAAAATAGTTGAGAGAAATCAATTTACACGGCCAATCTGCCAATATTAGAATTAACTTAGAGATTAATTTAATCTCCCTGTGGACTGCACGAGGATATGAATAGATTATAAAGCAAGGCAAAAACAGAACACTTCAACCCCATAAAGGACAAAGAGTGAAGCACTTTGGGTTGGAGCGTTAAGGTTCTGATAAAATTGGCAAAGGACAATGATGTTGTCAATGAATGAGATGAAAATTGAATTTAAGAACCCATTTTTCAGAAAAATTTAAAAGAAATCAAAACTAACCTGGACCTTCTGCTGCTGGCTTTCGTCTGGATTTCGTCCACCAGGTAGATCGAGAATGCTATCAATATCTTCAATCACAATAATGGATTTATTCCCAGTTGCCAGCAACAATCTTCTCAGGTCCGAATCCCGCGTGATGTTTGCAAGCCGCAAGTCGTAGACATCGAACTTCAAGTGGTTGGCCATGGCAGCAACCAAGCTAGATTTTCCGGTACCTGGTGGCCCATATAACAAATACCCACGTTTCCAAGCCCTCCCTACTCTCTTATAGAACTCCTTCCTCTTGACAAACCTGTTTAGATCCTCAATAACAGCATTTTTCAGGTCTGGCTCCATAGCCAAGGTCTCAAAAGTTGCCGGGTGTTTAAGATTGACAGAGTCCCACTTTACAGAATCATCGACTGGACGATTGTTAAGTGTGTGTATCTTCAAGACTCTTCTTTCATCTTTAATTATCCGTGCTTTTTCAAGAATGTAAGGAAAGTAAGAACACAGAACTCTTTCTTTGTATTCCTTGTTAAAACTTACTTCAAATGATTGCTTCTCAGATTTTGCAGCATAGGGGTGACGGGGATCGCTCCTTTCAGATTCCACGCAGACAAACCTCCATTTCAGTTCAATCCCTTCGTATTGGTCAACAATCGTCTCTCCTTTCTCAAGCTTGATGGTCAAGTTCTTCCCTCTCGGGGTTTTGCTAATTTTGAGCCTTTTAGTGTTGGGACCAATTTTGGTGCACAAGTAGGTCTGAGCCGCATCATAAACTTGGTTTCTTGTATTCCCTGTGAACTCGTTGATAACGCAAGTGAAACGAGATCGGTGCTTAAAAAAGTGACTGACACTGGAGAAGAGACAGCCTGTAATTGGCGGGGGCACAGGTTTCTTGATGGTCGACTCGACCAGCATTTTTGAGGGGGAAATGGAAGCGTAGGCAGAGAACAATGATGAGGGCGAAGCCATTTCTTTGCTAGAGAATATCATTATGAGCAAAATTTGCAATCTTTGGAGAGCTGAAAGACGAAGGAGAGGTGGGCGTGTGTGGTTTTTTTTCAGTGTTAAAAAGCAAAGTGATGGCTGTAAGTGTGCCCCAGTCTCAAGCTGTTTACAAGGTACTTGAAAAGCTAGCTGGGGAACGCGATGGCTTTATACTTGAAAAGAAATCTTTATTAAAGATGCATGAAGCGGTCAGCTTGAGTGACCATGGTCACTCGAATACCACTATCCACTATGTTAATATGGAATGAAAATATATTGCGTCCAATGGAATTTGAACCTATACCAAAGGTTTAGAAGACCCGTGTCCTATCCATTAGACAATGGATTTCAATTCGATTTTTTTTTTTTATTTTGTTTCTTGTCGATAAATGATAAAAAAGAATGTTAAAAAATTTTTTAAAAGTATATATTTAATATTTAATTAAATAATTTAATTAAACGATTTAATTTAATTAAATGGGTAAATTAAATTTTTTAAAATTCTATTTATAAATTCTAGAAAAACAACAAACTAAAAAAATATTTTCTTAGCAAATTTGATAGAATGCGTGACATATAAGTAAATATTAGTAGCCTACCAAGAAAGAGCCTTTGAATATTGTAAAGACGTCTCTTTTGGAAGGTTTATTCATATGTAATTAATTTTTTTATCACAAAATTGGGGTTATTTTGCTTTATAACTTGCCCTTCATCTCTAAAAGGGCACAATTATTGTCAACTGAATGAATGAGTGGCTCAGACGGCCCTAATAATGCGTTTGAGGCAGGCTTTCCACATGCTGACTCAATTATTTGGACTGGACCGACTCCTTTATTGTTTTTCCCCGTAGCTACCTTTGTTTTCTTGTTATTGGTGCATTAATTTCCAGGCTTGCTTTGTTCTGCGACGTTGACGGTTCCCGACTTTCGCTGCCAGGACAGAAAAGCAAAGGATATCCGTTTGATTCTGTGCTTTTTTTTGTTTGTTTTCTTTTGTTTTCTTTTTAACACATTTAAAAGACGGTAAGAATAATAGTTAACACACCGACGGACTTCTTGATTTAACTCGAACAACTACCATTTAAATAATAGTATCTTTGTTTAAATCTTTTTTATATATTCAATTATCACACATTAAATTTAAAATACATCAATATGTTAATTTATAAATCATTATATATATAAGGGGAGACACAACGTGAAAAAATTTAATTCAAATCAGTATAAAAAAATATATCAAATTATTATTAAATTTTCACATCATGCAGCCAATATTTTTGAAGCGATGGATTACACAAACGGATATTACTTTGGGTCTTCCTAACTTAGTTCATCTCCCGCCATACTCTTAAGTCATGACCTCTATATCACAAGACCAATCAACCTATAGGGAGAATCTATAATAGTTAACATATTAAACTAACAAATATTAAAGCAATTGTATTGTTTTATCTTATAAACCAAGTATGGAATCTTGAAGTCAAAAAATTGTTGAGACCCACTAAAAAAAAGTACATACAAGGAATACTCCTCATCAATGTTGACCCACATGTCTTCATGCTCCGTAGTAATCAAAATGGGAAAGGGATTCCATTATTGATGCACGCATCCATTGGTTTGTCGGCCTTGATTTTAGGTAACCACCGCAAATAATGAATGTTAATGTTTTCATTTTTCTTTTCTCCTCTCTCACAAAAGGTCGCCAACTTAGCACAAAAGGAGTGGCCGTACATTCATGGTCTAATTTGGAGCTTTATTAGGGAACAGTTTGAAGTTGGTTCAAAACCCCATTTTATATCATTCTTAATCTTTCGAGAGATGTCATGGTTAAACAAATGGGAAAGACAAAAAGCTAACCTTCTCCTTCCTAAATTGAAACTCCTTAACTTACCTGGGATAATTCCGCTGTTAAGATAGCAAAATTGAAGAAACTATCATTAAAAAAAATATATCATAAACTTTATTAGTTGAATTCGAAATTATTAACTATGTATTTATAATTATATAGTTTAGTATGATGATATATTAAATTATTTAATATATAATAAATAATTATAATAATATAAACATTTTTATGGGTCCACTTCACCAATGGTGAACTGTGAATTGCGGGAAGACCATCCTCCAAGCTAACCAAGGTCTTTTCAAGCCCAGTACACGTGTTGCACTCTAGTATATAATAAGAAGCAAGATTCTATTTTTCCATCATAAGTCGAGCCCAAGTTGCATTTTTCAAATATCATGTCCTCAGTATGTGCTGTTTTTCTTTGACTATCATCTCGTCCTCAATCATTTATGACAAAGCTTGTTGCTCACGGCTTCCAGGTAAAGTTATCGATGCATCTTTTTTCTTAATTATTAAGAAAAAAAAGGTGAAGTTATCTTCGTCAGGGTATCTTTCGTGCATATTGGAATGCTAAAACTCACAAAACATGGAAAGTTTAACTTTGCCATGCCAGCTAGTCCGAGTAATATTATTAGAATTCAAAACAAGGAAAAATATTAAAAGGGAAACATGCCAGTCCTTTAAATCAAATTGTGCAAAGTAGTTCGAAAATATTCTGAGATGCCATCCTTCTACGGAAGTGGTAAAGGCAATGAATGATAGATTCATTGCTACAGCAGACATTGTTCCAAAATCTTTACTCTTGGATCAATGGGGAGGCCATATATGAAAGGGCCCAAGAGCCCATTAGACAGAGAACCATAGGTACAAAAAAACATAGCCCACCCAAAACATGAGTTTTTCATGGGTTTTAAATGAAAAATCCTTAAAGGGTATGCTTACATTAGATTAGATTAATGGGAATTTTACTATTTGATGATGATTATTTTAAATTATATATTTAATGTTATTATTTTTAAAACAAAATTCGTTCTTATTAATATGTAATAGAAATTTATACAAATTTTTTTATACGATAAAATGAAATATATTTAATTATAAATTATATTTATTAAAATTAAATTTTCAAAAATTTATTATATTTTTATAATTATTTTTTAAAATATTTATAATATTTTTATAATAATAATATAAATAAATAGATCTTTAATATGAAAATGGAGTAACCAGGAGAAGAAAGAAGAAATTTCATAATCTAAACAAATGACGAGTTTTTGGTATTTATAGATATGGTAATGACCTTTAATCAACAGACATCTTTGCTCTGGCAGTTATCAACATGTCCATTCAATTGAGAGGTCACAAGTTCAAATGTTACAAGCGCAACTTTTCTTTATTTTCTATCATTTATTGTAAAACGATATATAAAATAATTAGTTAATAACTAACACATATCATCTGTTTGGTCCAACGATTATGACTGTTGCTTATGACTCAGAGGTCTCGGGTTCAAATCCCAACAAACACAAGTTTTGAACCAACTATTCTTATATGACAGTACAATATTATGCTTCTCTTTTTAATAATTGACACATTGAAAGTCATTGTGTCTATATCCTTTTCATAAATACTTTAAAGCCAAGCGCTTTAGCTTAATGGAATGACATAAACATTCCACATTTATATAGGTAAACTAGGGCCCCTATTATAAGACAAGGGCCCCTATTATAAGACACTCTTTTAAGTCTGTTAAGAGTGTTAAATAATCATCCTCCCAATTTACTGTAAGAATTAAGCATTATATAACCCTGAAATGAAAATAAAATCCATTATAGTGCTTCAATCACACTGATGATGTACTTTGACTCATTGAACTCAAGACTTGACATTGTATCAAGCATTAAGTTGAGTTTCCATCATGGGTGATTTGTATTTATGAGCTCGAGACTCATCTCTCTTGATGTCTTATTCACCATATCTCTTATTAATTCTTTTGTTAAAGGATCAGTTATGTTTTGACTTGATCTTACAAAATCAATTGTGATCACTCCATTCGTGATCAAGTCTCTCACATAATTATGTCTAAGTCTAATGTGTTTAGACTTACCATTATATACTTGACTATACGATCTTACTAGTGTTGCAGCACTATCACAGTGTATATAAATGGATGCTAATGACTTTTACCACAAAGGTATCTCATAAAGCAAATTTCTTAACCATTGTGCTTCTTTACTTGTCGAAGCTAATGCTACAAATTTTGTAGTTATAGTGGAATCTGCTATGCAAGTTTATTTCTTGGAACCCCAAGAAATTACACCCCTACTAAACATAAAGATCCATCTACTGGTATAAGTATAATCCTCTTTATCAATAATCTAACTAGCATCTGAGTATCCTTCTATAATAGAAAGATGACCGGTGTAATTTATACCATAATATTTTATTTTCCTTATATACTTCGAGATTCTTTTTCCTCCATGCCAATGCATGTCACTTGGATTACTTGTATACCTACTCAT
This sequence comes from Rhizophora apiculata, assembly GCA_037832385.1. Classification (NCBI taxonomy): domain Eukaryota; kingdom Viridiplantae; phylum Streptophyta; class Magnoliopsida; order Malpighiales; family Rhizophoraceae; genus Rhizophora; species Rhizophora apiculata. Next base: position 152,650 of record CM075437.1, read on the forward strand.
TTTGCCAACTACATAGGCTATGTCTGACCTTATACATGTCATTACATATATTAGACATCCTATCAACTTGACATATTCCAATTATAATACTAGACTTCCAGCATTCGTAGTGAAATTCATGTTAGGATTAAACGGGGTAAAGGTTGGCATACAATTTGTGTGATTAAATTTATTGAGAACCTATTCAACATAATGTGATTGAGAAAACACTATGCTCATTTGGTCCCGTAAGGTTTTGATTCCAAGGATGACATTTGCCTCATCCATGTCTTTCATATCAAAATTGCTAGATAAAAACCTTTTGGTAACTTTAACTTCTTCTAAGTGAATCCCAAAAGTACATATAAATAAATAATCATACCTTTTCTTTCTTTAAACTTACTCTAAATACATTTATCTAATTCATTAATCTTGAATTCGTTGGCAAGTATCACCTAATCAAATTTTTGGTGCCATTACTTAGGTGCTCGTCTTAGCCCATACAAGGACTTAACCAATTTACAGACATTTCCCTCTTAACCAGGTACAACAAATTCCTCAAGTTGCTCCATATACACTTTTCTTCTAATTTATCATTTAAGAATACTATTTTCACATCCATTTGATGAATTACTAAATTATAAATAGAAGTAAGTGTAATAAGTAGCCTAATTATGGCAATTCTAACCACTAGTGAATATGTGTCAAAATAATTGACATCTTATTTTTATGTAAAGTCTTTTGCAACCAGCCTAACCTTAAACTTATCTATAGTTCCATTAACCTTCATTTTCTTTATGCAAATCCATTTGAATCCAATTGGCTTTGAACCAGGTGGGAGGTCTACTAATTTCCAAGTGTTATTACCCATAATGGAATTCATTTCATCATTTATTACTTCCTTTTAAAACATGGCATCTTGAGATCTCATCGCTTCATCAAATGTTTTAGGATCATCTTCAGTATTGAAGCAATATGAAATTTGATTACTCACTAATTCCCTTGTTCCTTCTACTAGAAACATGAAGTACTCAGAACTGAAAATCTTTACTTTCTTTGCTCTCTTGCTCTTATGAAGTTCAACGACGTCATCAATTTCATTTCCTTTTGCTAACACATTATTTTCCTTATCAAGAAGTTCTTTTTGTTTTGAAATTTTAGGAATAGAGATGAACATATATTTGTCAAAAATAGTATCCCTCGATTCTATAAGTATGTTTATAGGTATAGAGTTATTAGGCTCTATGACTATGAATCAATATGCCTTACTATTGTGAGCATATCCTAAAATGATATACTCAATTCCTTTTTTATCCAACTTTTTCCTTTTAGATTCAAGTACTCTAACAATTGCTCTATAACCCTAAACTCTTAGGTAATTAAGGTTTGACTTCCTTTTATTCTATAATTCATATGGGGTTGTTTTGTTCCTTTTTGTTGGAACCCTATTCAAAATATGGCATGTTATAAGCAATGCTTCTCCCCAAAATCCATGGTTTAAGCCAGAAGTTGACAACATGACATTAACCATTTCCATTAATGTTTGATTTTTGCATTCAGCAATACCATTTTAATGTGGTGTGTAAGGAGCAATTGTTTGATGAATAATTGCTAAGGACTCAAAGAATGTAGAGTCATAATATTCTCCTTCTTTATTCGATCGTAAGCATTTAATAATAGATTTACATTGTAATTCAACTTCAAATTTATAGATTTTGAATCTTTCAAGAACTTCATTTTTAGTGTGCAATAAGTAAATATGACAATATTTAGAGTAATCATCAATAAATGTTACAAAATATCTTTTCCCTCCTAATGTTTGTGTGTTATACAAATCACATATGTCACTATAAATTAATTCTAATATATTGGAAGATTTTTGAATATTTGTAAATGCACTTTTAGTTATTTTTGTTAACATATAAGATGTGCATTTATCTTTTGATACATTAAAATGTGACAATAATTCCAATTTAACTATATCATATAATCTTCTAAAATTTATATATTTTAATATATTATTCGATAAAGAAGTATGTTCAATAATATAAGTAGAAATATTAGTATTATTATTAGTAATAATATTAAATTTGAACATCTTATCACAAAGATAACCCTTTCCCACAAATACACCTCCTTTGGAAAGAATGAAGTTATTAGCCTCAAATATAAGTTTAAATCGATATTTGTTTAACAGACTACCTGAAACCAAATTTTTTCTAACTTTTGGAATATAGAATACATTGATAAGAGTAATGACTTTCCCAAAAATAAATTACAATTCTACTTCCCCAATTCTAATAATAAGAATTATAATAGAATTTCCCATGTACATAACTGTGCCATCAATTATTAGTTTTAATCCTTTAAAGAGACTTTTGTCCTTGCAAACATATCGAGTAGCCCTAGAATTAATCCACCATACAATTTCATCTTTTATCAAATTGATCTTTGTGATCATAGCAACCATTTTCTTATTTGATGCTCTTGAAGAGACCTACTTTTCTTTTTTCATTTTGAACAAACGACACTCATATTTGTAGTGTCCTTTCTTTTGACAGAAATGACATTTGTCATTTCTGTTTTGCCTTTTATGATGGTTTTTGTCATCACTAGATTAATTCTTCCTTTTATGGAAGGACTTGCTTGATTGTTCTTCCTCAACTATATGCACTTTTGAAATATAAGAGCCTTGCTCTTTGGTTTCTTCTTGCATGCGAAATTCTTCTTCTACATAAAGATGGTTAGTAAGCTTTTCAAGAGAAATATTCTTTGTTTTATGTTTAAGGCTTCTTTTGAAATCTTTCTATAAAGGAGGCAACTTGTCTATTATTGAACTCACAATAATGGTTTTATCCATAGACATCTTGTGTTATGAGAAGTGATTAAGTATTCTTTCAATCTCAGCAAATTGTTTCATTACTAGTTTACCATCAATCATTTTATAATTATTGAATTTAGAGATAAAAATTTTCTTACTTGTTGCATCTCTTACATGTATTTCGCCTTTAATTTCTCTCATAGTTCCTTTGCAGTTTGAAAGTTATAATAGATGTCAAATAATGAATCACTCATGGCATTTAGGATGTGTTCCCTGCATATCTCATCATCAATTGCCCATTTTTGTCTCTTTTTGGTATTAGCAATAGTCTCATTTTCAAACACTTTTGATATTGTCATCTTCAAAATATAAGCCACTTACAGTAATACTAACAAAAAATGAACTCTCTTCTACCAACGTATGAAGTTTCCTCCATCAAACCTTTCTAATTTCACGAAGTTGAAGTCAATTCTTTTAACCTTCTAGCCATAGTCGAAGTTTTTGCCTTAAGATTGTTGGTGCAAACCTCTTTATTATCTTGGAACTTGGACGATGATTGCTTCAAGTCATGTATCCAATGTCACTCTCCTTGAGGCAAAATTTGCTTTCATTAATATGCAACAAAAGCTTATGCGAATTTTCTCACAAGATAAAATGAAGTACACTTAATTGTAGGTTGCACTCATTGAAATTAAGTACTCAAGAAGTTGTTATATTTTCATAATTACTCTCTAGAATGTCTACAATATTTTTACCATAATAATATAGACAAACGGATCCTTAATATAGAGATGGAGAAATCAAGAAAAGAAGGAAGAAATTTCATCATCTAAACAAATAACAGGTCTATAGTATTTATAGACGTAGTGGTAACCCTTAGTCAATAAACGTTTTTAGTTTGGCAGTTATCAACATGTCCATTCAATTAAGAGATTATAAGTTTCAATGTTACGAATTCAACTTTTCTTTATTTTTTATCATTAATTATAAAATGATATATAAAAGAATCAGTTAATAATTGACACATAATAGCAGTTTAGACGTCTATTTGATCTAGTGGTTATAACCATTACTTGTGACTCAAAGGCCTTCGGTTGAAATCCCATCTAACACCATTTTTAGTTATTTATCAAAGGGTCACACTTATTATTATTTGAAGATATAAACCAATAGTTGCATAATTTGCTCATTATTATTTGAAGATATAAACCAATAGTTGCATATTTGAAGATATAAACCAATAGTTGCATAATTTCCCTTCGAGGGTTCAAATCTTGTCGTTCATTTTTATTTTGAAAACGAACACAAAATTTCAAAAAAGCAATAGTAGCGGTATTAGAACTTACACTAGCAGTTTCTATCCACTGACATGAAATCCATCGTGTATGCATAGATCAAAATCTGAAGGAAAATTACAATTCATCCATATCTTGCTAAAAAAAAAATACAAAGTAAAAAAAGTGTCTCATCAGTTAGTATCAGCGTTCATAGTACACTGTTCTTTCAGTGCTTCTTGATTATCAACCTTCCTATCTTTATCCATACTTTGTTCTGCTCTTTTAACATCTGATTCTCCCTGCTTTCTTTTAGCCTTTACTTTCTCATTCATTTTCTTTCTTTTTCTCTTCGAGAAACTCAATCAGCCCATTAAGTACAGGCTCAAGCTCGTTGCTCCTCATCATCTTCTCTGCCACTTCAGCCGGGGTAACTTCTGTTGATCGAAGCAGTTCTTCAATCTCTCCAAACAGTATGTCGTCTTTAATCCCAAGGTAATTGGCAGCAAGAACCTTGAATCCTCATGGGGTGCAATGGGACAGGTGAATGTGAACATCCATGCGTCCTGACCGCAACAATCTCACCCCCACAACTTGACCATAACCCGTCTAGGAAATTAAGCAATCCTGACAGTGTCACCTGGCAACACAATCCATCTAAAATTCTTCTTATCACAAGCAAATTTTTCTCCTCTAATTTTTGCCTGGTTTAATTTAAATTCCAGCATCCATATTGATAAAGATACCCAAAAGACTATTATGTTCCAAAAATTCAAAACTTTGTAAATTGAAATTATATTTTATGTGACTTGTAAACCTCTTGATTTTTTTTTTTTTTTTTTGAAAAACAATTCTTCTTAGTATATAACTCATATCACTTTGTCTATATAGTAATATGCTTTGAACCATCAAACTTATTAATTTAATTCATATTCATCAATGATAATTTAATTTACTTTTTCTTTTATTTTGATTGGTTGTAGTTGTAAAATTTCCTACCTATTATTATCGATTTAATTTAAATATAAGTATTATATAGATTTGATCAATTCTCTTATACTCCTAAGTAAGTTATTCCTATATGATAACCCCTCCTTAGATTTTATGCGTTTTCTTCTTTTCAAATCAATTCAGGTTGAGAAAAAAAAAAAATTATTTGGTATTGCGCATCATGTTGATTTGGTGCAAAGGAAGATGATTGATGTCCCTTGTAATATTTATATGCATTTTGAATTTGTTGGAAGATGCTCAAATTTGTGTCGTGACTGAAAAGAATTACAATTCAAACTGAAGAAAATTAAGGCATTACGTCTCTTTTTTTTATTATTTTTTTAAAAATGAAAACAGCTTAAAGCAATGCCCTTCCATTGTACTAAGGCAAAGACTCTGTTCACGCTATTTTAATTGTTCTACTACCAGTGCCATTACAGCGGGTAAATGCTTAGTGGGTTTGCTTGCTGTGTGCTTTGGGTACGTAGGATTCGGGGAAGCATCGCCAGAATCCAAGGCAGCAAAGAACCTTCACAATGTCTTCACTTACATGCTGTTAAAATTGTTACTGCCCAGCTCCATTTCCCTTAGCTGGTAGCTAGCGCCTTAATCTAATCTACTTCCCTTAGCAATTCCCTTTTCTATTTTTTTTTTTTTAATATATATATATAAAGGTTATATTGCTGGGTGGTGCTAGCTGTAGAACGATTTCATTTGTACCGAGCTGATGCACCAATCTTCGCACCTCCTTGTTATATATTTCTTTTTTCTTTTTAGAAGCAGCAATTTAACCTCTCGTATTGCTGCCTAGAACCAGTCTTCTGCGATAATTCTGAGTCTCTCTGTGAATGTCATATTGAATGAAAGAGTGATGCTTGGCGGCCAAACCCATCAAATCAGTACCTTATGATTATGATTTTTCATAATAATGACTCTTATTTCTCTAACTTGGGTTTTAAACTGTGCTTCGCCTGTGGCCAAACCCATCGGAAATATTGGCATTGGCATCAACATGTTACAGCTCTGCGCATACTGGAGTGTGAGTGATCAGTATGTCACTTTTGAACTTTAAAACTATTGAATGCTCATATTACTGCACATGACCAAAGATATCCATGATGTTGATTTATGGTGTATGTCTTGCTATCATCTCTTGCTTTGAACAGTTTAAGAGGCAATGCTTGTAATTCATAATGGTAGTGGATTTATCTTTAATTGGTAGAACGTACACTTAATTTCTTTTATTTTAGGATGGTGACGATAAAAAGATGAGGAAAGAATTTACCATCAAGGCCTGCCATGTTTGTTTTAACTATTGCATTTAGACCATATAAATTTTGTAATTATTTAATCGATATACTAATTATGAATTATGAATTATTTTTATTTTGGTTGATTGGAAATTACAAATTGTTGTTTTTCACTCATTTGATATGAGCTAATTGCCTATAAATATTCAGTAGTTTGATTCCTATCAAAACTAAAAAAATTGTGTTTCAATACATAAAAATTACACAAAACTAAATACAAATAGCAACTATGATAAATTAGAAAGCATATGGCACAACTTTAGCCACCTAAAATTAGTTATAAGCATCACAAATTTTGTCAAAACCGCTGTATAAAAATTGAAGAGCGCTGTATATTGTTTGAAAAGCCGTGGAATAAAGATATAATAAAGCATTGCATATTGTGTTAGAAACTATTAAATAAAAATAAAATAAAATAAATACTGCAAATTCTCTAAAAACTGCCATAAAAACAATATGCTGATTTTGAGACTGTTACCTATTCTTGGAGAACAGCAACGGAGAAACGTTGCATATTTGTTCTTTAGCCAGAGGAGCCGCTTCTTTAGCAAAGAAGCGGACGGGAACGGCAAGCTCCTGCAAAAACGAATTGGCTGCCACACAGCTGCGTTAAAGACCCAAAGGAGAAAATTAAACGTAATAGAGATTTTTTGTTTAATCTCTATTAGTATTAGGAATTTTTAGTTTTTGTTATTCCTGTTTTGAAGTTTTTTAGAGATAATAATATTCATGTTTTTCAGTTTGCTTTTGCAGTTATCTGAGGTTGTGCCGATATTACATTTTGCAACATTGCTCACCGTTGAAATTAAAGTGTGTCATGGTTATTTGCATTGACTAATTCTAAGACGTATTTTTTTTATTCATTTATACCCAATTGTATATTATGACAAAATATAATAATAGTATTTAATATCTAAAAACAAAAATTTATATTTTATTATAAAAATTATTAAAAAAATAAAATAATGCAAATAATTACATAAAAAAATCTATATATAAGAAAAAGATATTCTAAAAAACATTAATAGAAAATAATGAACAACCCTAGCATGTAAAAAAAATGAAGCTCTGAAAAATATACATATTTTTTTTTTAATCCAAAGGGAAGGAAAAACTTCTTTAAAAGAAAGATAAGGTGGCGATGGGAGTGAAGATGGAACCATTGCACCCCCGTGAAATCCTGTTGAAGAACTAGTCAATGTCTATATTGGGGATGGGATAGTCCATGTAATCCCAGGACTAATTGGAGTCCCAAGTGAGCCAACTAATCAGCAGTTTAATTTTCCTCTCTTTACGCATGAGTGAGCCGGATGTACTGGTTGCAAGAATTCAAGTCCCTGCAATTAAGTGTTGTTTGCACCGGGCTGGTTGAGCATATTACTAAGAGAAACATTGGGTTATATAGTTTGTGTGGACTTGGGCCATGCCGGTAAAGTAGCCTTGTTCATTCACTTTAGTTTGTAATGTTTTGTGAACTTGGTGCAGCCCACTTAAACCTCCGGCTTTGATTAATTAAGCTAACGTAAATATTGACACACACCCTGATAAAAATTCAGGCAAAGATAATCAGACTCAAAATTTTAGTCTTCCAACTCAATAGTTACTCTTTTTTGCAGTTTGACGGAATGGACCAAGTTATCAAAGATTTTGATTTAAACATATATAAAATGTTTAATTCTCAAAATATTAATCTAGATATCCTACAACAAATTTACAAAATTAAAACATTAGTTTGTTTATCAATTTTTTAATTATCATCTTTAATCATTTTTATCGGAAAAAATTTTGAGGCAAAAGGGTTGTTTATTCTCTCAACTTTATTGAAATCACTACACATCTCGGCAAATGAAATGGGGTTCATTTGGGCCATTGTTACCATTAAAGCCAGAAATAAAATATTTCTTAGACATAACATCCGTTTGTGAAAGCATATTGAATGTAAAAGAAAACGAAAGATTCATTGTTAATAAAGTTCAAATAAAAGATGGATTCAAAGAAAGAACTTATTAAGAGATTGAGTAGTCCTCACGAGAATTATTGTGAATTAAATGAAAAGGTAAAAGCTTGTACGCATTTTGGAAATTATGTTGCATCAAAATTGGGGCGAAACTTTGGAACGAGTCTGGCTCCAATCTGGTTGGACGAGTAAACTGTTGCCGTTTCACCGAGAGCGTTGTGTCACACGCTGCGTAATTTTGCCCAAAATTATGCTATTTAAAGAGACTCATTCTAACTATCATTCCAAAATTTCAGAATTAGGTAGAAATCTCTAAAATCTTATAAATAATTCTTTTAACTTCTTGTATAATGTAGAGTTAGGTAGAATACTCTATAAAAAGGATAGTGATCGTTAGATTAAATAGATCCTGACCCTCCGTTGAGAAGGTAAATGACTATATATAGCCTTAGGGACCTCACTTGTAAAGCATCCAAGTAATAGTATAGTTACATTCTTGAAACAATATAATTTTCTCCAAGTTCTCCATATCTCTCGTCTACTTTGTGTGCTTCTTTCCTATCTTTTGTTAGTAGCATTCTAGCTCTCGGAAAAGGCTGAACTAGCATTCAAGTCAAGTGAATTGCTAGTGCCGCACAGGTTGTTGGTTGATTAAGGCCAAGTTCGTGAGAAGTGGTATCAGAGCCGCAAGCACACTTTGTTGATAAGGATGTCTAGTCCACACAATGAGACTACCCACGTGGTTGAAGAAGCCCAGAAGCAACCTAAAAGAGGGAGATCAAGGTCGAGGGATGTCTTGGAAGACGCCAATGCAAGGCTCGCAAAGGTTAAGCTTGCTGTGATGGATGGGCAGGAGAAGTCCGAGGTGGTAGATCAACGCATCGACGAGTTTGAGAGGGAGAGTGAAAAGCTTCATGAGGAGATGCAAGGTGCCTTGAACCAAGCCCTATCAAGGTGTCTAGACCAAGTAAAGACCTTGGAAGAGACCCTCCATTGTGAGGTTGTGACATTGAAGGAAGAGCTCAAAAGAGTCTCTAACGAGTTGAAGGAGACCAGAGATGAGCTAGTTCTTTGCAAAAAGGCAGTTGCTTAATGTGGAAGCATTTCCTTGCCAACAGTAGTTGCTTCTTCAAAGGTGGATGTTCTGAGACTTAAGGCATACAATGGGTCAAGGAATGCGAAGGAAGTTGATAACTTTCTATGGAGCTTAGAGCAATACTTTAAGGCACTTGGTGTCATGGAGGATGCCAAGAAGATTGATAGTGCCGCCTTATACCTCGTAGATACCGCAATGGTATGGTGGAGAAGGAGGTATAGTGATATTGAAAGGGGTACTTGCATCATCAACACATGTGACGAATTCAAGAAAGAACTCAAGCGGCAATTTTATTCAGAGAATGCCGAGGAAAAGGTGAGAGCGAAGTTAAGGCGTCTTCAACAAAAGGGGAGCATACAAGAGTATGTGAAGGAATTCTTGGAAGTATTGCTGGAAATTCCTGATTATCCCGACAAGGAAGCATTCTTTGCATTCAAAGATGATTTACAAAATTAGGCAAAGATGGAGATCCAAAGACATGGTGTTCAAGATCTCATCACCGCTATTTCCATTGCCGAGTCACTAATAGAGTTTAAGAAGTCTGAAAAACCCAAGTCTTATAAGGACAAGGATGACAAGGGAAAGAGTAGGGGAGATAATCCCTCGAACAAAGGACATTTCCACAAGTTTAATAGGCCTAAGGAAGGGAAGAACACCAAGGAGGGTCAAAGCAGTGACAGGCCCTCTCTTAAATGCTACTTTTGCGACAAGTCACACAAGGCAAGGGATTGCCCAAGGAAAGCCAAGCTTTCTGCCATAATTGAAGAAAGGGAGGGACAGTAGCAATCTGAGGAGACAAAGATGGGATCCTTGCAAATCCTCAATGCCATCAAAGCTAAGGTCGAAGTGCCTAAGACCGAGAAGAGAGGACAATTATATGTAGAAGCAAAGGTGAGTAACCAAGTGGTTAAAGCCTTAGTGGATACCAGAGCTTCCAACAACTTTCTCCAAGAAGAGGAAGCAAGACGGTTGGGCTTCAAATACAATAAGGAGTGAGGATGGCTCAAGGCAGTAAACTTAGAGCCAAAGTCAATTTTCGGCATCGCTCATGGTATAGAGGTACATATAGGTGAATGGTGTGGCCTTGTAGATTTTTCTATTGTACCAATGGATGATTATCCAATTGTGCTTGGTATGGAGTTTATAGATTGTGTTAAGGCTGTGCCTATTCCTTTTGCCAACACAATGTGCATCTTGGAGGAAGGCAATACATGTATGGTGCCTTTGGCTAGGGAAACGGGCTTTCAATCTAGGTAAATTTCAGCCATGCAGCTTTCTAAAGGGGTAAAGAAGGCACAACCCATCTTTCTTGTATCCTTGAAGGATGGAAAGGAAACTTCCTCATCCAGGGTTCTACCCAAAGAAGTCTTTCACGTCCTAGAGGAGTTCAAGGACATTATGCCTCCCGAACTACCTAAGAAGCTCCCACCTAAACGAGAGGTGGACCACAAGATTGAGTTAGTCTCTGGTGCAAGACCACCTGCTGCGGTGCCTTACCGAATGGCACCCCCCGAGTTAGAGGAACTTAGGAGGCAACTTAAGGAGCTATTGGATGCCAGTTATATTCAACCGTTAAAGGCTTCATATGGTGCACCCGTGCTTTTCCAAAAGAAGCACGATGGGTCACTCTGGTTGTGCATCAACTATCGGGCACTCGACAAAATCACTGTAAAGAATAAGTATCCCATTCCATTGATAGCTGACTTATTTGATCAGCTAGGTAAAGCGTAGTGGTTTACAAAGCTGGATTTGAGATCAGGATACTATCAAGTGAGGATTGCAGAAGGAGATGAGCCAAAAACCACTTGTGTTACGAGGTATGGCTCCTTTGAGTTCTTGATTATGCCATTTGGATTTACAAATGCCCCTGCCACATTCTGTACTCTGATGAATAGAGTTTTCGAATCGTTTTTGGATAAATTTGTTGTAGTATATTTGGATGATATCGTTGTCTATAGTAAGATGTTGGATGAGTACATTGAACATCTTCAACAAGTTTTTCAAGTACTAAGAGAGCATGGGTTATACGTGAAGAGGGAGAAATGTGCCTTTACTCAATGAGAGGTCACATTCTTAGGGCACATTGTCGGTAGAGGCAAACTACGATTGGACGAGTCAAGGTGCAAGCCATCCATAATTGGGAGCCACCAAAGAAGGTGATTGAGGTACGATCCTTCTTAGGCCTTATCAATTATTACAGAAGATTTATAAAGGGCTACTCCTCTATTGCAACTCCGCTCATTGATTTATTGAAAAAGAATAGAACATGGAGTTGGGATGCTAAATGCCAAAGAGCATTTGAAGTGCTCAAGCAAGCAGTAACTGATGAGCCAGTGTTGGCTCTTCCCGACCACACCAAACCATATGAGATATAGACCGATGCTTCAGATTTTACAATTGGTGGTGTTTTAATGCAAGAGGGGCATCTCGTTGTATGTGAGAACCGCAAATTGAATGAAACAGAGCGCCGTTATACAGTCCAGGAGAAGGAGATAACTGCAGTGGTGCATTGCCTATGAACTTGGAGGCATTATTTGTTGGGGTCTAAGTTCGTCGTAAAAATGGACAACCTTGCCATAAGTTACTTCCTTAATCAAAAAAAGTTAACGCCAAAGCAAGTGAGGTGGCAAGCTTTCTTGGCAGAATTTGATTTTGTGATGGAGAATAAGCTGGGCAAGGTTAATTTGGTGGCCGACGTATTGAGTAGAAAGGCCGAACTAACTGCCATCACAAGCCCAAACTTCCCTTTGGTAGAACAAGTGAAGGAGGGATTGGAGCATGACCCACAAGCCAAAAGTTTAAAGGAATTGGCAAGTAGTGGGAAGACACACCAGTTTTGGCTTGAAGATGGGTTACTCACTACCAAAGGCAATAGAGTTTAAGTGTCAAAGTGGCAAAGATTGAGGAAAGCAATTATTAAGGAGTACCATGACTCAAAATGAGTAAGACATCCGGGTATACGTTGCACGTTGGCACTTATAGAACGAGCATATTATTGGCCACAAATGCAGGATGACGTTGAGCTCTACGTGAAGACTTGTCTTGTATGTTAACAAGACAAGGTGGAGTAACACCAACCATCAGGATTACTGGAGCCCCTACCTATTCTGGAGAGACCATGGGAGAGTGTTTCGATAGATTTCATCACATGTCTATCGAAGTCGGATGGATGTGCCAATATTATGGTCGTGGTAGACAGATTTAGCAAATATAGTGTGTTCATCCCTGTACCCTCAAAGTTTACAGTTAAAGATGTTTCACGCCTATTTTTCAAGTATGTGGTGAGATATTGGGGCATCCTGAAGACGATTGTCAATGACAGAGACAGTCGCTTCACTGAAAGATTCTAGATGGAGCTATTTAAATTGATGGGATTGGAACTCAACTTCTCCACAAGCTTTCATCCCCAAACTAACGGCCAAAAAGAAAGGGTGAATGTCTTATTGGAGCTGTTCTTAAGGCATTACGTAAGTGCCAACCAGAGTAATTGGGTTAAGTTGCTTGACATAACCCAATTCTCATACAATTTATAGAAAAGTGAGTCAATCGGGGCTAGCCCATTCGAAGTCACTACGAGACTACAACCAATGACTCCACACACATTGGCGGTTGGCTACAAAGGGCCTAGTCTTGCTGCATTCAAGTTTGCCAAGGGTTGGCATGAGAAGTCTGACATGGCACGGGCACACTTGGCTAAGGCTACCAAGCAAATGAAGAAATGGGCCGATGCCAAGAGGAGACACTTGGAATTTGAGGAAGGAGATTTGGTGATGGTGAAACTCCTTCCCCATTAAAGCCGAAGGCTTGCCAGGGTGCACAAGGGCCTCGTAAGGCATTACGAAGGACCCTTCCCAGTAAAGAAGAGGATTGGCAAGCTAGCCTACCGATTAACTTTACCATCACACCTTGAGATGCATCCAGTATTTCATGTTAGCTTGTTAAAGCCTTACCATCCTGATGAGGAGAAGCCAAGCAGGGGCAAGTCCAAGAAGGCCCCTATAGCCATAACAACCATGCCAGATCGTGACATAGAAGAAATATTGGCGCATCGTGTCATTCCAAGGAGAGGCACCCATCCAAATTATGTTGAGTACTTTGTTAAATGGAAAGGGTTGCCTGATAGCGAGGTAAGTTGGGAACACGAGCTAATTTTATGGAACAACATGGATGTGATCGAGAAATACAAGAGGGACGCGACGAGGGTGTCGCCAGATTGAATGAGGGAGAATGTCACACGCTGCGTAATTCTGCCCAAAATTAAGCTATTTAAAGAGGCTCATTCTAGCCACTACTTCAAAATTCTAGAATTAGGCGGAAGTCTTTAAAATCTTATAGATAACTCTCTTATCTTCTTATAAAATATAGAATTAGGTAAAATACTTTAAAAAGAGGATAGTGATCATTAGATTAAATAAATCCTGACCCTCTATTGAGGAGGTGGATAACTATATATAATCTTAGGGACCTCACTTGTAAAGTATCCAAGTAATAGTATAATTACATTCTTGAAATAATATAGTTTTCTTCAAATTCTCCATATCTCTTGTCTACTTTATGTGCCTCTTTTCTATGTTCTGTTAGTAGCATTCCAACTCTCGGAAAGGGCTAAAGTAGTATTTAAGTCAAGTGAATTGCTAATACTGCACGTGTAGTTGGTTGATCAAGGGCCAAGTCCGTGACAGTTGTGGCGGAAGCTGCCCCGCGAATCATCGATGATGTAAGTGCCGCGAGACGGAAGAGGCAGCTTGCTGGATAAGTAGCCGCTGATGTTTGAGACAAGGTAAGTTTCGAGCTTTTTTGGCACGATTTCTCTGTATCCGTCTCTGAGGAGCATCATTGATGTGGAGAAGAATGCGTAGTAGGAGAGATGAGAAGATGTGGGCGGCATCATTCTGGCGAATTGAGCACTGTGGACGGCATGGTTGATTCAGGGTTTTGGGCTGGAGGAACAAGAACTAGGGTTTTAAGGCCTCACAGCCTTCCTCCCCAGTTGTTTACTGCACCTCCCTCCGTATCAAACTTAGCAAACATATAAAGCATAGAAAATATTAGGTGGGCCCGTGAGCTGAATGCGACGCGGGGCCTAAAAAAATTTATTGTTGATTGGTCATGGATCTTGTTTGGTGTAACTAATGAATTTTTATTTTGATTTTTTTAAGAATATAATTTATTTATAATTTTATATAATATAATAAATTTAATTTAATTTTAAAAATAATAAATAAATTTATGTAATATAAAATTATAAATAAATTGTAATAAAAAATATTCACCGCAAAAAAAATTCCGCCGATATTGACGCCCAAACAAGATTGAGATCGAAGAACTTGGTGCTGATCGTCGGATCATAGGACCATACAATACGTTTGTTTCGAAGGTCGTGTACAAAAATTTGGTCATCCTGAGTTCTGCGGTGGGTTGCCCTGGGTCTTGTTTTGAATTTTAATTATTCGCATGATCAAATTTTATTGAATCAGATCAGTAGATGTCGTCTCGACCTCCGAAATTATTATTATTTACATATTTTTAAATATAACACACACGTAATTTTATATTACAAAAATTTATTTAGCTTGATCTTTAACATTAACAAACCTTCTGCAGCAATTTTAGGTTGCACACTTCAACTCTAATTTAGCTTGAACAGCAAGGAAACTAACCTCATCAACAATAACTAAGATCTGGGCTCATTCATGCATCTTTTGGTGGATTTTCTTGGAGATTTCCCGACAGGTGTCCTCGGCATGTTCCCCAATTTTCTCCCCTTTAGCTTCCAAATCCCACCCCCGTTTGCATCTCGGTCGTCGAGTTCATCGAGTGCAATATTCTGCCGCTTGAGCAGTTTGACAACTCCTGCGAGTGCAATATCAGCATCCTCGGTCTTCATCAGCTCTTCAGCAATTTGAGCAGGAGTGACCTCTGTGCTGGCCAGTAAGCCTTCAATCTCTCCAAAGAGTCTATGACAGCCTTTGATTCCCAAGTAGGTGGAGGCCAACATTTTGAACCCATGATATGTGCAATATGACGTGTGAATGTGCATGTCTATGCGCCCTGGACGCAATAATGCAGGGTGGAGCCTATCCTTATGATTGGTGATAAACACTATGATTCTCTCATCCCCAAAGCTTGACCATAATCCA
Source organism: Rhizophora apiculata (assembly GCA_037832385.1). Taxonomy (NCBI): domain Eukaryota; kingdom Viridiplantae; phylum Streptophyta; class Magnoliopsida; order Malpighiales; family Rhizophoraceae; genus Rhizophora; species Rhizophora apiculata. The sequence continues at coordinate 168,217 of CM075437.1, forward strand.
TCAGTGAAGTTTAGTAGTCCAGATAATATCAACCCCTTAAAAACAATAAGACATCAGATGAGGAAGGAGTCCATATATGAGAATGGACAAATTGTTTGCATTAACAATTTGAGTTGATTGTTCTACTTAAAAATCCAGATCAACTGGATAAGGCACAACCAGCAACAAAAAGACCGGACAGCGTTTAGGAATCAACCCCACTTTATAGGCAAGCGCTCTCAATAAACCAAAAACGTATCATCACCGAGTGCCTCAAAAAGGCGAACTTGAAAATAGTTGAGAGAAATCAATTTACACGGCCAATCTGCCAATATTAGAATTAACTTAGAGATTAATTTAATCTCCCTGTGGACTGTACGAGGAAATGAATAGATTATAAAGCAAGGCAAAAACAGAACACTTCAACCCCATAAAAGACAAAGAGTGAAGCACTTTGGGTTGGAGCGTTAAGGTTCTGATAAAATTGGCAAAGGACAATGATGTTGTCAATGAATGACATGAAAATTGAATTTAAGAACCCATTTTTCAGAAAAATTTAAGAAAAGAAATCAAAACTAACCTGGACCTTCTGCTGCTGGCTTTCGTCTGGATTTCGTCTATCAGGTAGATCGACACTGCTATCAATATCTTCAATCACAATAATGGATTTATTCCCAGTTGCCAGCAACAATCTTCTCAGGTCCGAATCCCGCATGATGTTTGCAAGCTGCAAGTCGTAGACATCGAACTTCAAGTGGTTGGCCATGGCAGCAACCAAGCTTGATTGTCCGGTACCTGGTGGCCCATATAACAAATACCTACGGTTCCAAGCTTTCCCTACTCTCTTATCGAACTCCTTCCTCTTGACAAACCTGTTTAGATCCTCAATAACAGCATTTTTCAGGTCTGGCTCCATAGCCAAGGTCTCAAAAGTTGCCGGGTGTTCAAGATTGACAGAGTCCCACTTTACAGCATCATAGCCCGGACGATTGTTAAGTGTGTGCATCTTCAAGACTCTTCTTTCATCTTTAATTATCCGTGCTTTTTCAAGAATGTAAGGAAAGTAAGAACACAGAACTCTTTCTTTGTATTCCTTGTTAAAACTTACTTCAAATGATTGCTTCTGAGATTTTGCAGCATAGGGGCGATGGGGATCGCTCCTTTCAGATTCCGCGCAGACAAACCTCCATTTCAGTTCAATCCCTTCATATTGGTCAACAATCGTCTCTCCTTTCTCAAGCTTGATGGTCAAGTTCTTCTCTCTCGGGGTTTTGCTAATTTTGAGCCTTCTAGTGTTGGGACCAATTTTGGTGCACAAGTAGGTCTCAGCCGCATCATAAACTTGGTTTCTTGTAATTCCTGTGGACTCGATGATAACGCAAGTGAAACGAGGAGATCGGTGCTTAAAAAAGCGACTGACAATGGAGAAGAGACAGCATTTAATTGGCGGAGGCACAGGTTTCTTGATAGTCGACCCGACCAGCCTTTTTGAGGGGGCAATGGAAGCGTAGGCAGAAGCCATTTCTTTGCTAGAGAATATCATTATGAGCAAAATTTGCAATCTTTGGAGAGATGAAAGACGAAGGAGAGGTGGGCGTGTGTGGTTTTTTTTCAGTGTTAAAAAGCAAAGTGATGGCTGTAAGTGTGCCCCAGTCTCAGGCTGTTTACAAGGTACTTGAAAAGCTAGCTGGGTAACGCAAAGAAATCTTTATTAAAGATACATGAAGCGGTCAGCTTGAGTGACCATGGTCACTCGAATACCACTATCCACTATGTTAATATGGAATGAAAATATATTGCGTCCAATAGAATTTGAACCTATACCAAAGGTTTAGAAGACCTATGTCCTATCCATCAGAGGATGGATTTCAATTCGAATTTTTTCTTATTTTATTTTTTTCACTAAATGATAAAAAAAATATTAAAAATTTTTAAAAAGTGTATATTTAATATTTAATTAAATAATTTAATTAAACAGATAGATTAAATTTTCGAGAATTTCATTTATAAATTCTAAAGAAACAACAAATTAATTTTTTTTTTTGACAAATTTGATAGAATGCGTGACATATAAGTAAATATTAGTAGCCTACCAAGAAAGAGCCTTTGAATATTGTAAAGACGTCTCTTTTGGAAGGTTTATTCATATGTAATTAATATTTTTATCACAAAATTGGGGTTATTTTGCTTTATAACTTGCCCTTTATCTCTAAAAGGACACCATTATTGTCAACTGAATGAATGAGTGGCTCAGATGGTCCTAATAATGCGTTTGAGGCCGGCTTTCCACGTGCTGACTCAATTATTTGGACTGGACCGACTCCTTTATTGTTTTTCCCCGTAGCTACCTTTGTTTTCTTGTTATTGGTGCATTAATTTCCAGGCTTGCTTTGTTCTGCGACGTTGACGGTTCCCGACTTTCGCTGCCAGGACAGAAAAGCAAAGGATATCCGTTTGATTCTGTGCTTTTTTTTGTTTGTTTTCTTTTGTTTTCTTTTTAACACATTTAAAAGACGGTAAGAATAATAGTTAACACACCGACGGACTTCTTGATTTAACTCGAACAACTACCATTTAAATAATAGTATCTTTGTTTAAATCTTTTTTATATATTCAATTATCACACATTAAATTTAAAATACATCAATATGTTAATTTATAAATCATTATATATATAAGGGGAGACACAACGTGAAAAAATTTAATTCAAATCAGTATAAAAAAATATATCAAATTATTATTAAATTTTCACATCATGCAGCCAATATTTTTGAAGCGATGGATTACACAAACAGATATTACTTTGGGTCTTCCTAACTTAGTTCATCTCCAGCCATACTCTTAAGTCATGACCTCTATATCAAAAGACCAATCAACCTATAGTGAGAATCTATAATAGTTAACATATTAAACTAACAAATATTAAAGCAATTGTATTGTTTTATACAATAAACCAAGTATGGAATCTTGAAGTCAAAAAATTGTTGAGACCCACTAAAAAAAGTACATATAAGGAATACTCCTCATCAATGTTGACCCACATGTCTTCATTCTCCGTAGTAATCAAAATGGGAAAGGGATCCCATTATTGATGCACGCATCCATTGGTTTGTCGGCCTTGATTTTAGGTAACTACCGCAAATAATGAATGTTAATGTTTTCTTTTTTTCTTTTCTCCTCTCACAAAAGGGTTGCTTTTTGAGTTTTGCTGAGATCAATAGCACACCTATTTATCTCACACAAGAGGAGACCCTAATTTAAAACTTCTTGGCTGTTGTACATAAAGGAAACTGTTGATCGTGAACTAATTCCTAAGTATAAAACTTATACAAGTTGAAGCATTTAATTTTATATAAGGGAAAAAAATTACCCTATCATGTAAGTCACCATAAGTGAAAAAAATAAATATTTTAATTTTAAATTTTTTCAATAAGAAATAAATAATTTTATAAATGTCAATATTCATATTATAAAATGTTTAACATTAACTTACTTGATTAAGTTCACATCAACATTTAGATATAAAATTTTTGGTATGTCATACACAAAGTTCCGGTGACTATTATTGGAATTTTTTTTTTATCTCTTTGTATGTTGAGACTTCATTTTTCATACTCAAGCACAACCACCCAAAAATGCGTCAGACAACAAATTTCAATGACAAAGTAACATGAATTATCCTACTTAAGGTACACAAATTTCAACCAAACAATCTTTTTTTAAAGAGAGTTGAGATATAGTTGAATTGGTTATGAAGTGTCAATGTAAATTTGGAAATAAAATAAATGAAAAAAACTTAGATTCTTCTTTTTGAAAAAAGAAACACTAGTTATTATTAAAAATCATACAAATTATATTAAATCAACTTACAATGTGTAGGTTTGTATTTAAATTATTATTGAGATCCTCAGGATCCACAATCAAATATGCACAGACAATGCAGAGGTAATGAGATTCAAAGTTAGCTTGTCCACAGACAATGCCATTGCCATTTGTACAGCACATGCCAGACGCACTTTCAACGGAAAGCCTTAAAGCTGTCAGCAGGCAGGGGAAGAAACTTTTGAAAATTTTATTGCAGGAGGCAACGGAAGACTTGGCAGAAACATAAAGTATAAGACCAACGGCATATAATTTTTGCTTGCTTTGTGTTAGAATTTCTTTATAACTCTTGTAACTTGTGGCAGTGTTGACAAGCATGTTTATCACTTGATCCTGAATAATCAAACCTAAGAACAAATCATTATTTTGAATGATAAGCTTCTCTAAGAATGATAGAGCCTCTCTTTCTATTTGATTCCCCTTAGTATCTACACCATGCAGTAATTCTAAGGTAAAGGATAACGCATGCTCTTTTCCTGAATCACAAATTGCATCTCTCAATGAAGACCAAAGAGCTCCAGCATGTTTTGCTACTCTTTCTGCTCCATACTGTGACGTGCAGCAGCTGAGGTACTTCAAAGAATCAACCTAAAAGCATAAATTGCCAGAATTGAATTCAATTGGGTTCCAAAGACATTCAACTTGAACATACCAAAGGCACATTCTTTGTTTCTTTAATGGAAACCAAAGGCACATTCTAACCTTGCATATCAACAAAAGTGAAGGCAACTTACCATGGCAGATGGCAAGGAGGAAGAAAGCTTTCCAAGAAGCAACGGCATAGCAAAAGGCTCAAAAGGAGGTGTCAAAGAAAATGCAAGCTATGTAAAAAAGCGAGAAAAAACTTTGAAGCTCATAGTTCAACAGGTCACTCATCTAACATGAATGCTGGCAGTTCACGTGGAATCAATTGAATATATAAATTCAACATCCTTTGAATATTTAAAACAGCACCATAAAACAAAAATGTAAAAATATGTGGCAATTTCAGACCATTATATAGCATGGTCTTAGATGCAGATAAAGCCTCAATGTACATAGAATTGAACTAAGAGCATGAAAAGGCCATTTGCCTTTAATGCATGTCTGCCTCTCCGTTTACTTAATTATAAATTTTTCGAGGCTGAAATTTTATTTAAGTGAATAAATGCCACAAAATATATACAAGTAGGGTCTTTCAAGTGAAAGGAGCAACAAATTCCTTCTATGATTTAGTCCAGTTCCATTTCCTTGATTACATTGATTCTACATGAATGAGTCAAGTAACAAAAGGCACAACATGCTTTTGTTTAACAGTCCACCCCTTCGACAAATATTCTATCATAAAAATTCCCACACTTGCAACTGTTTTGTGAAATTTAGTAATGGAATTCTTAGAAAATTTGTCCTAGGCATAAAATTCCAATACTCACATATGTTTTGAGAAAAGTACCTTATAGAATTCTATATCATTTTGTCCCATGCAAAGATTCTAGCTCCTGCTAAACTTTCCAAAGAAGAGAACAATGCATATACTAATATCACTTCCTATTGTATATTCTAAGGATAATATATCTGCTTACGATATCCAATAATCCACTGCTTTCCCACTGGTCAAAATCTAGTTTCAAACTTGAATAAGGCCATTGAAGAAAAGGCCTAAAAAAGAGACAAATTTTGACCTGCACAATTTACCCTCATGAATTCAGCCCCTTTTGAGGAATATGAACAAACTGCCAATTTACCCACGTCTTACCTTTCTGTCATGCTGCCCTAAAGACTGGATCTGCAGGTTCAGTAAGTAAGAGCTGTCAAGAGCTTTTGCATCACTACCACCGCTTTTCCTCTTCATCAGCACCAAACAACCAACAAGTGCAGCACGTAAAGCTCTCCAATCTGCCTGATTAAAGCATGACGTATCCAAATAATTTTATTGTAGTGCAGCAAATAATGAATTAAACATTAGGGGAAAAAATTAAAAAGAGGTAAGAATGCAAACTTAATAATCGTTTGTTTTGTAATCAGATTAAAAGAATGAGTTCAACAGTGTAAACTGGATCTTGCGGGTCTGAGAACAGGCGAGAAAAATGTAAAACACAAGGGAACATCACAGGTACTTGCATTATGCATCCTCATGCTATGAAAGCAGTACCAAACATGAGTGCTTCTTTGATGATAAACCATGGCATGACGGTAAAAATTAAGAAAAAATAAAATAAAATCAAAAAAGACAGTTAATGGATTAGCATTGGCATTAGCATGACAATAGTGTTTACCACAGCTGTCCCAAAAAAGACCAAGCCTGAGCCAAGCGTGAAACCATCAAAATCTCAAAATGGAAGAACTACTCTCTCCTTTAACGTGCAGTCTCTCACAAACATATGGTGGATCCTAGCTTAGTATTCCAATTTTGTTCTTCTAAATAAGTGTGGATTAACATCATAGAAGGCTAGGAAACATAATAAGTATTCAATATAAATAATAGAAGAGATGACATATGTTTGTCACCCTTTCTTTTATGATTAGAACAATGCCCTCAACACATATTAGAAAATTAGAACAAATGAAAGTAAGGGATATGAAAAGGTGAAGACAGTCGATAAAGTTGCAAACACAAGAAAAACAATATATGTGTATTTGGGAAGTCTTCACCGAAGCCTCTACCATGTGGGTTATGGTGCTCAATAATGAAGACATACTCACCAATCGTTGTGTGAAGTATGTTATCAAGCTATGTACAGTAGCATCATCTAGGGGCTTTGACGAAAGACAAGCAAGCACTTCTCCAAGCAGAAGAATACCTGAAGAAGAACACAGTTGAAGAGCTTTTCCCACCATTTAACAAACTAGAATTTCCAATTCACATGGTTGAATATAATTGCACATAATAAGTAATAAAATTGCACATGGTATTTTTACAAGTTATGGTATTTGGATGATAATGTCTTCCTTATTGGAAGAGGTGCGAGCAGAAAGAGTTGCCTACCTCTCTCAATATTGCCATCAGCTCACAAGGATACAAAAGTGGAAGGAGAGATCAATGAGACCATTTTGGTTTCTTCTGGACTACCAATTTGAATTTTCTCTTTTTCACCATCAGGAGAAACGGATTCTCCTTCCAAAAACTGTCCCCACTGGTTCTCAGGTTCCACGGAAAGGCTTGAGAGGACCTTCTGAAATCTGAGAACCCATGGCTGCAAAAATATTTTACATGAAGCTTCATATCACTATTGCAATACAGCGTGTGTTGAATAAACATTAAATGTCTATTTTTATTAGTGCATTATTTCAGCAGTTTTATAGGAAAATGAAATGTCAAAAGTCAACAGTTACTCTTACGGGTGATAATGGGTTTTAATTTTGATTTATGGCTATTAATAGAATTGCCTATAATTAAGTTTATTTCAATTTTAGAAGGGCAGACTACAACCTATAAATAAATCATTGTATTACTTGTAAGTATAATACAGAATTGAGAATAAAACCTCTCTTTAAAAATTATTTTTTTACAAATTGGTATCAGAGCCGATGGGGAGTGTAATCAATAATGTGCCACTGCCCCAATTAACGAAGGTGAACTATGAGAATTGGAGCATCCAAATGAAAGCTCTTCTCGGTTCTGTGGATTGTTGGGAGGTGGTTCAAGAAGGTTTCGAAGAACCAGAATCTACCGCAGGATATACGACGGCTCAAAATAAGGCGTTGAAAGAAACGCGATCAAAAGATAAGACGGCATTGTACATGCTGTTCCGAGCTGTTGATGAGTCGGGCTTTGAGAAGATTGCGAGTGCGAAAACTTCAAAAGAAGCGTGGGACATCTTGGAGACTGCGTACAAAGGAGCCGACCGAGTTAAACAAGTTCGCCTTCAAACTCTTCGCAACGAGTTGGAAGGCATGAAGATGAAGGAGTCGGAAGGTGTGTTCGATTACATCACGCGTGTTCAAACCGTGGTGAATCAACTCAACTGAGACGGAGAAAAGTTGTCCGATGCGCGGGTCGTGGAGAAGATTCTGAGGTTGTTAATCGACAGTTTCGAGAATGTGGTATGTGCCATAGAAGAGTCAAAGGATCTACCAACGTTCATGGTCGACGAGCTTGCCGGTTCCCTTATGGCACATGAATATCGTAAGAAGAAGAAGAAGGAGGAGACACTTGAGCAGGCACTTCAAACCAAAGCATTGATCAATGACGAAAAGATATTCTATTCTCAAAACTTTCAAGGTAAATGGCGTGGCCGTGGTGGTCGAGGAAATAGTCGCGGTGGGAAAAGCTGCGGTCAAGAAGGGTATCATGAGGAGAAGGGGCAATCAAACCAACAGAATTGGTGTGGAAGAGGACGCGGTCGTGGAAGAGGCGGTCGGTCAAATTATTCCAACATCGAGTGCTACAAGTGTGGCAAATATGGTCACTATGTGAAAGATTGCAATTATGATAAGTGTTACAATTGTGGAAAGGTGGGGCATTTTGCAAAAGAATGTCGAGTCAAGAAAAAGGTGGAAGAGACAACCAACCTAGCCACGGAAGATGAGGTGAAAGAAGGTTTTCTCTTAATGGCATATAACAAAGTCAACATCGACAACGACACGGTGTGGTACCTCGACACGGCTGCAAGCAACCATATGTGCGGGCACGAGCATTGTTTCAAAGAGATGCGAAAGGTTGAAGCTGTATCTGTATCGTTTGGAGATGGCTCAAGGGTTAAGGTCAAAGGCCAAGGTACGATTTATTATTTACAAAAGGATGGTTTAGTTGGGTCAATTCAAGATGTGTATTACGTACCAAACCTCAAGAGCAACATTTTAAGTATGGGGCAACTCATGGAGAAAGGTTATTCGGTTTTTATGAAAAACCGGATATTACTATTAAAAGACAAGTGAGGGCGTTCAGTCGCTCAAGTTGAAATGGGGAGAAATCGGATGTACAAACTAAATTTGAGAAGTTTACGAGAAAAATGTTTGCAAGTCAACGTAGAAGACAAGGCATCACTGTGGCATCTTCGTTTTAGTCACCTACATCATGAAGGCTTAAACAAGTTGGCAAAGAAGAACATGGTGCACGGACTACCGAACATGGAATATGAGGGAAAATTTTGTGAAGAATGTGTGCTCGGAAAGCATGCGAGAATGTCGTTTCAAAAGAAGGCAGAATATCGGGCTAAGCAACCTCCCGAGTTGATTCATTCCAACATATGTGGACCAATCACCCCGAATCTTTCAGCGGCAAAAGGTATTTCATTTCCTTTATTGATGATTTCTCACGAAAAACTTGGGTTTATTTTCTGAAAGAAAAATCCGAGGCGATCGAGGTGTTCAAAAAATTCAAAGTGCTAGTGGAAAAGGCAACCGGTAGACACATCAAATTTGTACGATCCGACAGAAGTGGCGAGTACACTTCGACGGTTTTCATGGAGTATTGTGAGGAGTAAGGCATAAGGTGATTTCTAACCGCACTGTACTCTCCATAGCAAAACGGTGTGGCCGAGAGGAAGAACCGGACCATTCTCGACATGGTTTGGTCAATGCTCAAGAGTAAGAAAATGCTGAAGGAATTTTGGGCGGAAGCCATGCAATGCGCCGTCTATGTTCAAAATCGGTGTCTACATGCGAAATTGTATGATCAAACACCACAAGAGGCATGGAGTGGACAAAAACCGACAGTCTCTCATCTCAAAGTATTCGGCAGTTTGGCCTACACACACGTGCCGGATCAGCGAAGAACAAAGCTTGAAGACAAAAGCAAAAGATATATTTTTATTGGGTATGATGAGAAAACAAAAGGATACAAGCTATTCAACCCGATAAGCAAGAAGATTCTAGTGAGCCGTGATGTACGAGTTCATGAAGCAAATGAGTGGGATTGGAATAAAGCAATAGAGGATATCATCAAAGTTGGAGAATCATTAACTGCTATATCAACAACCATACCGGAAAATTCTGAAACTATTGATGATGAAGATGAACCGCGACAACCCAAAATGCGAAGTTTACAAGATTTGTATGATTTGACAAATGAGGTACACCTTGTATGTCTTTTGGTGGATTCCGAGAATATAAGTTTTGAACAGGCGATGCGAGACAAGAAGTGGCAAACTGCCATGGACGAGGAGATTAAAGCAATAGATCACAACAACACATGGGAGTTAGCAGAATTGCCGAAAGGAACTCAGCCCATTGGTGTCAAGTGGGTGTTTAAGAGAAAGATGAATGCTCAAGGGGAGATAGAACGGTATAAGGCGAGACTTGTAGCAAAGGGATACAAGTAAAAGGCGGGAATTGACTATAATGAGGTGTTTGCTCCCGTTGCAAGAATGGAGACAATCAGATTGCTCATTTCACAAGCGGCTCAATTCAAATGGTTGATATTACAAATGGATGTCAAGTCGGCATTCCTGAATGGTGTGCTTGAAGAAGAAGTTTATATCGAACAACCACCCGAGTACATGAAAATCGGAGAAGAAAAGAAGGTGTTGAAATTGAAGAAGGCACTTTACGAGTTGAAGCAAGCACCGCGGGCATGGAATACTCGTATCGATACATACTTCAAGGAGAACGGGTTCGAGCAATGTCCCTACGAACATGCCCTTTATGTGAAGAAGAGTGGAGGTAATATGTTATTTGTTGCTCTTTATGTTGATGACCTCATTTTTATGGGGAATAATAATGAAATGATACAAAAGTTCAAGAGCACAATGACACGGGAATTCGAGATGCAGATTTGGGCTTGATGAAGTTTTTCCTTGATTTAGAGGTAAGACAAGGAAAGACGAGTATCTTTGTATCCCAGGAGGCATATACAAAGGAGATTTTGAAGAAGTACAAGATGGAGTCTTGCAATCCGGTTTCAACACCAATGGAACCGGGTGCAAAACTCTCTAAGTTTGATGGAGGAGAACGAGTCGATGCAAGCAAATATCGGAGTTTAGTGGGAAGCCTTCGCTATCTCACATGCACAAGACCGGACCTTGCATTAAGTGTCGGCATTGTAAGTCGGTTCATGGAGGAGCCAGTTTATTCACATTAGAAGGCGTTGAAGCGAATCCTACGGTACATCCAAGGAACAGTGTCACTCAGGTTATTCTATACAAATGCGGCAGATTACAAGTTGGTCGGGTACTCTGACAGCGATTGGTGCGGAGACTTGACGATCGGAAAAGCACATCGGGTTATGTGTTTTTTATGGGTGACACGGCGTTTACCTGGCTTTCAAAGAAGCAACCGATTGTGACACTCTCGACATGTGAAGCTGAATATGTGGCAGCATCTTTGTGTGTACGTCATGCGATATGGCTCAAAAATTTGTTGGGCAAGTTGGAGCAACAACAACTCGGTGCGACTGTGATACGAGTTGACAACAAATCAGCAATTGAGTTGAGCAAGAACCCGGTGAATCATGAGAGAAGCAAGCATATTGACGTTCGCTTTCACTTCATCCGAGATCAAGTGAAGGAAGGAAGTGTGGAATTAGTGCACGTGGCAAGTCAGGACCAAGTCACGGATATCTTCACGAAACCGCTACTGACAATACTTCTCGACAACTGCAGAAGATTGATCGGTATGAAAGATGGCAGAAGCATTTAAGTTTATAGGGGAGTCTTGTTGAATAAACATTAAATGTCCGTTTTTATTAGTGCATTGTTTCAACAGTTTTATAGAAAAATAAAATGTTAAGAGTCAGCAGTTACTCTTATAGGTGATAATGGGTTTTAATTTTGATTTATGGTTATTAATAAAATTGCCTATAATTAAGTTTATTTCAGTTTTAAAAGGGCAGATTATAACGTATAAATAAATTATTGTATTACTTGTAAGTATGATATAGAATTGAGAATAAAGTCTCTCTTTAGAAATTATTTTTTTACAGTGTGCAATTCAAAGGTGGAGCTGAAGTGTGCAATTCGAAGGTGGAGCTGAAATTTTCTAAAAGGACTGACCTTCAAAGAAGAAAGCATATTTAACAAGACATGCATAAAAGACTCAATTTCTTTTCTCCCCTCTTTGGTTGTTGCCTTCAATTTGAATGCTTCTGCAACAAGTTCATCAATCTATTGACCAATACATGATTAAGACAAAATCGAAGAAAATATTGACAGAGGACAATAATTTCTGAACCATGTGCACAAAGAAAGCATGTAAACAGACGCATGTATTAATGCAGACTGGACATGAGAGAATGGCGAAAACTTCTAAAACTTTAAATAATAAAACCCAGCTAACAAGATCTACAAAAGCATCAAACAGCAGCCAACATTCATTTATAGGTAAGTACGACGTACATTCCATTGATAATTGTTTCACCTTTGTAGAACCATCTATTTCCAACAAACAAATTGCCATGACCCATGTAGACGAGGGAACAAGAATTTCCTCATTCAAGCACACGAATGAAATCACAACTAATTAAAGCTGCATGCATTTAATGTAGAATGCCTCAAATTCCTCCTTTTTACCATCCTCTAATAAGGTCCCATATCTTGGAATCAATGAAATAACCTCCTATGTGACCTTGTTATTACACCAAGTCTCGCCCTTCAAAACGGTAATCCTAATGCACGAGCATGTCATAATTTTTGGGAAAAAGGCAACCTGTAAACCAAATGTAACAATACAAAATGAAACAACCTCTCTCCAATTCCAATCAAGGTTTCCAATTTAAAAGCTTTTTAGTCATGTAACTCCCTGTAATTCTCACCAATTTGAAAGCAAAACCCCAAAAAGAGAAAGAACAAACCCGAAAAAAAATAATAAGATGCCTACTCTACTTTCAATTTACACGGTTAAAACACATAAAACAGTTGAAATTCATTAAAATGTATATGCATCATTCCTGTACAAAGCAAAAAAAAAAAAAAAAGAAAAATGCAGTACGAGAGTTGTCTTTCCATAACTTTCTCAGGAACCAAACAGAATCACAGAGTAACTAAACGAAATTAAGGAAAAAAGAAACAGAAAAATCAAAAATTACCCAAAACAAATTAATAATTCGTACATACATAATCATGAAAATTGTAAGTCTTTCTATTACTTTCTCAGTAACCAAATTCAGAAACAAACCAAAAAAAAAAAATCCAAAATCACCCAAAAAAAATTAATAATTCGTTCACAAATAACGATGCGTGTGCTATAACTGCATGTGCGGAACTGCGAACGATTTGTGCACATAGAAGGTGACCTGGCGCGTGAGAGACGAGAGATCGGACTGGAGAAGCAAAAGCCGATCGAGAAACGCATCTTCTCCTCCTTCTTCTTCTTGATCCGTATCGGTCCGTTGATTACTGGTCTCCTCGCCGGAAACCGCCGGTTTCTTCATCTTCTTCGCCTTTACGGACTTCGAGAAATTTCCTTCTCCGGTCTTGATATTGCGGTTGCTATTGGATATTTCTCTCAGCGGTTTTCTCCCTGATCACACTTTCCCTTCGTTTCTCGGCATTTTCTTGCTCGCCAAACACACTCTCACTCACTCGGTGTGCGTGAGAGAGCGTTGCGTTCGGATTTTGAATTTCTTGAGAGGCGGGGACTGCCTCCGGCCTTGTTTGGTTCGCGTGCTTTTCTCGTCCGGATCGAGTTTTACTCGACTTTAATCTCAGAAGACCGCGAGAGTTGGTCCGGTCCGGGTAATTATAATAATGTACTGTAATTTCATATATACTTTTCAAATTTATATTTTAAAAATTTAAATTTAAATAAAATAAAGTATGACTTATTAAATAAATTAAACAATTTGGTATCGTTGTTATTATTATTTTTATTATGATGGAAGGAATTATATTTTTCAATAACAATAATGTAATTAAAGGGTTTTCAAGTTGAATGTATCATTATTTGTCAATAGTTTTTTTTTTTTGATAAAAATTTTACTTAATTTAATGATTTGTTATTCTAATTAAGTTGTGTTCTTATTTGTATTTGAACTCTTGTTTGGGATTCAGTAATGGGGTCTTAGAATTCCCATCCAAGTTGTTCTTTTTCTATGAAGTGGAACCAAGAAGTGGAGGGGAAACTACCATAGTTCTTAGCCATATTGTTTATGAAAGAATGAAGGAAATGTACCTAGATTTTGTTGCATGATGGAAGGAACATGATTTGATTTATATTCAAGTACTAGGTGAAGAAGATAATCCTTTCTCTCCGATTGGACGTGGATGGAAGTCTGCATTTTTAACCAAAGACAAAAGTGTGGCTAAGGAAAGTTTTGCATTTGCTTAAACAGTGTTTAAGTCTCCATTATGTGTTCTATCGCCATTTTAGAGCTAGCTACTTCTTTGTTTTGAAATCCATTGGACAAAAAAATACAAGTATGTTGCCTTATTCTTCTTCTTTTTCTTCTTCACCAGTAGTTGTTACTATCCTCAAACTAACAACATTGGAATTCTAGAACATGGATAACTAGGAAGAGTGGGATGATTATTATAATGATAATTATGATGGCACTACCAAACCTCCTTCTATTATTATAATGTCATTCCTGCGCTCTTTGAAAATCTAGGATTGCCTACGGTTGAAGACACTACCCGATTATATTTTGCAAAATGAAATGCTTCATACATTGAAAATTAGAAGAAGTGATCTTATAGAAGATCGCTGTAACAAGGAGAAGGGAGAAGATTGGTCCAAAATCTCTCTAATGTCAAAATAATATCTTCTTCTTAAGATTGAGACCACGAAACAAGGTAAGGAAAACTAGAGAACTTTATTTAATTCTTTTATTTGCTTTATTATATATATATATATATTTTCTTCTTTGTTTGTTTGTTAAAACTTATTGTGCATCTTTTTTCTTATTATTGACGACATTCCATTCCATTCCTTCCTTTTTGTTACTTATTATTAAAAATTCATTTTTCTTTTTTTGATTTCTTTCCCAAATTTATTATAACTAGTTATACCCTCTTTCACCTACACATTTTACTCACTACCACTTTTTTTTATTTTTTTTTAATTGTCTTCTCTCACTTTAGGAACAACCTCTAAAAAGAAGAAGAATTGAGTTTGATTTTTTGGAATGTTTTAAACTAAAATGTTATTATGGAGGTTGTTTTTTGATTGAATTGTAGTTTCATGGAGTTCTCATAGGGTTTGGTTCTCATGGGCTTTGGTTTATTAAAACTAATTGCTTGTAGCCACACTTCTTCGAAATTCCTTTCTTTTTCTTCTTCTTTTCATCATAAAATAACAATTAGATAAAATAAGTTAGGAAAGTATTGAACAGAATTGTTTGGTTATTTTTAGAGGTATGTCATTTAGTTGTAGCATTCAATGATTCAAAGAATTCCTACATATATGAATTTGAAATTGAATTTTTACATTGAGCCTTTGATCTTAAAAAGTTTAGTTTGCTGTTACTTGGATTTGCCAGGAAACTTTGTAGCCACTACTCCTTTGATGGATATGCTATCACAAAATGTAGCACAACACTGGCAGAAAATTTGAATCAATAAAAGAAAGGACCATCCCTTAACCTAATCAGTATGCATTTAAGAAGCTGGGAAGGATTACATTCTCCAAATCCCATTGTAAGGTCTCTAAACTTTCATGATATTGTCATGGCCACCCAAGTAAAGCTTTTTACTAGGATCAAGCAAACCAGAACCAACAAGGGCACTAGGCACAATTGAAGGGCCCTATGAAATAGATCTTACACCAACTAGGTGAGCTTTATTAATCCTAGACATGTCCTAACTACTATTAGCTCATGCATGAAAAATAAAATAGAGAATGTAATGTAATAAATCCATTTCCCAAAATGTTTATGATTCCTTTTTCTTATTTAAAATGAACATTTATTATATTTTATTTCATTACAAAATTATATATATCAAGTAGGAAATCATACTATAAAAAGGAAAATGACCCTCTCATATGTATCCTTAATTATCTAGACTATGATGGTTTTGACCATGATGATCACAAAATGTGGGAAAACAGTACCACGATCTTTAAGAGTTGTGATCCCAAGATATCACTTTCAAATGTAGCATTCAATGATTCAAAGAATTCTTACATATATGAATTAGAAATTGAATTTTTACATTGAGTCTTTGATCTTAAAACGTTTAGTTTGCTGTTGCTTGGATTTGCCAGGAAACTTTGTAGCCACTACTCCTTTGATGGATATGCTATCACAAAATGTAACACAACACTGGCAGAAAATTTGAATCAATAAAAGAAAGGACCATCCCTTAACCTAATCAGTATGCATTTGAGAAGCTGGGAAGGATTACATTCTCCAAATCCCATTGTAAGGTCTCTAAACTTTCATGATATTGTCATGGCCACCAGAGTAAAGCTTTTTACTAGGATCAAGCAAACCGGAACCAACAAGGGCACTAGGCACAATTGAAGGGCCCTATGAAATAGATCTTACACCAACTAGGTGAGCTTTATTAATCCTAGACATGTCCCAACTACTATTAGCTCATGCAGGAAAAATAAAATAGAGAATGTAATGTAATAACCCATTTCCCAAAATGTTTATGATTCCTTTTTCTTATTTAAAATGAACATTTATTATATTTTATTTCATTATAAAATTATATATATCAAGTAGGAAATCATACTATAAAAAGGAAAATGACCCTTTCATATGTATCTTTAATTATCTAGATTATGATGGTTTTGACCATGATGATCACAAAATGTGGGAAAACAATACCACAATCTTTAAGAGTTATGATCCCAATAAACATATCACTTTCAAATATAGCATATTTAAAATTTGTTATAATGAAAAGTGTTTTCTCTTTACATTTTCTTGAGAAATATTTCTATTGCTTGTGTATATATATATATGTTAGAATTATCAGAATTATCAAACTTTTCAATATAGCATTACAATTTTTTTTTGCACTAAACATGTCTATAATTTTAAATCATGAGTCATTAGGAATGTTTATTATGGTTTACTATTCATGGAGGTCGCTTTCTTATTTTTAGTTCATATGGGCAAAATTTATCAGCTAGCATGTTTATGGGGGAGACATCATTTGCAATACTCATGTCCATTGTGGGTGTAGTTCTTTTTGCCCATTTGATTAGCAATATGCAGATAGTAAAAAAATGCTTTATGCTTAAGTTGCTATTCAGACTCCTGAGATACTTTTTCTATCCAATTGTTTGTTATTACTCAACTCTCTTTTTCAAGTATTAAAGATATCTTTGTCTTTTGGTTTTCAATTTTACTACAAACATTAAATGGTTTAGCATGTGTTTATATATGGTAGGCATACCTACAATCTCTCACTATAAGACTCAAGGAATGGAGACCTAAAAAAAAAGGGACATTAAGGAATGGATGAGGCATTGCCAACTCTTTTAAGAACTATGATAGTGGGTTTGACATTTTGTTCATTACAAGTGACTTGTTACACATGGAATTGATAAAAGAGCTTTACTACAGCGATTGCTTGCTAATCTTTGGCATGATATCTAGTGCCACCTATGCTTGGACCTTGATCAACATGTAAATTTCCTTTCATTCATCCAATTCTAAGGAAAGCATTTAGAGTTCTACTTGAGGTGACTATGTACAAACTAATTGACTTGATAGTTCTACTACACCCATGAAGTGACTCTTGATGCCCCTACTTGATGTCTTGTGAATATTATCTAATCTAAAAGGATAATTAAGGTCTTATATATTAATGCATCTTATCATGTTATAGGCCCTTCCCACGAGGCTTGGTATAAAAAACAAAGCCATTGTAGGAAGATCAGGTGATGAGGTTGAACATTTCCTAGTGCCTTTAAGATTGATTATGAGAAATAGACTAACTATTGCAATAACATAAGGAGGTTTAAGGGTAAGGCTCATGGATTTGTGTGTTTATGTGTAGATTATACTATTTTGGATTGTAATTATATTGTATGCCTTTGACTTTATGGTATACTTTTTGGGCACTTCAAATTTTTAGGATCATATTTTAAAGTTGGTGATGGCAAGAATAGATGAGGACAATTGCCCTAAAAGGCATAGCATGCTGGCTAGTATTGTGGAGTTGAAGTTGACAAGTCTAAATGATTTGTGTTGATGCTAACATATTGAAGATGATTTAGAACCTATATTTGGTCTAGAAATTACCAACCAAGTCATTTAATATAGCTATATAACTCCCTTATTTTCATGTTGATCAAAATGATTTTCATGTTAAGTTGCAGAAATAACCTTTTTGTTAACATAAGGGTAAGATTGTCTACTTTTAATTGTCTTAAACACCATGATATAGGAGTCTTAAGCACTAAGAAACCTTTCTATAGTTTGAAGTTGGCTTTAGGATATAGAGACTTTCCAATACCATTAGGGGCAAATAATGAAGTTTGAACTACATAGTTTACAAACCATAGATGTTTCTTGGTGTTGTAATTTGGATTAGAATTTCCATACCCTAGGGAAGGAAGAATTGAGTTTGATTCTTTACATGTTTTAAACTAAAAATTCTAATATAGGCTATTATTTAATTCAATTTTAGGTTTTGCTTAAATTTCGCAATCTAATCATAAATGCATGGCTACTCGGTGATCATTGCTTAAGTTTTACTCCATTATTTTGATGTTTTGTTTTTGGACTAGGTTATGCATCCTAGAAGAAATTCAACTGTTGTGTGGATGTTTTGATTTTGCAAGCCAACTTTTTGTGAAAATGTTGATGCCATTTTCAGTTTCCTAGAATTCAGTTACATATCATGCATTGCATTAACCTTACAATTAACCATTAAATATAATTTACCAATTGGTTGATCTTCCCCATTCATTTAGGTATAATCCCCAATATTCAAATTTATATTAATTGGAAAATGTTATATTTGAGTAATCAAAATCAACCCTTTACTTAATCAATTAATTATGACTTAAATGGATTGTACCCATTAACCATAAATGACCAAATGTTGATTGTTAGTGGATATTTAATAGGTTACTTACCAATGAAGGTTAATTTTGGCTAAAGGATTACCATTATAGTAATTGAGCAGATGGTTACCAATAATATGGGTAACCAATAATGTATGGTCTAAAGATATGAATAATGGAAATTACAATCCATATTCAAAATAGTAACATATTTAATCATTCATTTGTTAAGATATTTAGTAATCTAATTTTAAACAAGCAATTAAGTTGGTAATCTTCATTTAAATAAGTCATTACCATCTATGAACAAATATTATTACCCAATCATCTTTTAAGGTTATTTAGTAATGAATAATCAAACATTAAGGTAGACATACATTTGTTAGGGCCTATGGGGATATTAAGATTATGTTCACTTACAAGTTCAATAAGATAACCAAATTTGTTTGGTTAATGTATGAATATGAATGAGTTCATAGTTAATATCAATTAATCCAAATAAACTTGGTTAGCAAGGTGCTCATCAATTTAATAACCTTATATTGATTGTCTAACCAATAAAGGTTAGATTACCATTATTAATAATCTAAATTAATTATTATGAATTACAATAATTACTGTATGAATACCTGTTTATGAGTAATGGTGGATAAATCAACCCTTACTTAATTAGATTCAATTGTCATATTAATGTATCAATTAATGGTACTTGATTAAAGAGTCAATAGTTTAAATTGGTGATTAGACAAACCCTAGCCCCAGAATAATTGTTTGGTTGAAATGGTTAGAGTAAACCTTAGGTTATTCAATGGGTAATAGTAATTGATTAAATGGTATGATAATTGGTTGATTATCATACTATGTTAACAATAATAGGTATTTCAAAAATTTGGAAGACAATCATGAGTTAGGTTAACAAATTTAGGAGGAATGGTCCAAGCAATAAGACAAAGGCCACTTGAGATATGTGTTGTGTAATAGAATGAGATTGGTTACAACTTTTTTAATGGCTTGGAGCTTAAAGGAATGAGAGCAAAGATAAAGAGGTATAAAGGAAGTAGAGTTAAAAGTGGGCTAATTATCCTTGAAATAGGAAACATATGTACTATCTAACATGGAAAGAGAAGAGCTGATGTGGGCAAGGGTTGAGTGTTGCACATGCCTTAAGAAAAATGAAAGAGAATGGATGCAAAAATTGTGATTGAAGTGGCTAGTGGAGGGTGACAAAAATTTGGTGTTTTTCCACATCACAGCCTTTAATAGACGCTAAGATGAACATGATTGACTATATTAAGCAAGGGGCAAAACTATACTAATCCTATGGAGATGTAGTAGGCTATAATGTTTGTCATTTCAAGAAGCAATTGGGCACATCAGCGTCACCATGTTTAAAACTAGGTGGAAGCTTTTTTCTAAAATTAGAAGGTGTTGATAATATGTTCTTGGAAGGCCTATTCATAATGAGGGAAGTTTGGGAGGAAATTAAGCATTATGATGGCAATAAGGCATTGAGTTTAGATGGATTCAATCTTAATTTCATTAAGTAACATTAGAAGATAGGGATGGATTTCATATAGGATTTTTATGTGAATGGTTGAATATGCTGGTCTTTTACCTCAACCTTCTTGGTCTTAATTCCAAAGGTGGTAAGTGTAATGACACTTAGTCAGTTTTGCCTGATCTCTTTAGCTAGATCCATTTATAAGATGCTAGCTAAAGTACTTTTTAAAAGATTCAAGTTAGTGATTGGGAAGTTAAAGGGGAAATCATAATTTGAGTTTTTAGGGGGCATAATATTCTAGATAACATCTTAATTAATAATGAGATGATATGTAAGATAAACAGAAGAAGGGAAAAAAGGTTATGATAAAGATTGATTTTGAAAGGCCTATGAAGTGGAATGGGGATGCTTGATAGACATTTTAAAACATATGGGTTTTGGTGCAAAGCAGAGACAATGGATATGAGAGTGTATATCAATACTGTACCTTTCCATCCTAGTTAATGATCATCATATGTAGTAATTTAAAATGACAAAGGGTATTATAAGAGAGTGACCCACTCTTTCCCTTTTTGTTTCTTCTTACTGTTAAGGGCCTAAAATCCTTTTTTAGAAAAGGGTCAGCAATGGTCTTATAAAAGGTATCCCTATTGGGGATGACATTTAATTGACACATTTGTAGTTTATAGATGATATTATTATTTTTAGTATGACAAATGACAAGTCCATCAAGAATTACAAAAGGATTCTTAGGTGTTTCCAATACTTTGTAGGGTTGAAACTTAATTTAGCTAAGATAGTCATCTATGGAGTGAAAGGATGCAATGCGAAGATATAGTGGTGGGCCAAGTATTGGAAATGTAGTGTAGGCTTACTTTCTATGAAATACCTCAGCTTTCCCTTAGGGTCAAATTTGAGAGTGAAAGGATTATGGGATCTTAACATCCATAAGATGAAATGTTGGTTGGTAAAGTGGAAAGCCAAATTCCTATCAAAGGTAGGTTAGTTAGTCCTTTGGAAATTATGTCTTTGATCCTTCTATGTTCACTTAATGTCCATGTTCAATATGCCAAAATAGGTGGAATAATGGTTATAGAAGATTCAATAGTCCTTCTTATAGAGGGAATAAGAGGGTAGCAAATGCATGCATTAGGTGAGATAAGGTTTGATGGGTAGGAAAAAGGTATGAGGGGGGCTTAGTATCAAGAGATTATGGGATAGTAATTTAAGGCTACTAACAAAATGGTTGTAGAGGGTGGAAAAGGAAGATTGAGCATTAGAGGTAAAAGTTCTTAAAGTAAATATGAAGAAACATAAGCTTGGCCTTGGGAAACGTTAGTGAGATGCTTGTAGATGACACTAATATGGAGAGGAGTGTGAGTTGAATGGTAGAGTGGAACCACTTAGATAAGCACTATAAAATCCAACTTCAAATGCCTAATTAGAGATGGTAGGAAGGTGGGTTTATGGCATTAGGTATAGGTTAGAGGCTTGATTTTCCCCTAATGGTTTCCTTATCCTTTTGCTCTAGCAAAGCTAATAAAAGGTCTAGTGCAAAGTTTTAGACAATGGGTGGACAATAGGTGGGAATAGAACATCCCATTGCATTGAAGGTTGTTTGATTTGGAGGGAGGGCCACTCCATCAATTTGAGTAGATGTTGAGTAGTCAATGTCTCTCACACACAGAGGAAGACATGTTAATTAGGTAAGCAAAAAGGGATGGTGCATTCACGGTGAAGTCATTCTGCAATGTAATGGATCATTATAGGGGATTGTTTAACATAACATCATCTTATGTGTGGGAATGGCTAACTCCACCAAAGGTGGAGATTTTCATTTGATAATTAATTAGTTAGAGTTGAGGATAGCCTAAACATGTGTTGCACGATTTGTACGACAGTGTAGGAATTAGTGAACTATCTATTTCTTCATTATTCCCTTATTTGGGATATGTGGTGCAAATGTTTAGATTGGTAAGGCATCTTATGGGTGGTCCTGAGATTATTGGAGCAAGCATGGCATTTATGACATGATCAAGGGCATAGTTGTAAGTTGAGAGAGATCTAGTTGATGGGATTCTATGTGACTACATGGTCTATTTGGTTGGCAAGAAATGAGCATTATTTCAATGGTAAATCTTTCTCAGTGGAGAAAATATGCGACTTAGTGTGCATTAAGATGTCGTGGTGGGCAAAGGGTAAGTGGCCAATGAGTACCTTTTCATGTGATGATTTCCTAATAAGTTTTAGTTATGTCTAGCCAATAAGGAAACATAAGATTCATCCTTCTAGTCTTACATGGAAGGTACCATCGAAGGGATCCTTTAAATTAAATATTGATGTGGCTATGATAGGATTACAAGGGATGGCTGGCATAGTGGGAGTATTATGAGGTGATGTAGGGATAGTGATTTGTCTATTCTCTAAAATAGTAGTAATGGAGAGTATTAACGAAGTGGAGCTATTGACAATTCGAGAGGTAGTCATATTGTGGGTTTAGTGGCAAAATGCAAGTGATGGTCCTTTAATCATTGAAAGTGACTTAAGTATTATAATTAGTTAGATCAATACAAAGGAAGAAAGACCTTGGAATCTTATGTTAGCATTTAGAGATATTAGAGATAAAACCACATACTAGGTTTCCTTTATCTTCCATTCATAAGAATGCAAATTCTTTGTGAATGCAATGATAAAATAGGGATTACTCAAGAGTACTAACTTCATTGTATGAGCATAAAAATTGATTCACTTGTGGTCGATGGATTCGCTTAGTATCATGCTCTTGAGTTTTGACTTCTATTAGAGATTTCTTTTAGTTTGGTGGTCATGAGAGGCTAGTGGTACCATTTGCTGCCCTTGAATGCATAAGGCTATCCTCTTTTTGTTTAAGGCCTATTCATAATTTTGCATAGTGGATTGAAGTTAATATCATCGTACCTTGCTTTTTTTTAAAAAAAAAAAAAAAAAGAAAATTAGAGGGTGACCATACATTAGTGACCAAAATGTTATTTAAATAGGATCCCTATTTAACATTCAAATATATACCATTTCTTAAGTAAATGACTAATAATGGTTACAACTGATTACTTAAATGACATTCTACTAATCCAATCCAATGAGTGAACATTTTACTCAAAAAGGTTACTTTACATAATATGGTTTAAATTTTTTAAATTAATTTTAATGTTTTGATTTTTAATGATGATTACATAAAGACAAATGTTTTGAATCAAATAAGGGTCTATTTTAAATTGTTAATGAAATGGTATGGTCGCCTTCTAAAATAGACAAAATGATAGTGGTCATACAAAGGATACTAAAAGGTTATTAGTTATAAACCTTGTGAATCCAATACATTACCTAACCTGGTCAAAGGTTAATGTTGAAATTTGAATGGATGCCCCATATGTCAATTTGGACTCATTGGTTAACATTAATTATTAACCATATAAATCATAACCAAATTTGCATATTAATTTGAATACCTTTTACTTTATTCAATACCAATTTAATTATTAGGTTACTCAACATTCATAAAAAAAATAAAAGAATGATATTTTTAAATGTAAAACTCAAGATTTTGATTAAACAACATTATTAAGAGTATAGGTTAACAAGTAAATCTACATCAAGATTGGTTAACATGAGTATTAGATAGGACATTATTCAAATGAACAAATTTGTTTGTCCATTTAAATGAATGATTTGTCAATCCAAGACTCAAGATTGAATGATTACTAAATGGTCATTACCTATGAACATTATTGGTCACCATAGGGTCAAACATATGATTGTGAGTTGGGTCTATTAGATTTCTTGCATTAAAAATAATTAGTCTTAATTTGAATTAATTTATCAAATGATATTATGGTAACCAAATGATAACATCTACATTGTTGTGTAACCCTCCATTCAATTCAGTCCAAATCCATCTTGAAATTGCTTTAGTCAATAATCTATGTAACCATATATGTAACAAATTTACTCCAACAATATGGATATCAAAGTTACTTTAAGTTGAATTAAGCTAATGAATTACTCCATTATTAGGTTACTTTTATAGGCTGAATAGATTGAATGCAAGGTTACACAATAATGTAGATTGACCAAATAATAACATTCTTTTATTGGATTATCTAGTACCTATTATTAGATTAAAGGTTAGCCCTTAGATCATTACTTTATTAATGGTTATGTCATTTTTAACTTTTAAAATTTGTATTATTAAATTTAATCATAGTAAATAACATTTTAACTTTCATCAATAACATTCGTTAAACCCCATCTTAATATCCTTTACTCCATTAAAGAGACCTATTATAGGTCACCATTTGAAATATTACATATTTGCTTTTCAAATATGATCTCTCTAATTGATTATTACTCTTTGAATAGTGATTAAGTTATTGGTTATAACGAAATACGTGATTGTGTAGAAATTTAAGTTATCTGCATGATTCCTTTATGTGAATGACTCCTTAGAACGATATAAGTCTTATTAGCTATAAATGAAGTAACGATCTCATCAATCAAGTAATGATTGACATTATAACTCAAGATTTACCCAAATAACCATTATCAAGTAACCTTATTTGGTCATATATATCATTTACTCGACGTTACACCAAATAATAAATGTTTGGAACCTTTAACTCAAATGAGTGGGGAAATAAAAGACTATTATATTAATCATTACTTTTCATTAATGTTGATTAACTTGTTATTGGAAGTAACAGGCACTTCAACGTATTATGCATTTGAATGACAATATGTTAAGGTAATCAAACATTTAGTAGCTACCCTAATGTTCTGAATATGATTTATTTTACTTTTTAGTAAATTTAAAATAATATTTTATTGAAATTGTAGAAATTACAATGAAAGATTGTAAATTTGAATAATATTTAATTTGATTTAAGTAGCTACTAAAATTTGGAGTTTTGTATTCCAAAATATCATTTTTTACTTTTCATGAATATCTCATCAACCCATTTTACTTTACTTAAGGATACATTCTATAACCAAATTTACTTCCATTATGACATTGTAATTGAAGTTACTGAATGGATACACTTTGATTAACATAAATTCAACTATAAATGGAAGTAACATAAATGTTGACCATTTTTTATCCATAAACAAGATTGGTCACATTAAATGGTTGTTAGAATGGATACTCTTAACATTGGTTACTGTAAACCTTTTATTCAATTATAGGCACTTTTAGCATGACCGATTGAACAATGTGTCTATTGGTAATGGTCATAAGGTGAGTAACCTTACCCACCTTACTAAGGTAACCCCAAATCACCAAACTAACCCTTTATCAATACAATCTTTGAACAATAATCTTTCAAATTGAGTATTACATAGATATAAATAGAATTTAATAGTAATTGGTTATACTTAAAAATGGTCATTCCAAATTTAAGTAAAATCAAATTGATATTGTTAGAATTACTATAAAGTGACTAATTTACCCCTTAATTTGATACCTAATTTTGTTAATGGGTGACTATATAACATTCAAACATTACTAATTTATAGGGTGATATAACTTGTAAAACATTATTGGTTTAACCAATGAATTTATAATCTTTGGTTACATTCATGGACCAATTGGTTTTCATGTGATCAATAAAGGTTTTGAGCTATTAGGTTATTGAAAAATTACACTTAATAATTTAACCTAGGTAAAATTAGAATTATCTTGGTGGAATAGTTTAGTCTTTGTGGAATTACAAAATTAGTGAATGTACTTAAATTCAAAATAATGATACCTAATTACAAAGGTTAAAGTATGATCACTATATCCTTGGTAAATATGCAGAAAGACTATGTATTCAAATAGATATTGTTTATTCGAACCATTTATAACATTTATTTTGAATGATTGGTGAATAAATTGTAGTTTATGGATTAACCAAATTAATCAAATGGGTTCTACCTTACAATAAAAGGTAAGGTTAATTAGAAACAATCTACCATAGGTTAGTTACTCAATACAAATGGAATGTTATTGGTTTAACTAAGGTTATTGACCAATTGAATTTAAGGCTAAATTAATCAAATTAAGGTAACTACTTAATAGATCATTAATGTCTAGTAATTCTAACAGTTAGAATAAAAAATTAACCAATGATTCAAAACATCTTTAGAAATAGGTTAAAAAAGGTTAAACCAATAAGGTACTTTACATAAGATGTTGACCATTGATTAAAAGGTTAACTTATTACTTAAGACTATTAGATTTCACAATGAATTAACAAATGCACTTAGGTTAGGACTACATATACTATTGATATTGTAATGGTTAAATTATGAGAAATTGAGAATATGGGTAACCAATAATGTATAAGCAATAATTGGTAAAGATTTGTACCAACTTATATTTATAATCAATTACTAACATGTAACCTATTTACTAATTAATAGAAAGGTTATTGGTTAACATTCAAATTAGTCTACCTTTTAGTCTATTAGATTAGTTTCCAACCATAATTTTTACTATTTTTGTTATTATTTATGATTTATGTGACCAAATAAACATTGCAATTAATTGATTGTAACAAATGCATAAACTTGTTACCAAATGACTATAATTCATGCAATAATCATGAACTTAAATATTGATTGATTTGGTGAGTATCATTTGCTTGTAATTTCAATGAAAACAAAATTCAAAACCATATGCAATGGTAATATACAAATAGAGTTATGATGAGATGACCAATGGTTAATTTACAATGTTGGATTAAGGATCTACTAATATTGGAAGGACAACTGGGGGTTGTAAGGGTTAGATTACCCTTTAGTAACCTTTTATAGATTGGTTAGCTCCATTATGACCATTAGTATCATGGTTCTATTAATGTAATAGTCATACAATTTGACATACCTATGTCAATGTTAACCAATCAAGATATTTAAGTATTTACTTTGTTATACAATGGTCAAATAAAGATTAACATTAGGAAAATCTCAATTTTAAGTACCAGTGCTCATAGATTAACCTCTACAACCATTAACCTCATTGGTTAATGATTTACCCCTAAATTGGTTACTAAATTATTGGGAATTTATTGAATACCTCAAAGATTACATCAACACTAAGGATAACCAATAACCTTTGACCTAGTTAAATGTTGAATTGTTTTAATCGTCATTGATTAGTCATGGTTAAAAATGTTACCAATTGGATAAATTCTAATGAATCCATATGGTATTACTAATTTCAGTAAAAGGTTACTTTAAATTGACTAAAAGGTAAAATAAATTATATCTTAATAAAAAGGTATTGATTTAATTACTTGTATTTTTTATTTTAACTATTATTTAAATTTAAATTTTTATATTTTATTTACATAATTTAAGTAAAAAATTAGTTAACATTCATGAAAAAATAAAAAAAGAATTCAAAAAATTAGTTCATAATATGAATGTAATAAGTAGCTACAAAACCATTACTTTAAATAACATAAAATATTTGCATTTAGATTATGTAAGTGTCAGCTAGAAAATCAAATTCAAGGTTGTCAAGTAACCTTTCCCATTGGTTAAGTAACCTAGATTAAAGCTTGAAGGACCATGTGAGAATATGGTAAATTGCAATACTTTGAATTGTTTCCTACAATAATATAAGGTTGTAAATGAATATGTAAGTAAATGATCATGATCACTTGGATAATGTAACATCGGTTAGAATAATAATAATCTATTACTATTTTAGTAAAGAGATCATATTTGAAAAGCTAATATGTATTATTTTAGATGGTATCCTATAATTAGTCTTTTTAATGGACTAAAGGACATCGGGATGGGGTTTAACCAATGTTATTAATGAAAGCAAAAATGTTAGTTGCTATGATTAAATTTAGTAATAAAAATTTTAAAAGTTAAAAATGACATTTTTGGTTGGTTAATCATATACCTATTACCTTCATAATAAACATTAGATGCCAAATTATATGTTAATATGACATTTTTACTATACAAAATAATTTGCATTGGATAACTAATACAATTTTTCCTATTTAAATATTTGGAGCTAAATAACTTTAGATTGCAAATGTTGAATTACAATTACAAATAGAGTACTTTGTAACAACCTCACTAATAACATTTTGTTCATGTAAATAATAGTTAATTAATTACATAAAATAATATGAAATTTAATAATTGTAACTACAAACCCTATTTTAAAAAATGGTTGATTCAAATGAAATAACCTTAATAAAATTGAACTCACAAATTTGAGTAACTAAAAATGTTTGGGGTATATCATGAGTAACAAGTTAATATGTCATCATTCTATTGCTAATTACTTAATCATGGACAATCCTTTTACAAGTAATTGTTCCGTAAAATTACAAAATGTATTCATAAATTCTAGAAGTAACTTGTTAGGGTTAGAGGCAATCCACAAGGGATAATTAAATAAGTCTACAATGACCAATTGATCAATATTATGGTTCCAAAGATTTACTAGGTAATGATTTATGCATTCAGTCTAAAAGACTAGAGAAATTCATAACTGTTGAAATTTGATGTGCTAATTTGAAGGTAAATATTTATAGAATTTGTTTCGAGATTATTGCTTGACAACTATGACCGAATAAATCTTAAAAAGTATTTACTTTTTGCTAACAAATGTATGTCTACCCTAATGTTTGATTAGACATTAACATTTAAAGGGATGTAATTTAAGCAATAGTTATCAAGTAGTAGTTAAAAACCATTATGTTTTCTAGAGAAAAGGCAGCGATTATAAATATTTAAGTAGCTATTATAAACTGTTGCCTATTTTTTCATAAAAAAGCAATAAAGCAGTGGGTTGCCTAATTTTTTTTTTTTTAAAATAAGAAGCTAAGGCAGTGATAATTGTTGCCTTGTCATTATTTTCTTAAAAAAATAGGTGTCTAAGGCAGCAATTAACCACTGCCTAATCTTTTTTCCTTTCTTCAAATAATAGGTTAAGGCAGTAGTTTTAAAGTATTACATATTCAATAAAGGTTAAGGTAATAATTTTGAAGTGTTGCATATTTAATAGGGATAAGACCACGATTTTAAACTACTGTCAAATTTTTTTTAAATGATTAAGGACCGATGCCTTATCATTCTTTTTTTTTTAAAAAAAAAAAAAAGATGGTATAAGGCAATGATTTTAAGATGCTACCTATTTTATAAAGTTAAAGTAGTGGTTTTGAACCATTGCCTTTTTTTTTTTTTTTGAAAAATGAATACGGCAATGGTTGCTGCTGCTTAATTTTATGTGAAAAATGTCCAATATCACTTGAATATTAAAAATGACATCATTAAGGTTTTTATCTCCTCACCTTCTCTCACTATCTCTTTTTCATAAATGATAATAATAATAAGAATAATAAATCCTTAAAAATCTAAAACTACATCATTTTAATTGAAGAAACCGTGTCCTTCTTATTAGGGTTAAGGGAAGGCTTGTCATCTTAGGATAGGGATGGAAATTTAGAAATAACCTGCACAGTAAATCTCTCTCTCTCTCTTACACTCTTTTTCCCTTGATCAACTGGCTCATGTCGAAAGCAAGACAGATAGAGAGGGAGCTCGTCAACTCCAGGAAGCCTGTTGTTGTCGGTAAGAATCAATTGGTATAGTCCTCCTTTTTCTTCTTCTTCTTCTTATTATTATTTGCTATGGCTTTGCTTAATGATGAAGAGGAAACAAATTGCCCTAGCTTTGCCATGTCGCTTAACTAACTTGTTACTTGCCTGCTTGTTTCCAAAAACACAAACTTTTCTGTTGTATTTTGGAATTTATTTTTTTGCGTACTTTTCATGATTTTTTCAATTGTGTAATACTTTAATATATTGTAAAAATTAAAAAAATGTACTCTAATAACATAGTTGTCAGTGCAAGTTTTTTTTTTCTTTTTTTCTTTTTAATTATTTGATGCTTTTACTTGATGATGGTGGTTCGTTTGTTATTCAGCAACACATTGAAATGTCCATTATGAGTTTTGCCTTTCGTAAGATGCCTTTGGATTGCTTGAATCCCACCCTACTCACTATGCTAACTTAGCCCTTTGCCCTATGGACCCACAAGCACCAATGTGTATAGAATTAAAGCATAGTTATTAAATTTGAAAAATGATTTGAGCTATTGGGAAATTGGTTTTATCATTGAGTTTATAGTTAGTCTAATTTGATTAATATTTCTTATGTGCTCTTTAAGCATTTCAAGGGTGCTAAGGTGAACCTCTCTTCATTGCCACGCTTTTATTAAAGCAGCCAACCAAAAAGCTGAAGCAAATAGGATAGGAAGCCCAAAACAACACACCATAATATATATATAGCAAATGCCATGTTCCCAATCATTTATGGTTATCATTCCCCCACATATATGGCCTAATATAAACCATAATATTAAAGGATAAAGCAATTTAGGGTCAAACAAAGGCTGAATCTAAGACAAGTGAGTTGCTAAAGCCAACATAAGTAGGGCTACAATGGAGTACATGATGTTTGAGTTATCACTCTAATCTCACAAAACTAGGTAAGGAGGTCATGTATCATATTGCCCCATGTTATATCTCATTGTTTAACAGGTCAATTTTCTGAGTTCTTGGTGACTCATTAACAAAAATTCAAACACACATTTTTTGGGCTTCACATTAGCAAAATATGGACAGAGGCTTATTTATGAAAGTAATGCTTTTCTTTTATTTTTTTTTTCTATCTTTTCTTTGTATTTTTTGGATGACAAAACTTTTTTTAGTTATCTTTTCTCATCAAAATAAGTTTTAATTTCACCAATAATTAGAAAATGGCATTACAAAAATCTAAAATTAAAGAATTTTAATCATTTTAATTCTTAAAATCATCTATTTTTAATATCTATTTTTATGTTATATTTTATAATTCATTTTTATAATGAGATTAAAAAAGAAAAGCAAAAGACATAAACATATAATTATTAAAAAAATAAAAATAGATATTATTTTACATTTTATAAATATATTTCATTTTTGGTACTTAACTAAGGTTTATGTTTTCTTTGATAAGGCTTTTGCTACGTCTATTAAAGGAGATGAGATATCTTGCCCTTGTAGAAAATGTTGTTATCATTATTGGTACTTTAGAGCTATGGTTTATGAACATTTAGTCATTCAGAGGTTCATATGGGATTATAAGATATGGGTTTTCCATAGTAAGGGGCCAAAATCAAGTAGGGCGATTAATGATGCTGAAATTGAAGTTGATAAAAATGATGATATTCATGGGCTTGTAAATGACACCTTTAGGGAGGTGAGAGGACAAGCAAATTTTGGCAATGTTGGGGAGATTCCTAATGAACAAACTAAAAGGTTTTATAAGTTAGTTGAGCAAGAACAATAAGTATACTTTGGGTGCAAGACTTTCTTAAGGATTTCATTTACAATTAGATTATATTTTCTTAAGTGTCTCCATGGGTTTGAGTAATGTAGCATTTGGAGATATGTTGGAATTAAACAAGGAGGCATTTTTTGATGCTAAGGTTCCTAGTTCATTCCATAAAGCTAAAACTATGGTGAAAGAACTAGGACTTAACTATAAAAAAATTCATGCATGTCCTAATAATTATATGCTTTTTTGGGACAAGCATGAAAAGGCAGAGAGTTGTCATATATGCAGGGCTATAAGGTGGAAAAACATGAAGTTGAAGAAAATAAAATCTCTAATGCATCCTCAAAGGTCCATCGTGTGCCAGCTAAAATTCTAAGATATTTCCCTTTGAAATCCAAACTTCAAAATCTTTTTATGTGCCTAGAAATAGCTAATGATATGGTTTGGCATGTAAAATGTCAACCTACAAGTGGTAGCAGGAGACATCCTACTGATGGTGAAGCTTGGAAAAATTTTGATATGTTGCATCCATCTTTTGCAAAGGAACCTCAAAACATGATATTAGGTTTGGCTAATGATGGATTTAATCCATTTCAATCCATGGGCATTGCATATAGCACATGCTTGGTTGTTCTCATTAATTACAATCTTGCACTATGGCTCTATATGAAACCATAATATATGATGTTTAGTATGATCATACCTGGTCTTAATTCATTCGAGAGAGAGATTGATGTGTTTGTGTAGCCACTAAGGGAAGAATTGAAGGAGTTGTAGGAGTATAGTTTGCAGACTTATGATGCCTGTAATAAGCAATCTTTTCAAATGTATAGAGCCTTGTTATGGATTGTCAATGATTTTTCAGCATATGCAATTATGATACTTCCAAATATTTGTATTATAGTAAAACATGTTATTTGGACCATTATAGGTCCTTAGATGCTAAACACCCTTAAAGAAGAGAAAAAAATTCTTTTAATGGCAGGATAGAGTAGAGAGATGCTCCAACACCTTTGTTAGGGTCAGAGATTGCAACAGAGTTTTCCAACTTTGATAATCAATTTGGGAAGAAGCAAAAGGCAATCTTTAATGGTCCATTAAAGTAAAAATCTATATTTTTTTGTTTGCCATATTAGGAGAGTAATAAATGTCAACACAATTTAGATGTAATGCATATAAAGAAGAACATTTACGACAACAATCTTGGGACTATCCTTGACATCCTTGGTAAAACAAAAGATCATGTAAAATCTCATTTTGATTTACTGGACATAGCTATAAGAAAAAAGCTTCAACTTATTTTTTCCAATGACGGATGACACATTTATCTTTCCAAAGTATGCTATTCAATGATGTTAAAGGAGAAAGTCATGTTTTGCACCGTTATAAAAGATGTCAAACTTCATTAGGATTGTGCATCCAATATTTCTAGATGTATGAATGAAAAAGAGAAAAAAATTGCAAGGTATAAGAGTTATGATGCACACTTATTGATGCATTACCTTTAGCCAATCGCAGTTAAAAAGACACTACCAAAGCATGTTACTATGACCTTGACAAGATTGGGATTTTTTTTTAAATCACTATGTAATAAAGTTGTGAAGTCAGGAGACTTGGGTCACTTACAAGGCGAAATTAGTGAAACACTATACCAACTAGAGATGATTTTCCCTCCAAGTTTCTTTGATATCATGATGCACTTACTTATACACTTAGTTGATGAAATTCAACTTGCTGGGCCCATGCAATGTCATTGGATGTTTGGAATTGAGAGATACTTATGCAAATTCAAATTATATGTTAGTAATAGAAGTCAACTTGGAGGTTCAACCATAGAAGGGTAATTAGCTGAAGAGTGTTTGGTGTTTTAATCATGATATATGCATGATGGTGTAAAGACTCCTTTTATGAGATATCATTAACAATTTAATACAATAATAAAGAAGTAAACACTTATATTTCTAAATAAATGTCATGCAATTAGGGGTAAAGGGAAAAGGAAAGGTAAAGCCATTACTTTATATATTATTTCTCTGGAATAAGCACATAAATATGCATTATTTAATTGTAGAGATGAAGAAGTTGAGAGATATATCAAGTAAGCTTAACTAAACTTTTAATTGTCATTTAATATTGTCTCCTTAAAAAGCCATTCTTTCTATTACTCATTATTGGCACTATTGCAAAGAGCATTAACAACTATTGAGTGGATGACAAAGAAAGAGATTGGTTAGAGTACAAAATCATAGTCAAGATTTTTCTACTTGGTTTCAAGCCCAAGTTGCAACTAAAGAGGTTCCTTCCCACATTTGGTAGTTATTTATTGGTCCTGATACTGTGGCTAAGCATTATAACGATTATTTCATTAATGGCTACAGATTCCACACAAGGGAACAAGATGTAAGGTGTAAGATACAAAATAGTGGTGTTACAATAACAACATTAACAAATAGTTTGTTAGTTCAAAAGACCAAAACCTAGTGAAGGGAGAAGTGAGTTATAATGGGTTAATTGTAGAAATTATTGAATTGGACTATTAGGGTCAATTTGATATTGTTTTATTTAAATGTGATTGGTTGAATTGGAGAATGATGAATTTGGACTTGAACAGGTTAACTCCAACAAATTGTGCTATTAGAGTAATCCTTTTGTATTGGTGTCTCAAGTTTGCCATGTTTTCTTTGTAGAGGACCTAACTGAGAAAGGCATTTATTATGTAATTCGTTGGCTTCCTAGAGAATTGTTCAGGTTGGATGAAGAAGAAAATGTATGTGTGTAAGATATATTCTGGGGGAGGGGAGCCAAATGTAGTAGATTCAAATGTGGGAGGCATTGGTATTGGTACACAATCTAGTTTGAGAAGACATGCCCAATACCATAGTTGATGTACACAAAAATGATCTACCTTTTGAAATAAACTTAGAGCAATTGTATGACAATGTAGATGATGATGCAATACTTTGGGATTGGATGGATGCAAATGATTAGACAAAATAGGTTAATATGTTTTTTATTTCTTTTCATTATTTTAATCTTTAATATGTTTAATGGAAGTTGTTGCTTTAAGGTTTTGCTTTTGTAATGGCTGCATTACTAAACTATGATTTATTCATTGATTTTGTGAAATGTGATGTGCATTAAAAGATCTATATTTTTTGGTTTGCCCTATTAGGAGAGTTTTAAATGTCAGCACAATTTAGATGTAATGCATATAAAGAAGAACATTTGCGACAACAATTTAGGACTATCCTTGACATCCTTGGTAAAACAAAAGATCATGTAAAATCTCATTTTGATTTACAGGACATAGGTATAAGAACAAAGCTTCAACTTACTTTTTCTAATGATGGATGACACATTTATCTTTCCAAAATATGCTATTCAATGATGTTAAAGGAGAAAGCCATGTTTTGCACTGTTATAAAAGATGTCAAACTTCGTCAGGATTGTGCATCCAATATTTCTAGATGTATGAATGAAAAAGAGAAAAAAATTGCAAGGTATAAGAGTCATGATACACACTTATTAATGTATTACCTTTAGCCAATCGCAGTTAAAAAGATACTACCAAATCATGTTACTATGACCTTGACAAGATTGGGATTTCTTTTTAAATCACTATGTAATAAAGTTGTGAAGTCAGAAGACTTGGGTCACTTACAAGGCGAAATTAGTGAAACACTATGCCAACTAGAGATGATTTTCCCTCCAAGTTTCTTTGATATCATGATACACTTACTTATACACTTAGTTGATGAAATTCAGCTTGCTGGGCCCATGCAATGTCATTGGATGTTTGGAATTGAGAGATACTTATGCAAATTCAAATTATATGTTAGTAATAGAAGTCAACTTGGAGGTTCAACCATAGAAGGGTAATTAGCTGAAGAGTGTTTGGTGTTTTAATCATGATTTATGCATGATGGTGTAAAGACTCCTTTTATGAGATATCATTAACATTTTAATACAATAATAAAGAAGTAAACACTTATATTTCTAAATAAATGTCATGCAATTAGGGGTAAAGGGAAAAGGAGAGGTAAAGCCATTACTTTATATGCTATTTCTCTGGAATAAGCACATAAATATGCATTGTTTAATTGCAGAGATGAAGAAGTTGAGAGATATATCAAGTAAGCTTAACTAAACTTTTAATTGTCATTTAATATTGTCTCCTTAAAAAGCCATTCTTTCTATTACTCATTATTGGCACTATTGCAAAGAGCATTAACAACTATTGAGTGGATGACAAAGAAAGAGATTGGTTAGAGTACAAAATCATAGTCAAGATTTTTCTACTTGGTTTCAAGCCCAAGTTGCAACTAAAGAGGTTCCTTCCCACATTTGGTAGTTATTTATTGGTCTTGATACTGTGGCTAAGCATTATAATGATTATTTCATTAATGGCTACAGATTCCACACAAGGGAACGAGATGTAAGGTGTAAGATACAAAATAGTGGTGTTACAATAACAACATTAACAAATAGTTTGTTAGTTCAAAAGACCAAAACCTAATGAAGGGAGAAGTGAGTTATAATGGGTTAATTGTAGAAATTATTGAATTGGACTATTAGGGTCAATTTGATATTGTTTTATTTAAATGTGATTGGTTGAATTGGAGAATGATGAATTTGGACTTGAATAGGTTAACTCCAACAAATTGTGCTATTAGAGTGATCCTTTTGTATTGGTGTCTCAAGTTTGCCATGTTTTCTTTGTAGAGGACCTAACTGAGAAAGGCATTTATTATGTAATTCGTTGGCTTCCTAGAGAATTGTTCAGGTTGGATGAAGAAGAAAATGTATGTGTGTAAGATATATTCTGGGGGAGGGGAGCCAAATGTAATAGATTCAAATGTGGGAGGCATTGGTATTGGTACACAATCTAGTTTGAGAAGACATGCCCAATACCATAGTTGATGTACACAAAAATGATCTACCTTTTGAAATAAACTTAGAGCAATTGCATGACAATGTAGATGATGATGTGACACTTTGGGATTGGATGGATGCAAATGATTAGACAAAATAGGTTAATATGTTTTTTATTTCTTTTCATTATTTTAATCTTTACTATGTTTAATGGAAGTTGTTGCTTTAAGGTTTTGCTTTTGTAATGGCAGCATTACTAAACTATGATTTATTCATTGATTTTGTGAAATGTGATGTGCATAGTATATGAATAGTATGTTAAAAACTCAATTGTTGTTATTACTTTGCTATTTATTTAATTTCTAATTTCTCTTGATCATTTGACAGCCATTAGCCATGAAGAAGAGAATTGCTTGAAAAAAGAAGGCTTTGTTTACTACTCAAGAGGTGGCAACGTCCTTTTCAAACATTTTTCAGATGGTAAGTGTTAACAAAAGAGGCTATTGCACTAGAAGAGACGTAAACACCTTAAATGAATATTGTTAGATTATATGTTCCTATTTCAAGTGGTAGGTCACTATCCATTGAGACATCAAAAGCAAGGCATGGACAGGTAGGAATGTAACCTTCAAAGGAGCGCATAGATTCTAATAATCAACAATTGAGAAGGACAACTTTTGATGTAATGGGAGCATAACCTTTTAGGGAGGCAGGATTGGGACAATGACAACAACAAGAAGGAGCAATCTAAGGTAAGTAAAAGAGGTATCTCTTAGTTATGTGATTCACTAAAATCTTAATTATTAGATTAAATATTTAGATGTCTTTAATAATATTGTTTTAGTGCATAAAAAAAAGAGGACCAATGATGATGAAAGCAGTACATGTTAGACATGAAGATGAGAAAAAGCCTAGTTTCTCAAATGCTGAAAATCAACCTATAGGCTTAGATGATAAAATTCTTTGTAAGTTTAGCAATTTCCTTAAGACATTGGCTGAGAATATGAGATTGGTGCCTTTATATGTAAAAAGTTGGCAAGTGCTGGATCCTGAGATAAAGAATGCTTTGTGAAAGATTGTGCAGGTAATGTATATTCAAAATTTTCTTCCTTATCTTTACAAAAATGTATTCATTACAATTAACTTTTTTTACATTTTAATTGATTATAAGATGAGTATATGGTTCTTGAGGAAGGTAGAAAGTGGGTGATGAGCACCATTGGAGTAAGTTAAAGGGCTTATAAGTGCAAGTTAAAGAGATTGCACTACATGAAGTACAAGACTGTCAAAGAGAGATTGACAAATTGTCCCCCTATATACCTTTGGACCAATTTAGACAACCTTTGCAATATTGGAATTCCAAAGGAGCTAAGGTTTTATATTATCTTATTTTTCCTTATTTGTCAAATATTTTTCTATAAGTTTTATATTAATATATTTTGACCTTTTGTTATTTCTTATTAATGCTTATGGGTAATGGCAAGAACCAATATTACTAATCACCAAAAGCAAATAGGAATGCACATTATAGGCAAAAAGAGTTTTGTTAGGATTTAAGAACAATTGGTACATAAATCACAAAATCAACACCGATATATTTAAATGTTATATGTGATGCTTTAATCTTATGGTCCATATGTATCCATGATTTTGTACCTTTAATTTACTTTATTTAAATTTTCCTTGTTGCATTTCATTATTTGAATTTGTATAAGAAAGCTGAAGATCCTAGTAAAACCTCCCCATCTTGACTTGACATATTAAGGTTACTCATAAAAGATGATCTGACCGAGAATATAAGTTATCAGATTAAACATTTGAGCAAATTGTAAGCATTTCCTTTTATTTTCCCTTTCTTTTTTCATGTATGACCTGAGGTTTTGCTATATTTTTTCACTTGTAGTTTGACTTGCTTTGGATCCAAAATTAGATTGAGGAGCTTCAAACATAGTGAGAAGGAAAAAGTAGCTAAAGTTGTGTAGATGCCTTTGCAACAATTATGGGGGACGAGCATTTTGAGAGGGTAAGGCTATATAAGAGAGGTGTGAATTGCAATACTTTGAAAGAAAAATTAGTTGTTGGAAATGTTGTCAAAGTTTCATTAGACTTTATGCAATTTGTTAGAGAGGAAGTGGAAGCTGAGTTGCAAAAGAAGTTTGAAGCATAAACACAAGTGCTGCAAAAGAGGATGGAATAGCAAACTACAGCAATAGCACACCATTTCTATGCAATGTTTCAAAAATTGTCGTAGCGAAATCTAGGCTAAACATTAATATTGAGATGTCTTCCTTAAACATAGCAATGACTCCTTCAACCAATGATGCATTTAGTGCTCCTGAGCAAGAGTTACAATAAAGCCCCCATTTATCCTCAGGAGTCATATACAGTCTATGCATTTTGGTATTCCTTCTATTTTCTTCTTAATTTTAATCTTATCTAATGTGTAATTTTTTTCTCCTTGTTACTTATTTTTAGCATGTTACTTTATTTTAAATGTTTATGAGTTTAGATCAAAAGTTATATTCATCTTTTGTAAGATGATGCTCCCCTTCAAGGCTGAGGACTTTGAGAAGACCTTTTGAAGATAACTTGAAGAGGAGATATTCAAGGTTTGTGGACTTTTGTAGGTGCTACTGTGGTTTGTTGATGCATATGTTGTTGTTGTATATAAATTTAGGACCTGTTTAGTCAAAAAAATTTAGAGACATTTGACATGATTATTCTTTGAATTGCTAAATTATGTTTTGTTGCAATTGATATGTGTATCTAGTACTTTAAAAGAATATACCCTAGCTATTTGATGTTATGTTTTTTAGCAGATGTAGTTATTTGTATAATGACTACATGTTGCCCTTGAAGTTAAATTTCATTTTGAAAATGCATTCAATGCGAAAAAATGTGTTTTTTAGGAACAACTTTGTGTTTTATCAATCTTTGCAATTTCATTCAAATAATTGTCATGAATGTAATAGTTTTGGAACATTGAAATAGTTAGAAAATTAACACTTATTTACTCAAAAAAGCATTGTCTATTCATATAAAAAATCGCTGCCTATTTTCTAAAAATCTACTGCTTATTCTCAAAAAATCGTTCCCTATTCTTAAAAAAAAAACAACCTCTTATTCTCTATAAAACTGCT
This sequence comes from Rhizophora apiculata, assembly GCA_037832385.1. Lineage (NCBI taxonomy): Eukaryota > Viridiplantae > Streptophyta > Magnoliopsida > Malpighiales > Rhizophoraceae > Rhizophora > Rhizophora apiculata. The sequence goes on from CM075437.1 coordinate 207,774, forward strand.
ACATATTCTTAAAAAATTGGTGCTTATTCTTTTAAAAAATTGCTAACTATTGTCAAAAAATCTACTGCCTATTTACTTAAAAAACTATTACTTATTTTCTCATAAAAATTGCTGCTTATTCTCTTAAAAAATTATTGTCCATTCTCCAAAAATTACTACCTATTCTCTAAAAAAAATTGTTGCTAAGTCTCAAAAAATCACTGTCTATTCTCTTAATAAAACCGTCAACTATTCTTTAAAAAATCATTGCCTAAAACATCTTTAAGTAGCAGTTTCATATGTATTGGTATAGGTAGAAAAAATTGTTACCCTAGATCTATTACAATGCTTGCAAATGCAACAACCTCAAAATTGCTGCATTAGACTTTAAGTAGTGGTTTTTAGGTTTAAGGTGGCAATTTTGAACCACTACCATAACCCATTTTTTTGGTAGTGAATGTTTCCAATGGATTACTTTTGATCCCATTAAATCAAATGGTTAGCCCTAATTTGGGTACATCTAATAATGGTAACACCATTAATGTAATCTTCTACATCTAATACAACCAATTACTTGGATTCATATGGTATTCTACGTAGAGAGGTCAAGTTGAGTACATCTTTCATGAATGTTGAGTAAATCTAGATTGATTTGACTAACACATTTGGATTTACCAAATTAGTGCTTTACTAAAAATAGACTAACTATCGTTACTAATCATGTAAGAAATTTTCATTTTCAAAGAAGACTCTAAGGTTAACCAAATTATTTGGAATAACCTTTTAGAATACTATGATTCCTAAATTCTCAAATAGTGTCAATAATTTGGATCTATTTGAATAAAAGGACAATGTTTTAGATAGGTGATTAATAATAAAAGATTTAATGTCAATAATAGGTTCGAATTGGGTCAATCATGTTATACATTTAAATAAATTGGAGTAATCCTTAGTAACAACATTTTTAACCTTTTAGAATAGTAAAAATTTATGTTCTTAAATGTTATTCTAAGTTTTAGTGAATTTCGAGATCCCAAGGCTCCCAAAAGGGTTTGAAATATTAATTACCTTAAATGTCTTGACCATTGGTAACTACTATAACCAAATTCATGGTAACACCTAACCACATTAGCCTTAGTTAAACATGATTTATAAGTCATTTTCAAATGTAAACCCAAATTTGAGTAACCCCCTTCTTAATAAGTAAACCATAAGGGCATATTAATGAACCTTCATTTACCCTTAATAAACTAGGTATTTAGTAATGGTTATCTCATAAGGTTTGACCGACCATTCCCTTAATTCATTTAGGCTATTTTAGTACACTAAATTTGAATAATTGTTATGAATTTCTCTTTTAGAATAAATATGTAAATTGTTACCTAGAGTTTTTGTTGGTTGCATTTGAATTGAAATTATCCAAATAGATAATTTGATAACGTCTTTTTACATTAGCCATTTGATTTTACTTAAATACTTTTTTGGTAATATTATGATAACCTTATTAGTAATCTAATTAAATCTTTATTTAATAATTCACGAAGATAAGTAATTGATAAATGACATATTTAGATTATAGGTAACCAACTTGTTATTGACCATTAAAGATTGAAGCAACCCGTCATATTTCTAGAAATCATCCCCAAATGGCTAACCATACTCATTAGTTAGTAAATATAAATACCATCAAATTGTTAGTCTAAATGCCTTATTTAACCTTCTTTGTATGTTACTTGATTGACCATAATTGCATTATAATGGTGACCATTTAGAATCATGTACAATAAATTGCAACTAAATTTAACCAACACTAACCACAATTATGTGTGGGAGCCTTTTAATGCTCATTACCAAATAAAGGAGCTATTACAATAGTTTTTTGGTAGCAATTATAAACCATTGCCTAAAACTCTTAAGATAGTACCAATAACTATTGCATAAATTTATTGTGGCAATAATTAACTTTAGGCAGTAGTTATGAGGTAGTGGTTCAAAACCTCTGTATTTTCTAAAGAAAAGGCAATGGTTATAAATGTTTAAGTAGTGGTTTTGAACTGCTGCTTACATTTTTTTTTTTGTAAAAAAGAAATAAATTGCTACTTAATCATTTTTTTTTAAAAAAAAAAAAAGGCTAAGGCAATAGTTCTAAACCACTTTCTTTTTTGTGTTTTTAAGGGATAAGGTAGCAGTGGTTATAAATTGCTACCAATTTGATAGGGCTAAGGCAGCGGTTTCTAAAAAGTGAATATGACATCGGTTCTAGACCATTGCTTATTTGATAGGGTTAAGGCAACAATCTAGAACTGTTGCCTAATCATTCTTTCTTTAAAGAAAATGGGGGTTTAAGGTAGCGATTCTAAACCACTGCCTATTTAATAAGACTAAGGCAGTGGCTTATGAAAAATGAATATGGTAGTGGTTCTAGACTGCTACCTAATCATTCTCTCTTTTTTTTTTTTAAGAAAAAAAGAGGGTTTAAGGTAGTGACTATTGCCTTTTTAAAAAAAAAAAAAATTGATGGGCTAAGGCAACGGTTTTAAAACACTGCCAATTCAATAAGGTTAAGGCAACGATTTTGAACCACTGCCTTTTTTTTTTTTTGGAAAAATGAATAAGATTGTTGCCTAAACTTATAGTTAAAAGTATAAAAGGCTAATATTTAGTATGTTTAAGGTAGCAGTTTAGAATTGTTGCCTAATCTTATGTGAAAAAACCCCATTACACAAGTTAATAAAAACGACATCAGTGAAACATTTGTTAATAAAAGCTAGCCCAAGAATCCACCCCCTAGGAAAGGGAGCTAAACAAAAAACCCTTTTATCTTTTTATTAAAAATTCCAAATGACAAAAGAGAAGGCAAATTCACACAACTCAAAGTCAATCCCTCTCACCTGTTGGCACCACTTAGCAAGGACATTGAGGCGAAGCATCCACTGCTGTGTCTTGGTGAGATACTTGAAGATTCCAATCTTTTTGTTGGTGTTAGATTGGGCAGCAATGGATTTAGACTTCTCCACCAATTCCTTAAGGAAAAGGAACAATTCCTTCGGTGCACTACTCATTAGCATCAAGAACTCCCTTGTCTGTTGCCTTGACTCCACCATTCCCCCTCCCTCCCAAGAACCCTACCAAAGTTTAGTGTTTTTTTTTTTCTTAATTTCCTTGCCCTCTTTGTTTCTTTCAAATCTATCCTTATCAAAGCTAGTTTTTATTTTTTTTAATGGAATTTTTGAATTGATTGTATCTTTTTTTTTTTTAGTTTTTGTTTTGTTTATTTTATTTTTGTGTTTTGAGTGGACAACAACATTTGCACTTTTTTTTTAGTTCTTTTTTATAATGGTGGGTTTTGTTTTGAATGATATTCATGGCAAGATCCATAAGGCATTATATTGTCTATATTAAAACTTCTCAAAAGTGTAAATTGGTGCATTTTGTGTTTCTTGGATGCTAAAATGATCTTTATTTGTCCCAATGATCATGAGGACTGTCATATCATACTTTGTAAGTTTCTTATTCTTTGATGTAGTCAATTTCTGAGGTTTGTCTCAAAAATGACCTTAAGTGTGTTTTTTTTTTTTTAGCTAGTCGAAGTGGTAGATCCTGCCATTACTTTTGTTCGATTTATTGGATCTCTATGATCACTTGTTCTTCCTTTCTTATATTATTCACAAGTATATAAGCTTACCATTGGTTGAAGGATCAACTCAGTTACCCATCTTTTATGATATTGTTGGGAATTTGTATCTGAGTAAATATCGTGCATTTGGGGTAATATGTTTTTGTCTTTTGGAAATTATTCCAACATAATACTATCCCCTATAGATATTAGGTTTGTTAGGGTTCTTAGATTTATTTTTGGCCATCTAGTCTTCTGTGCCACTTTTATATTTTGGAAATTTTTCCTAAATATGGAGTTGTTTCCCATTAGGTTAAAAGCTCGTTATAGTTAAATTGACATCTTTAGGATTAAATAGGCAACAATACTTTACAACTAATAATTATAGATTGATGGACTCTAAACTACGAATAAGGTTCCACTTTGATCTAATAATAACACATTTTGTCTCTACAATTAATATCAAGTTGTAGTATATCGTGCATTTTAGGGAATGCCTAATGCTATGCTTTCATCATGAGAAAAGCTTTGTCATGATTATTTAGTTAAAGCTTGATCTTTTGGTTGTTTCACTATGGCTTTGCATGATATTTTCTTTTCTTTTCTAATTTTTTTTTTTAATGTTTCCTTTAAAGATGAGATTTTGCATTTTAGTTCATCTTTTTTATGTTTCCTTTAGTTACACTAACTTTATAGTAAAAACATCATCATTTACTCAACCCTTATCCCATTTGTTTCTTTTTTTAAAAAAAAAATTTATTTTCTTGTTGTGGGGTTGGCAAAATAAGGTCATGTTTTTTTTTCTCTTTTTTAAATTTCAAGAAATTAAGTTGGAGTTCCTTATCCTTGTATTAGATTGGAATTGGCTTTGAAATAACGTGCAAATGTCCTAGTCTCTTGTAATTGAACTATTCAACATCATATTGTCTTTTGTTTAACACAATTTTCAAATTTTATTGTTGACTTGCATGACAAGAACAATATTTCTCTCATAGTACTGGCTTTTGGTGATGCTATGTTTATTGATCATTTTCAGGTTCAATGTGCTTACATAGAGGGCTAATTAGAGGATTAGTCTCTTTTCTTGTTTAATTTTGAACACTATTAGTTAATGAGCATTGTACTGAATAGGAAAAGAGGAAGAGTTCAGGGGAAATTTGTCCTTTTGCCTTTATAGCTTTCATTAAGACACTGGATAGTATTCCACAATCATTGACCTCTTCAAGTTTGACTCCTTGGGCTAATGGAAGAAACTGGATCACTAGTGCCTTTTAACTCTATTTCTGATTCTCATTGTGGTTTCATGTAATTAGTTGGTCTTAGGAATGTTTGACTTTCATGTGCAACTGCCTGCTCCTGTTGCCTTAGAGCGTGGGGCTATATTAAAGCATGAGATCCAGAGGTGTTCCTTGCAATGTTCTAATGATATCTTGTTGGATATAGCTTCCAAATACAATGGATATGATGCATATGATCTAGTATATTTCTACTCTTAATTAGAATGCATCCATGCTGTCTTTCTTTCCTTCTTGTGCTTGTCCTAGGGGATGGGAGTTGAAGAGGATGCCTATCTTTAACCTCATTTATTTTCTCATTTAAAAATTTTTCTTGTTTCTACTAGTGGTCAACATTGAATCATTTTTGTAAGTCCTGGAAAATCGTGATAAAATGATGAATTATAAGTGTTTTACAAAGTCATAAACATTGTAATTGAAAAATCAAACCTTGGTATGATGCTTGAAAGAACTATGTTTTATGACCACCTAGGAGTCATAAGAATATTTTGATTTACCAACATGATTTGAAAATAAAAAATTTAAAAAGGATGTCCCACATTGTTAGTGAAAAACAACACACATAATTATGGGGAGAGAACTACATTTAGATGCATTGAGATAATTGTATTTAATGTTGAGCAACTGAATATGAGTAGGAAATAATTCATTTGTGATTGAAGAGATATGCACTTTATTTTTTTAATTAAAAAATTTGTAAAGAAGCAGCAACATTGCTTCTCATTTTTTCTCTGTTTTGGTCATCCAAATAGTTTCCTTTATTGGGCATGTATCAACTTAAGGGAACATGTTTTCCCATTAGAGAATTTTTTTTGTATTTTTTACTGTCAAGTTCTAGCAACTTAAAGATTGATGTTGTTTGTTTTAGAGACACTAGATGCAATATTGTAAGTGATCGAGACCCACGCTTCACTAGAAGATTCTGGATAGAACTCTTCAAACTATTAGGGACCGATCTCAACTTCGCCACCAGTTTCCATCCCCAAAGTGACAGTCAAACCGAGCATATCAATGGACTATTAGAGTTGTATTTAAGGCACCATATAAGTGCCCATTAGCAGGATTGAGCCAAGTTGCTTGATGTGGCTTAATTTTCTTACAATCTCCAAAGGAGCGAAGCCACAGGTAAAAGCCCCTTCAAGATTGTCACCGGCCAACAACCCATGACACCACATGCCATTGCCTCCACATATAGCAGTAAGAGCCCTATGGCACATTAAATCACTAAGGAATAGCACGAGCAAGCCGATATTACCCGGGCTCACCTCGATAAAGCTGCTCGGAAGATGAAGAAATGGGTAGATCACAAACGGAGGCACATTAAGTACCAAGAAGGAGACAAAATGCTCATTCAGCTACTCCCACAACAATTCAAATCCCACTGCAAAGTCCATGAAGGGCTAATTCGAAGGTATGAAGGCCCTTTTCCAATCATAAAACGCATTGGGAAAGTCTCCTACTAGGTACAACTACCGCCTAACCTTAAAATCCATCCTATCTTCCATATGAGTTTCCTTAAGCCATACCATGAAAACATGGAAGACCTTGAGAGAAACAAGTCCAAATGAGCACTAACGACTGTTACCACCGCCTTTAACAAGGAAGTGGAGAGCATTCTTGCAAATCGAAGGATCCAAAAAAGGGTTATACCCAATTATATGGAGTACCTGGTGAAATGAAAGGGACATCCTCATGAGGAAGCCAGTTGGAAATGGGAGGACACACTATGGTAATTCCTTGACAAAATCCAGTGCTATAAAGATAAAGTAACGATGATGACATTGCTAAATTAAGTGGGAGAGTTTATCACGGGCCAATAAATTCAAACTCAATCCATCAAAGGGGTCCAAACCCATTACCAAAGGCCCGAAAGACCCGAGAAGATTCAAGAAACTCCATGGTAGGTAAACAAATAGAATTCTTTAGAACCTTATGAGTTGTACATAATTCTAAAATATAATATTCCTAGCATATTCCATGTAAATATCTAGGATAGGAATATTCTAGATCCAAGGTAAAGGGCTATAAGTACCCCAAGCCCCATTCATTTGTAGTACTAAGCATTTAAGCAACCAATCCAATCTCCCTTTTCTCAAAGCCTCTCTAATTCCTCTTTATTCTTTGCTCTCTCTCTTTAGGCTTATTAGTAACTTTCCCTTGACGTAGTCTAGTGCTGCACGGGTTTAAAGTGTCCGCAAACTCATTCCATGACAACAAGCTCTATCCTCACCCCATTTGACTCAAAGTAGTTCCTAATACTTAATAAACCCAACCTCTCTTCCTCTAGGCAACTCTCATAACCACTTAAGCATATTAAATTCATCAAAACCTATAACAAATGTTTCCTAGAAAAATAGAACTCCATTATCATGCAAATTAACGAGAATAAAAAGAAAAATCCAAAAAGTTTTTTAAATTTTTGCACACACCATTATAAAACCATTCGTACCATTATATAATTATTGAGACACCTATATATAGAACAACACATGAAAAGGAGTTAATTTTGTAATGTTAGACTTAAATTCAGATGTCGTGCCAATTTTGCTAAAATTGTTACCACAAAAAAAATGTCATGAGTTTCTTCTTAATTGATCAAAATGATAACTAGAGTTAAATGGGCCAGTTCATTCATTACTTCTAAAACCATTCATAGGGATTGATATCTAATATTTTATGATTTCTTATCTAGGAAATATATTTTTATTCACTTTTTTTAGTTTTTTTTAATTCCTTTTTATATCAACTTTTTAGATTTAATTTGATAAGACAAAGTGAAATGCACAAGATTCAAATCCCAACTTGTTCAGTTTCCTATAAATTATGAGTTTTAATTCCAAATGTGACAAAAAAATTGATATGTGAGTTGTTTCTATTTTTTTTTTCCTTTTGAAGTTAAGTATTGAATTTCAATAATGCACACCTTTCATTATCTCAATCCCCCAAATTTTATTAATTTAGTTAAGTATTTTTATTTTATTAATTTGTTCTTCTCAAACTTATTTTTAGTTATAAAATAACCTTAGTCTCCGTCTTAAAGATTTTTCATTTTACTTTCACTTGATATAGATGAAAATTGACAAATTCTAAAATTTATAATCAATATCTTTAGTTAGATCTAAACTATATCTTCAATGATTTCATTAATAAATAATTATATTTTTTTATCGATTTTGTTCTCTTGTACATATGATATAGTTATTTAACCTTCCAAAATTGTGAGAGCTATTGATTTAAAGAGAACCTTCATGAAAATGCAATGAGGTTTATTTTGTAAATTTAAGATGTTTTTTCACCAACTACAAATCTAATTCTCTCCCTATAAAAATGATTTGTAACATATGGAATATTTTCTAATTTTGTGTTCATAGAAGACCTTAACTTGAGGCATCTGTCACGGGCGTAAGGATTTACCACGTGCTACCCATGTGGCCTTGAGAAAACTTCCCAAGCAGCCTTCTCACACTCAACTCATAAGAACCTTTTTGGAGATTAACTTTAGAAGTATATTTCACTTGAATAGTGAGTGTGTACAAATGAGGGGTAGGAGGTCCCTTATTACATCCCTTCAACTTCTCACCTACCTACATTTATTACATTGCTTATTTCCAATGTATTTCTATTTTCTAGGAAGTGTCTACATTCAATGTATTGTTCTTCTCTAGGAGATGTCTAGATTCAATATATTGTCCATCCCTAGGTAAGGACCCGTGACACACGAATGATGGAATTGATGTTTATGATCTAATGGAGACTTAAATTTTTCCAAATCATGTCTAAGACTTGACTTATAACGTCTCTAATTTCCAAAGTGTGTCCAAGACTTGACTTTTAATTTCTCTAATTTCCATAGTGACATAGTCTAACCTTATGCCTATATTACTATAAAAATATGTATAAAGAAAACAAAAAATAAATATATAAATCTTGTCAAAAATAATGTAATAGTATAAAAAACCTAATGATATGCCATAATTACCATGACAATCAATGCTCCAAAATGTAATAATGGAACAAATTGAGATATAAAGATAAGACAAATTTTTGAAGCCTTGGAAAATTATACCGAAAAGAAAAATCTATTATTAATACAAAATGAGAAGCATCACTTTCACAATATGAAAGGTAGACCAAATGAGAAGCACATGTCATGTAATTAAAGATAAACTAATTAAGAAGCACTTGTTGTGTGATGAAACATAGACCAAATGAATAGCATCACGCTCATAATATGACAACACAATTAATAGTTATATTAGTGTAGTTGCTAGACACAATAAAAATTAAATGAAAAGAAGTCATTGTATCTAATTTATTAAAATCCCATTACTATCATTAATGTATCTTGATAAACATCCCATGAGTTACTTCCTAATTGATCAAAATCGAGTTAATTTTGTAATGAGAGAGTCAATGCACATACCATATAAAGAAAGTCTTTGTGTGTAACTTAGAAGATATATATATATATATATATGTATATGTATGTATGTATATATGTATATGTATATATTGTGAGATGCTATGACTCAACAATCAATTACTTCTAATTTGATCAATTAAGTTTCCTTTAAATGCTTATTAAATTTGAGTTTTAATTATAAATATATCAAAAATAAATAAATCAATACATACATTTTTATTTTACTCTTCAATTTAATCAAAGTCTCAAATATAAATTTTTAAAAAATTTATTGATAGGCACTAGTTTAAGGTATATTTGAGATACAATAGCATATAAATTGATTAGTCTAATCTCATTATATAATAGACTAATCTAATCCCACCATTAATGACATGTGAAATAAAGTCTTAGTAAAATATATATAGTATTTTATTGAATTTTGAAGTAAAATATAATGTAATGATTTCTTTAACAAATAATTCATTTACTTTTTCTCCATTTTGATTCTCTTCACATCTAACATAGCTATTTAAACAAACCACAAAAAGTGTAGATATAAAAGGGGTTTTCAAGTTAATGTAATGAGACCTATTTTGTAAATTTAGAATAGTTCTTCATCAATTATAATTGAAAACATTACTTGTAAAAATGAGTTGTAAGAAAATTACAATTTTCTTATTTCATGTTCAAAAAAGATGACCTTAACCTTCACCATTATCCTCACTACAATTAAAGGTGAAAATCAATAAAAATATTGGTGAACCAAAATTGTTTATGTATATTTGGCGATGAATGCGATATTTAATTGTTGTTTATTGTTTGTTCTTTAAGCATATATGATGTTTACATTGCAATATTCAAGTTACAAGAAACTTAATACATATCTAGTCTAATATGTATCTAATTTGATCTACATCTAATCTAATTTGTTTATTTAGAATTCAACTTTTGTCCAACATCTAATATTTATAGAAATATGACATGTAATAAAAGGGTTGATATAAAGAATAACCATGAAAGACAACAAGAATATGAGGTAGGTTGCCATGAAACTGGCTAAAAAAAACATAAGATCAATGAAGTCATGCCATTTTCCATTGCTTGCATCAAAAGATGGTGGCAATTTTTGTACGTCAATATTGCAACTTGTATCTAATGGAGTTCCACAAAAAAATGAATTTCCTTCATAGCTTTTGTTAACATAATACTTATAATATGTTTTTATAGTTTTGATATAAATTAACATAGATAGAAATTGAAATATATATAATTTCAAATATTTTTTATAATATAATAACATGATAGTTAAAGCATATAATGTGTATAAATAATATTACAATTTACATATAAAATAAAAAATTAGTTAAAAATAAAAGTATTTTCTTAAAAGTTAAAATGTTGACCTGCAGATGACCCCAACCCAAACATGGAGTGAACCGTAAGTAAACCAACTAGAAATAACCCAAATCCAAAATGACTCAACTCAAATCCTTCTAATTTAACCCATATGACATCTCTAATGTTTAGCTTAGTAAAGGACTTATGGCCACTAAAAAGAAAAATTATGAAGATTTTAGATAAATTTTATATTTTTACCCCACTCAAATTTTTGTTTTGCCCGGACTAAAATTTTATTTTTCTCTTACATCCTTGTTTTATTCAAAATTATAAGTATGAAAAGAAATTGATGTTATCGCAACATAAGAAAAAGTTATCTTAATTTTCAACTAAACAAAAAAGAAAAAAAAAATCTCAACTCTTTAGAAAGATTTTTTTTTTCAAATTTTATGTTTTTCTCTCTATAAATTAGTAATTCTCCTATATTTATTTTATACTATTGCACCTCATAATAAATTTCATTTTCACTCTTATTCTTCCAACGCTTTTTACTATTCACTAATGGAGCTTAGATGTATTTGATAGCATTTATAACGAAAAATATTATAGAAGGATTCCCAAATATGAAAACTAATATTTAGATTAAATGTATTTGTATGTGAATTTTGCCCCTCATTGACAAAAATTTTTAATCTGCCACTTTATAGAAGAATACAAAATAAGATAAGTCATTAATCTGTCTTATGTTTAAAATTACTTTAAAATGGAAAGTTGAAACATGTTCAAATCCTAATGATACGTTTATTTGTTAGATTTCTTAATAAGAATATTAATATAAAATGATAATCATTTGGGTCTTGAAATTGAATATATTCATATAAATAATAATGTAAATAACATATTTAAGTTTGTGAAAACTAAAATCATTAATATATATGCAGAGCTTGCCTTAGCCTAATATCCATTTTCTCTCTCTTAACCTCTCATTGTAATCACATGCTTTTTTATTAAGTTTTCATGTATATTAGGAATAGAGGACCAATCATATATATGTACACACAATTGTATAGTTTAAATTAAGTACATCCATCAATGTCTAAATTATAGTTTGATATTATAGTCTTTAATAATGCAATAATGTACAAAATTATTTTTACTGGTCACATCACATTATGATTGATTATTGAATAAAAATAATATTCAAGAACATTCTTATACTATTAATTAGGAATATTTTAACATTCTTTTACTTGGCCCAATTAGAATCTATTAATTGTTATGCACAAATGACAATAACAATCTTTTGTGATTTTATCATATGGCATAATATACTAAAAGGCTGAGTGTGAGCTATGATGGTTATACCCTATTTATTTAGAACACTCTTTTTCATATATTACAACACTTGCAATCTACCATATAAGGTTTATAAGATATATATGATTTCATAATAATCCACAATAATGTCTTATAAAGACTCTCCGATTAATTTTAAAATAATAATGTATATACAATTATAAGATAACAAGAAATACATAATGTATATTATAACCACATAAGTGAGCTTAGAGTATCATTGCATCATACATCATTTATTATCATTAATTCAACTAATGCTCATTTTGAGGGTATGTTCTCTACATAATGTTGGTTGTTTGTGAGTTTTCATATTAATCTACTATTATAAGATCAATTAGTGTTTTATACACATTCTTTGTTTTTGAACATCCTCCTTAATGGAAAAATATTTCAATTCTCATTAAATTGGATACTCTTTAAGTATTTGTTATTTTTAGAGAAGAATATTATTATAAAATTATCACATAAATTTTCAGTGAATTGATAATGGTGTTGATAACCTCGAATCCTATGGTGGCCATTCAAAGCTGTACTAGAGAAAGCGAATGCGTGAACCGAATGTAAAGATTTTGAGCAGAGTGTTTGATGGGCTTTGCATGGATTTAATGGTAAAGGGAGAACCATTGACCAGATGTGGGAGAGTGGGCTTTGATAGTGGTGGCTGCGGCCGCTGTGCGTACAAGTGAAACAGAGAATGGTAGCTATCTCTTGTAACAACGGAGCCATGAATGTTACTGCAATTTGGAGGCCCAAAGGGTATAGAAAATTTCTGGCTGGAAATATATCTGAGATTTTATAATCCGTTCTGTGGATATTTTTGCTTCTTTGTTTTAACTGTTTTTTTTTTTTTCTTTGGGTGCAATTTTAAAATTTAGATCATTTCTCAATTTGTGTTTATGATCTTTGTGTAGGGGCCATCCTTATGCATTTGTGGTTAGGTTCTGGATGCTTCTTTTACTCCAAAACTCCTAACAAATCTATGTTAAGAAGCAAGAGTAGGGATACAACATTCATGTCATATGTCTTGGATATATTTTAGATATCTCAAAATATATGTGTCAAACCCATCATAGAATCTTGTATCTCAAAATTTTAAAACTTATATAAGTAATAATTGTATTAAATATTTAATTTATAACTTATTAATTATTATATGCATGGTATTTTTTGAAAAAATTATATATTTTTAAAAAATTAATTTTATTTAAAACACTCCAATTACATGCATATCTTAATTTTTTTAAGAGTTGAAGCATTGTGTATGCTATCTTAAATCATATATGTATCTTTTGTCTATGCCCATGTGTTTTCTATGTTTTTTTCTTCTCTTGTTTCAATTTTGGAGTTGTAATTAAGTGTAGAGTACCTTAATCACCATACCTTAGTGAGTCAAATAAAGGATATATAATATATTATTATACTTGCAAAAAAAAAAAACACGTAAATTCAAGTTAGTGTTCGGAGCAGCTTTTATAGAAATCTTTCTATCCTAGGTAGGTAGGTAGGTCTCAGAAGTCTCTCAAACTGATTTTCTTATGGGTGTCATTAACATATAGCCTATATAACACACTCACTACTTCTTTAGCAGAATGAATTAGCTTCTTTGTAAAAGTTGGAACAACTGGATCAAAGTTGGAATGGACTAAAACTGATACTGATTTTATCCTAAGATGAGAATCAATCAATAGATTAATTGCATAGGATGTTAAACTAATTAGTTCTCATTCTTCCTTTTTCCTACCAAATAGGTGTTGGTTGAGTGGTACTAAGGGTTATCCCTCGAAGCATGTGGACAGTAGAAGTGGCGTTGGTTCGGTTTTTGGCTCAGTGTTGTGTGCGTGCCATGCGTCTATTCACGATTCTGATATTTTCCATAAAATTTTTAGTCTATTTGGGTTAAATGTAAAAGACCATAAACATAACATTTTGGAATAGGTTTAATTCGAGTTGATGGTTTTGGTTATAATTTGATGCTTCTACTCATTTTCTTCTTTTAAACCACTCTAATGTATCTATCAAAATTAATTAATGATGTAAAATCAATATCTAAAAATCAATCCACCCTTTACAAGTTTTGAGACAGAAAATCTTGTTGGCATTTGGCACCCCTGTTTCTCTAGTGCAATTAAGGATAATATAATTACTAAGATGTAAATACTTCTATATAGTCCCAAAGGACAAAAATGGCAGAGTATCAATACACTATATTTTTTTTTTTTTTGGGTTTTATAACATCCATTGTAACTGAGCATGAGCCCTAACTTATAATTTAATACTCTGTTGTGTTTTTTATAACAATTTACATCATCTATTTTAAAATGCATAAAAAAAAATCCTATAACTAACAATCGTTAGACAAACTTAATATAAATGGTAAAGAAAAATTTACTATTTGCTTTAATAAAGTTCATAATGATCCAAACAAGCTTTAACAATTAACTTAATGTAAAAAGAAAAATACAAATAAAAAATATTCAATTAAATTTTTTAACAACATTGTCATTAAAAGAAAATGAGAAATTAATGCAAAAAATAATTCAACTCCAAAATTCAACCCAAAAACAATTTTGTTTTCATCTTAAGAATTAAGGGAATTTAGTTTTTTTTTTTTTCCAACATATATAATGGTATTTTTGTGATTATTTTAAATTATTTTTAAGATTTTCTTGCTCATCAAATTGACTTGAGAGCCATTGATTTGGCCCAAAACAGCTTCACTAGAACCTTCCCTAACTAGTTCTTGAAAATAATACGAAATTGGAGTTCCGAAATCTTAGAAGTAACTCCTTTATGGGTCAATTCGATTTATCTCCAAATTCCAACTTTTTGATGGATAATAAGTATATCTCAAACAATCACCTCCAAGGAGAGCTTCAACAAGATACTGGTGATTTGTTTTCAAATGCATGAGTAATTAAATCTCTTTATGACTACTTCGAACATCGCATTCTATTCTCAATTGGTTTCATACCCTAGTTATATTCTATTTAGATCTATCCAACAATAGGTTTTAGAAGAAATTACAACTACTTGGGCAGCACTAGCAAATTTATCTAGTTTGAATATTTTGTTGGCTCCAAATACAAAACTCCATTAATATCACTTCATCTAGGTACCTTGGAACTCAGTGGAAATCAGATTATAGGTAATCTATCATGTTAGATCTCATGTTACCCAAGAGAACTGTACATCTATCATAACCGCATATCAGGTGAATTTCCTCCCTCCATTTGCAATCTTACATCTCTTGTTAGAACTAGGCTAAAACATGGTAGGTAATAAGCTCGAAGGTAGGATTCCATGTGGACTAACTAGGCTTGTGTTAGTTCATTCAAACCTTATGTATAACTTTCTTTCAAGCCTTATTCCATCTTGCTTCAATTTGTCATCTTTACAACATTTCAACTTGGAAGAAAATAGACTTACTGGCTTGATTATAGAAACATTGCTAAACTCTTCTAGTCCTGGAATTTTGATGTTGAAGATTGAAAATAATCATCTGTTTGGTTGATTCCATCCTCGGTTGGGGCTTTATTGAATTTAAGGGTTTTTCTTCTAGGGGGAAATTCCTTAAGGGGTTTAATACCATAACAATTGTGTCAGTTGAATAAACTTGGTATCGTAGATCTCTTACATAACTCTTCTTTTGGACTGATACCTTATTGTTTAGGTAACATCTCTTTTGGGAAGATAACTATATTTGATTTTGCAAACCAAATTTTAAGGCTTATGAGATATGGTGTGGGATCCTACTACGACATTATGGGTGATGTAATGAATAGTAGGCAATACAAGTTAAGTTTGTGATGAAAACAAGAGTAAGCATACACGAAGGCAACCTTCTTAAATTGATGTTAACTTTTAACAAACTATAGGGGCAATAATGTTAGAACTTGAAATTTGGAGCAAAATACACACATTGAATTTGTCTCATAATTAGTTGATAGGCTTCATTTCAACAATTTTTGGAAATCTTTGATAAATAGATGTTAGATCATGTGCTCTTTATTTTGATATGCCAACATAATTGGGTCGTTATGTAACCAATCATACTTCTCCATATAATATTATGCTAAATATTACCATATGCTATAATTTGTAGAATTGGCTGTAAGCAGATACACTCGATAACTTAAGAAAGCTTTTGGCTCATTTGTCGCACATTGACTTGGAGGACTGAAGTTCCCAACTTCTCCCTAGGATCTACTAGTTTGTGATACTGAGAGGGGGGTGAATCAGTATCACCACAATTCGCAATTCGCAGGTAAGTGAACAACTTCAACCTCTTCTTAAAAACAAACTCTTTCTCAGACTTGACTAAGATAGATCTATTGCTACCTACTAATCACAATAGTCCCCAAAGTCACCTTTCAGACACCTTGCCTAGCAGACAATACGGATGTTCTTGTTTAGGTCTTCGTTAGGTTATGGGTTGGCTGATACTTTAGCTACGTTCACAACTCAATTCAAAGCACAGAACGTAAAGCAAATTAAGGACACACAAGATTTACGTGGTTCCGTTAACGTAACGTACATTCACGGTGGTAGGGACTCTCCCTTACCGAGATTATCCACTATACTTGAGAATTCAGGTTACAATGGATGTCTTTAATTCTCTACTCCTTTCATTATTGCAATTACTAAGCAAGTACAATACAAAGAGTGTCACTTATTGTGTCTACCCTTCTTCTAACTTGTCTTGCCTCTGTTGAATTGAAAGGCTGCTCTACTGCCGCTTAGAAGTTCACTGTAACGCTCTCTAACCTTTCTTGAAGAAGTCTGGAAATACGTTGAATTCAATGCTTCGCCGAATTCCTTCTCTACATTGTCTCACACAATTCTTGCTTTCACCGTTTTACGGTCTCACTCGTCTCCTTGTCCCACAATCTCACTGTCTCACGGCTCGCCTGTTCGTTTCTTTCTCTCTTGCTGTCCAGTCTGATTTCTCTCTCTTCTCACCGAATTTCTCTCTCTTCCCGCCGGATTGCTCTCTCGTCACCGGATTTCTCTTTCTTCACTGGATTTCACTTTTTCGTTCACCGTCGGGTTTCTCTCTCTTCCCGCTACTCTGCTCTGATTTGGCCATCGGGTTTCTCTCTCTTCCCGCCGGTCTACTTTGATTTGGCCGTCGGGTTTCTCTCTCCTTCTGATCTGGCCGTATAGGTCTTTACCGTCCACCCACTTTCGGTAGTCCAGTCATGTCGTCTCCTCGCCAACTGCTGATGTGCCGTTGGTGTGCCGTTCCTCATGGGTTTATCTCCTTCTCCGGTCTGCGTTTTCTCTCTCTTCGTCCGCCGGTTTGCTCGATTTTCTGGCCGTCGATGGCTGTGTTTTCTCTCTCCTTCCCGTCGACGGTTGCTTAATTGCTTCAACAGTCCACCTTTGTTCTTTATTCAGCCCCCAAATCTGATTTTGGTCGTGCTTCTCTTCGTTTTGCCATGTACTGTTCGTCAGCTGTCCAGTTTCTCTTCTTCTTCCGACGAGGTTACTGTTCACGACGGTTACTGTTCACGACGGTTACTATTCACGATGGCTACTGTTCACTCGATTCCTTCGGCTGCACTGTTTACTCTCTTCGTCCTTGCCGATGGTATTCTTCCGTGTAAGGTTTGGTATTCTCTTTGATTGGTCAGTTGTTTAGGTTTTGCTGAATGCCCAATATTGCCGACACTTCCTCTTCTTGCCGTGTATGCAATTGTGTTGGCCTTACACTATTTTTGTCTTCCAAGGTCTTTATATATCTCTTCCATGAAACCCTAATAGGGTTTACATGGCGAATTTACGTTCTTGCCCTTACGCGTGGATTTACCTTCTTACCCTTCCATGTGGCTTTACTTTCTTGCACACTTAAACCTAGTTGACAACAATTACAACCCATACAAGGCTGTGGGAACAACAATCTCCCCTTTTGTAATTGTTGGCAACACTTATAACAAAAACCACTATGCAGTAGTTTCAACTCCCCCTAAATATGCACTCCCCCTTTCTTAACAGCTCCCCCTGCACTGTTGCTTCTCTCCCCCTTTGCCAACCAATTACAAATTTGAAAAACTTGCAAAGTAGAGATGGAGGATTTACCTGAACTTCAGGCTTGAGGAGGCATTTGCACAGATAGACTCAATCTGTGCTTTTCAAACAGCTTCTTATTAGTGGGTCTTGCAACCAGCTCCCATGTACCATTCTTCTCAATTTGATCCAGCTCCTTATTGATAGCTTTGACCCAGGCTTGGTCTTGAATAGCCTCTTCAACAGATTTAGGTTCAACTTGTGAGAGTAGAGCAGTAGCTCCCACCATTCTTCTTCTTGTTATAACTCTTGCTGATGGGTCACCTATGATCTGATCTCCTTGATGAGCACTGCTCCATGTTTTCTTTGTCCTTCTTCCTTGCACCGTCTTAGTTGCAAGAGAATCTCTTTCTTCATCTTCAGACTCACTCTTCTCCGAGTCTAAACTTACTTCTTGTTCCTTTTCTTCAGGTTGGTCTAATTCTTCATCTACATTGAAGTCAACTTCTTCATTGTCCTCAGCTTCTCCATTCTGCATTGTTTTCCAGTTCTCATCTATTCTCAGATCACTGGTAGTGATTACTTTTCCCAGCTTATGCAGGAAAACTCTGTAACCTTTTGTCTTTGCTGAGTATCCCACAAAGATGCCTTCATCAGACCTAACGTTGAATTTTCCCAAGTTTTGCTCCTTGTTCTTCACAAAATATGGGCTGCCAAAGACTCTGAGATACTTGGCTGTTGTCTTCTTCCCACTCCATAGCTCATACGGAGTCTTATCAGTATTAGGCCTTAGTAGAACTATATTCAGTAGGTGCACAGCTGTAAATGTTGCTTCTGTCCAAAATCTTGTGTGAAGCTTGGATTCCAGCAGTAGAGTTCTTGCCATTTCAACCACAGCTTTATTCTTCCTCTCTACCACCCCGTTCTGTTGGGGTGTTCTTGCTGCTGCCATCTGATGGTAAATTCCATGCTTCTCAAGGTAATCTTCAAGAGCTCCATTTGTGAATTCAGTGCCTTGATCTGACCTCAATACTTTGATCTTCTTTCCACTCTCATTTTCAGCCAATCTTCTGTATCTCTTGAAGCATTTCAAAACTTCTGACTTATGTTTGAGGTGCATGATGCAAGTCCTCTTGGAATAATCATCGACAAACAAGACAAAGTACCTCTTACCATTCAACCCTTTTGTTCTCATCGGCCCACACAAATTAGTATGCACAATGTCAAGCATTACTTTAGAGCTGAACTCTTTGGTCTTATACTGCTTTCTGACATGTTTTCCTTTAGAGCATGTTGAGCAAACATACTCTCTCTCTCTCTTGAGGTCGAGAATATCTCTGATTGCATGAGTAGTGGTCAGCTTCCTCATGTTCTTTTGTGATAAGTGTCCCAGCCTCCTATGCCAGAGTTGATTTTCTTCTTCTTTGGTGAGTAGACAGCTGCTTGTCTTGTCCTCATCAATCACATATAAATTTCCAGCTGTTCTCTTCCCGGCTGCAACAGTATTGCCTTCTTTACTCTTTACCTGACAACCTGTTTTTGTGAATATTACCTTATGGTCTTCGTTGCATAGCTGACTAACAGATGCTAAATTATATCTGAGTCCTTCAACGTGCAGAACATCTTTCAGCTTTCCTCTTCCAATCTTTACTGAACCTTGACCATTGATGTTGAGTGAATCATCATTGCCAAACTTGACTCTGCCTTCTCTTGATTTGTTTAGCTTTGATAATTTACTCTTGTCTCTCATCATGTGCGAAGTGCATCCACTATCAAGGATCCACTGCTTATCCTTGTAGTCAGCTTTGAGTGCAATTTCAGCTATATTAGCCACCTCCCTTTTAGCTTTATATTCCTTCTTTTGAACTGGTTGGAAGATAGCTTTCTCTTTTTTCTCAGCTTTGACTGCACTGCTTGTTTTCACAATGCCATTGAGTGCCTTCTCTTGCTCAGGGAAAAGTGTCATGCATCTCTTGGCATTATGGCCATCCTGCCCACACCTTTCACACTATTCCAAGTCTGCCAATATAGCAAACTTGTTCTTTGAAACCATTGGTTTGGGCTTCCACCAACAATCCTTGTCAGCGTGTCTTTGCCTTTTACAGTATGTGCAAGAACTCACGATATGTGTTCTCTTTTGAATTCTGTATTGTCTCCCCTTGTATGCAACATTGCATCTTCTCAAGTTGGAGACATATACTGACCTTCTCCACCAGTAGTTACTCGCCTTATGACCCCAAACTCCATAATAAAGGCAATGACCTTGAAACTGCCTCTTCTTGGGTCTGATCACTACTTGTCTTCTTCTGTTCATCGCTTGTTGTGTAGGCAAAGTAGCTGGCTTCTTTGCTTGTGTCACTTCCATTTCAATCACCTTTTTCTCCTTCTTCTGTTCAACCATAGCCCTCTGCTGCCTAACTTTCTTTTCTTCCTTCTTGTTTGCCACCCTAGGTTGCTTCTTTAGATTTTCTTTATTCTCAGCTATCTTCTTCTGAGTCATAACCTTCTCTTTCAACTTCTATGGCAAATTCTCATTTTCTTTAGCCAATGCAGCCTCAGATTGCTGCACTTTCTCTACATTCTTCTCTCCTTTTCTAGAACTTGTTTCTCCTATCATTTCAAGTTTCTGTAAGTTCTCTTTGTTGCTTTTGAGTTGTTACTAAAGTTTCAGCAACTCTTTCTTCATTTCTTCAATTTTTGAAGCCCTTGAGCCAAGCTCTACTGTAAGATTTTCACATATTTTGATCTGTTCCTCAAATCTTCTCTTCAAATCAATATGCTCAGTCCTTATTTCACCGTTTTGACTTTCAGCTTCCTCAAACTTTGCTTCAACTTGTTTTATATGGGCCTCCAACCTTCTTATGGTTCTGCCCCTTCTGATTATCTCCTTTGAAGCTGCTTCCAGCTCAGATTCAAGATCTGGCTCTTCTTCATCAACTTCCTCTTCCTCTTCAGAGGTTGAGCTACCACTTTGTGTTGATGCCATAAAGACATACTCATCTGATGAGTCTTCATCTTCCTCCTCATCAGCTTCTTTTGTCTGACTCATATAACTCTTGAATGAGCTTCTCGTCTTCCTCTGTGGGTTGGCAATCTTCTTATTGGACTTCTTTGATTTGAATGATGATCTTCTCCATCTTGAATTCTACTCATCGTCACCATCCTCATCTTCATCATCAAGTTTCACTTTGCACTGAGAAGCACAGTGTCCAGTCTACCCACATCAATAACATCTTAAGGACAACTATCCTTTTCCTTTCTTAGACCCCTTTTTGAATTTCCTTGTGAAGTAAGCCAATACTTCACCTTTACTTTCTTCCTCATCATCATCATTATCCTCACTGGATGATTCTTCTTTTTCTTTTATCTTCAAGTGTTTCATAGCTTTGAAAGTTGCCTCCTTTGATACCTTTGACGTTGAGGAGCTCTCAGTCGACTTTATTCTCATCTCATATGCAATGAGATTGCACTGAAGACATAGAGTTGAGATCTCTACTCTCCTCTATGGCTGCCACCTTTGAAGCAAACTTCTCAGGCAGAATTCTTAGAATTTTCTTCACAATCGATGAGTCCTTCTTGTTCTTCCCATGACTTCTCAGGTCATTTACAGCATCAATAACCCTAGTGAAGAACTCTTGAACTGTCTCATTCTTCTGCATTCTGAGAGATTCATATCTCTCCTTGAACACTTGAAGCTTAGCCTCCTTCATTTTGCCATCACCTTCATAGACTTTCTGCAATCTACCCCATATCTCCTTGGCAGATTTGCAGTCCATAACTTTAGCATACTCAGCATCTGTTAATGCTAAAATGATGACATTTGAGGCCTTCCCATTTATCTTGAGCTGCTTTAACTCCTCTAAGGTTGGGTCTTTACCTTCTTCCAGAGCCATAAAACCCTCCTGTACGCATTTTACCACGTTTATGCCCATGGTTGCAAATACCACTTGCATTCTTACTCTCCACATATGATAGTTGGTTCCGTTGAAGATTGGAACCTTCTTACTGTAAGTGGTGCTAGTGCTGGTACCGACTTTCATTTCTCAATATGTTGAACAAGTCAAACTTCTAGATCCCTTCATTGTAGTACACCAAGCTGTTAAGCTTCAAACTGGTGAACCTGTGCTCTGATACTAATTAAAGTTCCCGACTTCTCCCTAAGATCTACTAGTTTGTGATATTGAGAGGGGGGGTGAATCAGTATCACCACAATTCGCAATTCGCGGGTAAGTGAACAACTTCAACCTCTTCTTAAAAGCAAACTCTTTCTCAGACTCGACTAAGGTAGATCTATTGCTACCTACTAATCACAATAGTCCCCAAAGTCACCTTTCAGACACCTTACCTAATAGATAATACGGATGTTCTTGTTTAGGTCTTCGTTAGGTTATGGGTTGGTTGATACTTTAGCTGCGTTCACAACTCAATTCAAAGCACAGAACGTAAAGTAAATTAAGGATACACGAGATTTACGTGGTTCCGTCAACGTGACGTACATCCACGGTGGTAGGGACTCTCCCTTACCAAGACTATCCACTATACTTGAGAATTCAGGTTACAATAGATGTCTTTAATTCTTTGCTCCTTTCACTATTGCAATTACTAAGCAAGTACAATACAAAGAGTGTCACTTACTGTGTCTACCCTTCTTCTAGCTTGTCTTGCCTCTGTTGAATTGAAAGGCTGCTCCACTGCCGCTTAAAAGTTCACCGCAATGCTCTCTAACCTCTCTTGAAGAAGTCTGGAAATACGTTGAGTTCAATGCTTCGCCGAATTCCTTCTCTATGTTGTCTCACACAATTCCTGCTTTCACCGTTTTACGGTCTCACCCGTCTCCTTGTCCCACGATCTCACTGTCTCACGGCTCGCCTGTCTGTTTCTCTCTCTCTTGCTGTCCAGTCGGATTTCTCTCTCTTCTCGCCGGATTTCTCTCTCTTCTTGCCGGATTTCTCTCTCATCACTGGATTTCTCTTTCTTCACCAGATTTCACTTTTCCATTCACCGTCAGGTTTCTCTCTCTTCCCGCTGCTCTGCTCCGATTTGGCCGTCGGGTTTCTCTCTCTTC
This sequence comes from Rhizophora apiculata, assembly GCA_037832385.1. NCBI lineage: Eukaryota > Viridiplantae > Streptophyta > Magnoliopsida > Malpighiales > Rhizophoraceae > Rhizophora > Rhizophora apiculata. The sequence continues at coordinate 230,837 of CM075437.1, forward strand.
CTGCCGATCTGCTCTGATTTGGCCGTCGAGTTTCTCTCTCCTTCCGATCTGGCTGTATAGGTCTTTGCCGTCCACCCACTTTTGGCAGGCCAGTCGTGTCGTCTCCTCGCCGATCGCTGGTGTGTTGGTGGTGTGCCGTTCCTCACGGGTTTATCTCCTTCTCCAGTCTGTGTTTTCTCTCTCTTCATCCGTCGGCTGCATTTTCTCTCTCTTCGTCCGCCGGTTTGCTCAATTTTCCAGCCGTCAATGGCTGTGTTTTCTCTCTCCTTCCCGTTGATGGCTGCTCAATTGCTTCAGCCGTCTACCTTTGTTCTTTGTTCAGCCCCCAAATCTGATTTTGGCCGTGCGTCTCTTCGTTTTGCCGTGTACTGTTCGTCGGCCGTCGGGTTTCTCTTCTTCTTCCGACGAGGCTACTGTTCACGACGGCTACTGTTCACTTGATTCGTTCGGCTGCACTGTTTACTCTCTTCGTCCTTACCGGTGGTATTCTTCTATGTACGGTTTGGTATTCTCTTTGATTGGTCGGTTGTTTAGGTTTTGCTGAATGCTCAATATTGCCAACACTTCCTCTTCTTGTCGTGTATGCAATTGTGTTGGCCTTACACTATTTTTGTCTTCCAAGATCTTTATATATCTCTTCCATGAAACCCTAATAGGGTTTACGTGGCAGATTTACGTTCTTGCCCTTACGCGTGGATTTATCTTCTTACCCTTCCATGTGGCTTTACTTTCTTACAAACTCAAACCTAGTTGACAACAATTACAACCCATACAAGACTGTGGGAACAACAATGACTAAACATGAAAAAATATTACAAGTCATGTGATGTAATTAATCTTAGAAAATTAAGTTTTTGTTGGTGAAACTTAATTTAAAAAATTAAATTCATGTAGGCAAAACTTAATTTAGAAGATTAAGTTCACGCTGGCAAAATTGAATTCTAAAAAATAAGTTCATACGAGCAAAACTCTATTTTTTTTGCTACTTGTAATTTAATTGAATCTCTTATCACTAATGTAACTTAAGTAGCTTTTTGGTACAACTTATGCTAGAAGTGTCCAAGGACATAAGAGGAAAAGGATTAGGTTGAGACATATTCCAAATGTCTCTTAGTTGGTAAATTCAAATGGGTTTCATATTTTGGAAAGTAAATATTTCTTGGAGCATAGATTATGTCATTGTTATGCATTGATTCATGCAAGATTGCTATTTTCCATTTGCAAAATTGATTGGTCTTACATGAAATCAATTTTGGAATATATTGTGTATAAAGATACAAAGGACCTATGTTTGGAACCTATTGAGGTAATCTCATTGTGTTGAAAAAATTCAAAGGCTAGTTCGAGGTTCAATGCTATGCAAATCTTCTAGCCTACAAGGTTCAATTTAAGGAGGATTTTATAGAACAAACCTATACACCTTTGTGCAGTTAAAGATTTAATATGTATATAGTAAGAAAGTGAGCTAAAAATGCATTAATCTAAATCTTTTGTGCTAAAAACTAGTGTACATTGAAGCAAGTCTATTCATTGGATGATTGTGAAATGTTCAAAAGTGACTCAACAAGGAAAAAAATTATTACCATGTCAAAAGGGAAACTTTGAAGATTATCAACCAATAGCTAACTTGATCCAACTACAATAACCACCTTGATTTCCTACAATGGCTCCTTTCAAAATGGGCTCTTAGACCACTCATTTGGTATATAAATACCACCTTATGTAGCAGTCAATTTAACCATAATGAGAAGCTTGGATTGAGCTATTAATTTTGAAAAATTAAGAGTGCATAAGAAAGATAAATGTTAGGCGTGAATGTACCTTTAAAGAAAATTTTTGTAAGAATTGTAATGTTATAAAAAGTGAGATTGTGAGTGTAGAATATTATAGAGGAAAGAATGAATTTTTCTTATTGATCAAAAGTTGAGAGGTTACAACACATATATATATTATAGAGGGACTTGTTTACTTAGGAAGTATTAGCTATACAATAAAAAGGAATTCTTAATTGATAACCTTAATTGACACAACATATACAATTTTCTATATGTACCCAAAAAATCACTTTATTTTAAATTATTTCCTTTCCAACACTCCTCCTCAAATTGGCTTGTAGATGTCTTCCATAGCCAGCTTGTTTACTAGAAAATCAAACCGATTTTTAGGTAATCCTTTGGTAAGAATATCAGCAATATGTCGATCTGTAGGTATATATGGAAAACATATTAAACCACCCTCAAGCTTTTCCTAGATAAAATGTCTATCCACTTCGATATACTTAGTCCTATCATGAAGGATTGGATTATGAGCAATCAAAATCATAGCTTTGTTATCACAATACACTTTCATAGAAAGTAAAGTTGAGAGCTATAGATCTTCTAATAATCTTTTAATCCAAATTATCTCACAAATGTCATATGCAAAAGATTTGAGTTCTGCTTCTGCACTACTCCATGCTACAACACTTTGCTTTTTACTTTACCAAGTGACTAAATTTCCACCAACAAAAGTGCAATAACCTAATGTTGACTACCAATTAGTAGTACTTCCTGCCCAATCAGCATCAGTGTAAACTTTAATCTGAATATTACCACTCTTTTTAAACATTAGACCTTTGCTTGGTGTTCCTTTAAGATATCTCAGTATTCTATATCCATCAAAGTGTTTTTTTCCTGGGGCATGCATAAATTGACTTACCACACTTACAACAAATGCAATATCAGGCCAAGTGTGTGATAAATAAATAAGTTTACCTATTGGACACTGAAATTTTTCCCTTTCAAGTACATTTTTGGCAGTAACTAGATTTAACTTCAAATCAGCTTCAATTGGCATCTCGGCTGCCTTAAATCCCTTAAGTCTAGTTTCATTGAGTAAATCAAGAATTTATTTTCTTTGATTTACAAATATACCTTCTCTTGATCTTGCAAACTTCATGCTGAGAAAATATTTCAACACACTTAGGTCTTTAATTTCAAATTCTTCAGCTAATTTTTCCCTTAACCTTGACAATTTAACAAGATCGTCACTTGTCAAAATCATATCATCAACATATACAATTAAAATTGCAATCATGCCTTTATTAGAGTATTTATAAAATAAAGTATGATTAACTTGACTGTGGTGGTATGCATAGCTTTTTACTGCCTTCCCAAAATGTTCAAACCAAGCTCTAGGAGATTGTTTGAGACCATACAAAGATTTCTTCAACTTGCATACATTGTTTTGGCCAATAGTACCTTCAAAACCTGGGGTAGGGCACATAAATACCTCTTCTTCTAGGTCACCATTCAAAAAAGCATTCTTCACATCTAGTTGTTGTAGAGGCCAATTAAAATTAGTTGCAAGAGACAATAGCACATGAATGGAGTTGATTTTTGCTACTGGAGCAAAAGTTTCTTGGTAATTAATACCATAAGTTTGAGTAAACCCCTTAGCAACAAGTTTTGCTTTATATCTTTCCACAATTCCATTTGTTTTGCATTTTACAGTAAACACCTATTTACACCTCACTATTTTTTGATTTTTTTGGTAATTCCACGATCTCCCAAGTCTCATTCTTTTTTAGTGCATCAATCTTCTCTTTAACTACTAATCTCCATTTTGGATCATTAAGTGCTTCCTAAATGCTTCTTGGAATATACAAGTTGGAGATTTTTGATGTAAATGTCTTATGTTTGTAAGATAGTTTATCATATGACATATACTTTGCAATGGGATGATTAGTACAAGAACGAGTTCCTTTCCTAATGGCTATAGGTATATCCAAATCATTGTATTTTAGTTTAGCAAACTTATTAGGAACAAAAGAGGAATCAATAGAAGGAGATGAAATTTGAGAAGAATTAACATCACATAAATCCAAAGTTTGAGATTGGCATGGTGCTACTTCAGGTATAGATGATTCTTTACACTTATGACTTTTCTTCTTTGTATAAACAATAAGCTCAGGCTCAAAGTTATTTGGTAGTGTTTCTCCCCCTGTCAAAGATTCCTCCATACTTGGCATAATAAGATGTGGATGTAAGGCTTTAGATAATATATGCTGAATATCCCAACTATTTTCTTCATATAATATTTCCCCCTGAAGAATGTTATAATTTTCAAGAAACACAACATCCATAGTAACAACAATTTTGCGAGTTAAACGATTAAAACATTTATATCCTTTCTTGTTTGCTACATAGCCAACAAAAACATAATTTTCAGCTTTAGGATCAAGTTTGGATCGATCCTTATGAGAAATATGGACATAAGTTGTGCAGCCAAAAACCTTAAGTGGTAGGGTTAAAACAATTCGAGTATTAGGAAAACAATGTTTAAAACATTTTAGAGGTGTGGTGTAATTCAAAACACGAGTAAACATCCTATTAATTATATATGTTGCAGTTAAAATAACTTCACCCCAAAGATATTTTGGAATATGTATAGAAAACATTAAGGCACGAGCAACTTTTAGTAAATGTCTATTTTCTCTGTCAGCAATACCATTTTATTGTGGTGTATCAACACAAGTAGATTGATGTTGAATACCCTTATCTCTTAAGAAGTTGCCAAGAGAATCATTGACATATTTTGTGTCATTATCAATGTGCAAAATTCCAATTTGTGTATTAAATTATGTTTCAATCATGGTGTAAAACCTTTTGAATAGGGTTTGTACTTTAGATTTGTCATTCATTAAATATACCTAACATAATCAAGTATGATCATCGACAAATGTTACAAACCATTTTTGTCCTGAAAAGGTTTAAAATCTTGAAGGTTCCCAAACATCATCGTGAATTAGGTAAAAAGGTCAAGAGGGTTGATAAGGTTTTGAAAAATAAGTACTTTTATGACCTTTCGATAAAATGCAATGTTCACATTGAAGATGAAAACAATCACTTTTACTAAATAAAGTAGGGAATAATTTCTTAGGGTGTCCTAATTTATAATGTCAAAGCATTATTTTGTCCTCAATAGAGGTAGAACTGATACCACTTAATCCCTAAGGTAATTTATACTTAAAATCATCATCTTCAAAATAGTAGAGACCATTTATCATCCTAACACTGCCAATCTTCTTCCCTAAATTTAGGTCCTAGAAAATAGAATGAGATTCAAAAAAGATAACATGACAATTATAATTTTTGGATAATTTACTAACAAATAAAAGGTTATAAACAAGTTGAGGTACATAAAGGACTTATTTAAGAGATAAGGTATTTGATAGTTTAATCAAACCTTTTCCTACTATAGAAGAATATGATCCATTTACTATACAAATATTTTCTTGTCCAAAATAGGGATTATTTATGTGGAATAAATTGGAAAAACTAGTCATATGATTAGATGCTCCTGAACCTATTATCTAAGGAACTGATTGCAAAATAAAATAACAAATTAAGGTATTTAATTCATTGCCTTTTTTTGTAAGAGAAGCATTAGGAGTATCTGATAATCCAATGTTAGATTTTAGTAGATTAAGAATATGATCCACTTGTTGTGGACTGAATGGTATAGTTTTTGCCTTATGTGCAGTGGGAAGATTCATGCAGCCAGTTTGCTCATTGAAATTCCCCTCATGCTTGCCCTTCTAATTGGTTGGTTTTCCATGGAGCTTCCAACAAGTTTCACAAGTGTGTCTTGGTTTGTTACAATGATCACACCATACCTGAGACTTCTCATCAGTTTTGTGTGGAATAGGGCAACTAGTATAAGTGTCACCTGCAACCAAAGCAGAATTCTCAAGGATGTTATTTGAGGTTGTCTTGCCAAGCATGACAAGTCAACGACTTTCTTCACAGTGAACTTTAGAGAAAACTTTTCCAATAGAAGGAAGGGGTTATCTACCAATTATCCTTCCTTTAACTTTATCAAATTCAACTCTTAAACCAATAAGAAACTTGAAGATCCATTCATCTTCAACCTTCTTTTTGTAATAATGGGCATCTTCATAAGATTTCCACTCATAGGTATCGAATAAGTCTAAATCTTACCATTGGCGTTTCAGTGAATTAAAGTATTTGGTAACATTGTCTTCACCTTGACGAATATCTCTAAGTTTTAACATTAATTCATAGACCTGAGATTGATTTCCTAAATTTGAATACATAAGATTGATATTATCCCAAAGCTCCTTAGTTGTGTGATAACACAAGTAATTGGAGCTAATGTCTTCCTCCATAGAGTTCACCAACCATATCATCACCATAGAGTTTTCAGCTTCCCATGTGGGGTATGTCAGATCATCTGTGGTAGGTTCCCTTTTGTCTCCAGTGATATAGCCAATTTTCCCTCTTCCTTTAATATACATGCACACCGATTGGGACCAATATAGGAAATTATTGCCAATCAATTGAATAGTGGTTATTTGGATTGAATGAGATTCAAAGGAAACCACGGCTGAATGTGTTTGCCTATTGGTTGAGATAAGTGTTTCAGATGAAGAAGGATTAGTGGTTGTGGAGTTGGATTGAATTCCAAACATGGTGGTGGCTGCTGATTTACAGCTAAGTGGAAGAAAAGGTTAGGTATAGGTTAAACAACTAGAGTTTTGAAAAAAATATAAGTGGCTAGGGTTTTATTTTTTCTTACAGGGACAAGGTCAGCTCGATACCATGTAGAATATTATGGAGAAAAGAATGAATTTTTCTTATTGATCAAAAGTTAAGAGATTACAGCACATATATATATTATAGAAAGACTTGCTTACTTAGAAAGTATTAGCTATACAATAAAAAGGAATCCCTAATTGACAACCTTAATTGATGTAACACATATAATATTCTATATGTACCCCAAAAATCACTCTATTTTAAATTATTTCCTTTCCAATAGACAGTTTTAAAAAAACAAGTTTATGTGATTGTGACCTTTGTCAAGTTGTGATCAAGGATTATGTTATTGTTATAGTGGGTCTCCTTCTTACTAGAGAGCTTAATAATAGATTCAAAACTCTTAAGATGGTGGTTTTAGGGAGAGGATGTAAGAACAAGAGCTCTAAACCCTTATAAATTATCGCATCTCATCCTTTTTACTCTTAACTATTTTTATTATTATACAAGCTTATACATTCAGCAAGTTCTTCAACATAACACATTTTAATTATTCTATAATATTTTTTACACAAGTTGATTGTTGGTCTTATTAATTAAATTTGGTTAGTTTATTTTCTTGTTTTTACCTAATTTAAAAATTTATCTAGTTACATTAATCTTTTTGCATAGTACATTAAATTTTTCATTTCTTTCAATCATTTTATTCATCACATTATACACTTTATAGGTATTGAATATGGGAAACTAAAATTTCATTAACCTCGAAAGTTATTTCTTTTGGTATTTTCTTGAATATAGCTAAGGACTTCCTTCCCTTCCCTATCTTTCTTCCCTATCCATTTCACCTCTTTACCTTCCTCATAATACCATTTTTCTTGCTACTTTTCAATTTTTCAATCTTTGGATCACTTGCCTCAGTGCCATTCACTTCAACACTCTTACATACCTCATTTAACTCAAGAGCAACCTCCTTGTCCTCATATACTTCATTCCTTTTGGTCCCATCAATTTTTGTCCATAGAGTCATTCATAATTCAATGATCTTTTTATAGTCCCTTTGATCCATTTGTCCCCATAATTTTTCATCTAACAACTCCAACCTCTTAATCCCTTGCCAAAACTCAACCTCACAATTCTTGCTACTAAAGTAGTCAAGGGTTCTCCAAACCCTTAAGCTTTTCTTCAATTGTCTTTGGGATTTTATAGGGCATTAAGTCCTTAGCTTCCTCATTTGCCTCATTTTTTCCTTTTGTTTGATTTTTTTTTTTTGGCCTAAATCTTTAGGATGATTATAGATTTTTTCACCTAAAAGGAGGTTTAGGCAGCTCAACTTAATAGTACTACTTTTGATTTGTCTTTGGATGGAAGGTTTTGCTACCTAAACTATGAGTTGTATAATCAATTTTTTTGTTATTTTCTATGTTTACTCTTTCTTTTTTTTTTTTTTTTTTGGCTTCCAAATTTTTCATTTGTCTCACTTAAAAATTTCTAGTTTCACCTCTATTTGCCTTTATAAGAAAACCACCTAAATTTGTTTGCCTTCACCAAATTAACCTTTTAATCCAATTACTATTCTCATTTCTGACATGCAGATATATAAAGGAGCAAATAAGTGAGAGGGAATCAATTTTGCAATATCATACTTAACTATATGTGCATTATTGTTTTTCATTAAGACTCACTAATAGCTTATGGATCAATGAAGTGGTTTTTGATACTAAAATCATCTCTAGAATTGGAAGGAGTTGAGGTAACATTCTTATTGGAACCAATTGATATTTTTTTTTTTTTAAAAAAAGTGCTAGTTGCCTATGATCAATAATGAAAATTTATCTCGAAAAGAGAAAACAATATATCGTTATAGTTTTGAAATTTATATTAGAAAAAATCTTTGTACTAAGATAAGGGGAAATTTGATACAAACATTAGGATAATTGCACCCAAAACGTTAGTTATTAAGGTGTGAGAGTCTAATGTCTATACAAACCTAATTTGAAATATCATACTTTAGATATGGGACTTAAGTTTCATATATTGCAATTAAGATTTAACAAAATCAAATGTGAAATGAGAATGGGAAAATTGAAGGCTAAAGATGCAAAGAAAAATTATTTTGGTGGAGGAAAATGAATGATAAGTAAAGCATTTGGAGGCATGTCAAGAATAAAGAAAGAGAGGGAAAAACAAACAAACTTCACCAATAGGATTCATGGGTGGCATGTCCATTGGTGTAATGTAATATCTAATCCTTCAATATAAATAATATCATGATTCATTTTATTCACAACAAAACATTTGTTAATGCTATAAATAAAACCAACCTATAATCATTTTGCTACTCTTTAGGACAACTTATGAGGGAATTGGGTTTATTTGATTTAATTGCTTAACTCACATTTAATCTAAACTCTAAAGAGTGATAACAAGATAACTAATAATAAAAAATAAACCAAGTAATATAAACAACTAAAAGTAAATGAGATAAAGGAAAAGAGAACATGCACAATGATTTATAGTGGTTTGGCTCAAACTAAGAGTTTACATTCATTCCTTAAGGTTTAGTCCATTGAGCGTTCAATTTCACTAATTGTTTCTTTATTTGTAAGGTAAAAACAATCATTTACACTTGATTATCTTGACTTTCATCGCAACAAAGCTTTTGTTAAGTTTTCATAAGAATATAACAATTCTTTAACACTTAGAGACTCAATCTCTATTATATTTGCTAAAACATTCTTACTTTTTTATAATTTCAACTTTTTCTTACTTGAGTATTCTTACACTTAGAAACTTTCAGCTCTTGAGCTCCTCTAGTTGATAGTAGCTACTAGTTAGATCGATTGATCTAAAATTTATGTAACATTTAGCTTCACAACTTCTTTAATGCTTGATTGACCATAGGCATTGGGCTGGTTAATTGACCTAAATATTATTTATTTATTTTTTGTTTATTTTCTCTTATTTATTGGCAAACTCTTTATCACCATAAGTTTACCAATTCCAAATTTTTGCTAATAGTGAATCCTTTTGATTCTTTCCATCATTTTTTAAGATCACTTATAATCTCATTTAATACCTTTTTCTAAATATAGATTTGATAGAAAACTAGATCCTTTCATAATTTTATTAGTCCATTGAGAGTTCAATTTCACTAATTGTTTCTTTATTTGTAAGGTAAAAACAATCATTTACACTTGATTATCGTGACTTTAATCGCAACAAAGCTTTTGTTAAGTTTTCATAAGAATATAACAATTCTTCAACACTTAGAGACTCAATCTCTATTATATTTGCTAAAATATTCTTACTTTTTTATAATTTCAACTTTTTCTTACTTGAGCATTCTTACATTTAGAAACTTTCAGCTCTTGAGCTCCTCTAGTTGATAGTAGCTACTAGTTAGATCAATTAATCTAAAATTTATGTAACATTTAGCTTCACAACTTCTTTAATGCTTGATTGACCATAGGCATTGGGCTGGTTAATTGACCTAAATATTATTTATTTATTTTGTGTTTATTTTCTATTATTTATTGGCAAACTAGTTATTACCATAAGTTTACCAATTCCAAATTTTTGCTAATAGTGAATCCTTTTGATTCTTTCCATCATTTTTTAAGATCACTTATAATCTCATTTAATACCTTTTTCTAAATATAGATTTGATAGAAAACTAGATCCTTTCATAATTATTAGCTTAATTCAATTTTGAAATTTGAAATCATTCCATATTAATGATAAATCAAATAAAGACTATTCAAATAGAGATAATACTTGTTTAGCAAATAATTATATCAATCAAACATAAGAGGTACATCAAAATATAGAGGAATGAAGTATATAACCCATGATCCATTAGACACAACAATCTTACCCTTAGTTTCAATATATTTAAAAGCCAATATCTAGCAAAAACCATAAAGGAATCCTCATCGATATTCTAACCAGGTGAAAATAATATGTGTAGAAAGATTAGACTATGTTTTTCATTTTTACATGTGTTTAAAGTTAAACTCTTATTTGTTATTCTTAAAAACATGACATGCAACAACAAGATGAAAAATGTGCTTTAAAGAACTACAGTTCCAACAATAAAACACTCAACATGGCTACCTATATAATGAAACAAATAATTTGGGAATAGTATAAAAATTAGGAAATAGCATTCATCTATGAGATTCTCAATGAACATGAATAACCTCTGTCACCAACCAGCATTGATATAAAGTATTAATGCAAAGGACATTAGGAATATGAAGTAGGTTGCTATGAAGCTTATAATGGAGGACACAAGATAAATGTCATACCAATTTTCTTCATTTGCATCAATATTAGATGGTTCCAATTATGGCATGTCATGAATGACATTGCAATTAGCCAATGGACATCCACAAAGAAATGGATTTCCTTCATAGCTTTTGGTGTCAAATGTCTAAAACTACTTGTCCATATTTGGAAGTCTTCCGGATAAATTGTTGTAAGACACACTGAAAGATGATTGAAGATTAAGACCAATTAGTTTTGATGGAATTTGTTCACTCAATTTATTGTGTCAAGGATCTAAACTCTTTATCACCCCAAGTTTTGCAAAAGTTGTTGGAATGAAGCCTATTAACTAATTGTGAGGCAAGTTCAATGCATATATTGAATTTAAATTTCTGAGCTCTTCTAGTATTTTCTTTGTTAACTTGTTGCAAGATAAATCCAATCTAGTCATTAATTCAAGAACACTACCTTTATACATTTTGGGCCTTGTTTTTGTCACAAAATCAACTTGCATTAGTTGCATAAACACAACATTTAGGCTTGAAGTTGAGGAGAAGCTATTTGTTACATTACCCTCAATGTCATCATTGTATCCCAAACCATAATCAAGAAGCCTCAAGATTGGGTTTGCAAAATTAGATATTATTAACTTCCCAAAAGAGATGTTACCAAAGCAATGAGGAATGGATTCCAAAAATAAGTTATGTGAGAGATTTATAATGGCAAGTTTATACAACTAACACAGTTGATCTGGTATCAAACCCCCAAAAGAATTTTGACCTAGAAGAAGAACCCTCAAATTTGATAAAGCCTTAACTATGGAATGTGACTAGACAAAAGATTATTTCCAATGTTTAGTGTCAAAATGTTAGAAGAATTGAACAATGTTTTTGGAATTGAGCCAGTAAGTCTATTTCCTTCGAATTTAAAATGATGCAAAGATGACAAATTAAAGCAAGACAGAATAAGCCAAAAAGAAAGTTACGTGAAAGGTTTAAATAATTAAACTTAAGCTCAACTATTTCATTTGGAATTCAACCTTTAAGCTCATTACTTGCCATGTTTAGTGTAGTTTCCAAGAAAAGTTGTCAAATTGCCAATGAAGGGAGGAATCTCAACTATTATATGGTTGTCACTAATATCTAAGGTCCTTAAGCTCTGATAGTATGGGATTCAACTTGATAGATTATCTATAATCTAATTTCCACTAAGTTACAAGGTCCATAATGAAGTGATATTAATGGGATTTGGTATTTGGCCATGTAATTTGTTGTTTGAAGCTACAAAAATTCTCAAATTAAAGAAATTTGCTAATCCTACCAAAGTAGTAACAATTTCTCCTAGAAACCTGTTGTTGGATAGATCTAAATAGTGTAGCTTCGACATGTGGCCAATTGAGAATGGAATGTGACCTTTAAAGGCATTTGCAAAAAGATTAAATACTTAAACTTTTAAAAATAAATGACCAATATTTAATTAAAGTTCCCTATGAAGGTGATTATCTAATATATCTATGCAGCTTGTCACAAAGCTAGAGATGGAAGATAAATGGAGCTGATCCATGAAGGAGTTATTTTTAAGACTAAGGAGCTCCAATTTTGTATTATTTTCAAGCAACCAGTTCAGGAAGTTTCCAGTCAGGTTATTATAGGAGAGAACCACAACTCTCAAGTCTGTTTACTAAGCAAGAAATTGAAGAATATTGTAAAACTTGTAGTTTAATATCATAAGAACCTTGAGCTAAAATATAGGTAGCCAATTATGTGAATACTGAGTTTAGACCTTAAGGTTTGATAACATCAACCCTTTAAGGTTTGTGAAGTTACCAATTGAATAAAAAGAGAATAGACCCTTAAAAAGATTATCTCTAAGATCAATATGTTTGAGGTCTTTGAGGTTAAAAATTGGAAAGGATGAGATACTCCTTCAAGTTTGTTAGATGACAAGTCCAAGATTCTAAGGGATGTCAAATTGCCAAGACAAGGTGGAATAGTTCCACTTAAATTATTGCCCAAGATCCAACTCTTGAAGGTTCTTCAATTCACATAAGCTTGTAATAATAGAATGTGATAAAATCTCTATGATTTTCCATGACATAAGAGATGTAATACCTAAATTTGAGCATTGACAAAATCTTAATAACTACCTTGTTGGCTTAAAGATCCATTGTGGTTGTTGTCATCCATGGGTGAATGGAAATGTTTCTAAAAAATCCATTCTTACTCAAATCTAGTATTTCTAATTTCTTCAAACCTCCTAGTTCCATCAAATAAATAAATAAACAAAATAGGCAAATTAACATAAATAGAAAAAGAATAGAAGGGTGGCAAACAAGCTCAAGTGTTTGCTTCAATAATAATTACATAAATTGGATAAGGAAAGAATGTGAAATGAGAAAAATGAATTGGTCATATAGGCAACTAATTAATCATCATTAGTATAGTACGATGCCATGATTGGATGAGTTTATGTACCTCTCAAACAAAGAGTCAAAGAATTAAGGGTCACAGTGAACTAACTTTTTTTTTTAATTTATAATTTTAATAAGCTTGCTAGTATTAAAAAATTTAAAATTAAAAAACAAATGAAGAAAGCTTTTTACTCCTTTTTTTGCCTTAACTAATCCCTTGGAAAGTTTATATGGTAAAGCCTCGAGTCCAAAACTTTACACTTTAAAATACCTAATTAACACTTACAATTTATGACAAAATATAAGTGTGAATTATAAAGGGGTATGCTAATTAATCAATATTCTTTTTGTACCCTCTAAGAGATTCATTGGATTATAAGTTACATAATGGAAATAGTTCTTTATAGTCTAATAATAATACATAAGTAACAATATCAGTATACATAATACTTATAATATAATTTTATAATTTTGATACAAATTAATATATAAATAATTTAAAAATATATAATTTCACTTATTTTAATAATGTAATAATAATAATATATAATGTGTATATATAAATAATAATAATAATAATATATAAATATATTTATAATATATATAATGTGTATAAATAATAATACAATTCACATATAAAATAAAAAATTATTTTAAAACAAAAACATTATTTTCTTAAAAATTAACATATCAACTTGAATTTACCCTAATTTGAACAATCCAAACTAGAACTTGACTTGAACATGGAGTAAACCTCAAGTACCTTGACCCAAAATGACATCAAGCAAAAGTGACCCAACTTGAATCCATTTGACTTGACTGATTTGATACTTCTAGCATTTAGCCTAGTCCAAAATAAGAAATAAGTCTTTTGACTTCTAAAAAGCAAAAATTAAAGATTTTAATTAAATTTTATATTATTGTCCCACTTAAATTTTTGTTTTGTACCCGCTAAAATTTTATTTTTCTCTAACATCTTTGTTTTATTCAAAATTATAAATATTAAAAAAAATTGATGTTATTACAAAATAAGAAAATATTATCTCAATTTTTAGTTAGATGAAAAAAAAAAACTCCCATTTTAACAATTTTTTTTTTTATTTTAACAAGTTTTAAGTTTTTTCTTTTGCAAATAATTCTTTTTATTATTATTTTAATAGCTTTTATGTTTTTTTCTCTACAAATTAGTAATTCTTCTATATTTATTTCCTATTATTGTAACTTATCAAGCAATTTCGTCTTGACTCTTATTCTTCCAATGGTTTTTTTTTATTCACTAATAGAGTTGACATAGCATATATAATGAGAAATATTATAGAATTATTCCCAAATATGAGAACTAATATCTAGATTAAATGAATTTTTATGTGAACTTTGCCCCCATTTAACAAAAAAATTTTGGATTTGTTGCTACATGGAACAATATAGAATAGGATAAGTCACTAATCTATCTTATGTTTAAAATTACTTTGAATTAGAAAGTTGAGACATGTTTAAATGCCAATAATATTTTTATTACCACTGCTTGTTGTGGTCTAATGTTTGAAGGATTCGTTCTTACCATGAAAATCATGGGTTCAAATCCTTGGCAAGGCATTTGGCCCTACACAATTGTAGCACTAGCTGGTGACCATGGAGTTTATCCTTCACACCCATGCTTTCCCATTTTATAGACTTAAAAACAAAAGATAGTTTTATAATTATTGGATAAAATTCTCTATTTTCTTGGTGGTAGGTGACGGTGATTGGAATTCCAAACAAGAATTTGGTGAAAATGGAATAAAGATGAGTGATCTATTGAGTAACATTTTAGTATCATTAAGTGGAAACTTGAGAGACTTATCATGCCTACCTGGGATGGAAAGTTTTCCACAAGAAAAGCTGCCCACCGAAGATTTAGCTATCGAAGTGATGTAAGGGTGCTCGGACAAGGCTGTTGCCGCTGAACATGTTGAGGCTTAGATCTAGTGTCAGCAAATTCTTCAAAACCTTGAAATCTATATATAAGCAGTATGTTATTAATGCAAATAAAATTAGAATTCACAAAAACAAAACTAATGTAAAATACTAAAAGTATAATTGTTTAATTGTTGTTTCTCATATATTTTAACCAGATATTACAACCACTATTTTCAAAAAAAAAAAAAATCACATAAAACCAAATGTATGTAGATGAAAATTTCTAAATAAATACTGATTTTTATCATTTGGTTTGATTCTCAAAAAAATTTGTGAGTAAAAATAAAATATTTCTTTTAAAATGATGAGAGTACTTTTATTTTTTTATGCATGAGACAAAATTAATTTTTGGACATGTCTACGTGTGATAAATGATTGACAAACAGAAGCAAATGTTATTAAAGATGGTCTTGCTAAGCAAGCAAGGTGTACGTGACAAAGCAATTCAATCTCAAACATAATCTCATTGTTTGTGGTGCAGATTATCAAAGAAACATTGGCTAAGAAAATCCAAAAGAAAAAAATGTTGAGTATAGATTATGTACCATATTTGTGGTGGCAATCAGTGAGCCAATTCCCTTTCAGGTCTAGATTAAGAAGATCCTTGAAAGGAGTAAACAAGGACATGTTCAGAACCATTTGGCCGCCGTTAATGAATGGGGACAGCAAATGGGGCAAAGAGAGTTGAGTCACCATGATGGCGTTATTACACTTGACTCGCTCCCAGCTGCAACTGTCAACCATTGGATCATCAGTCCACGAGGCAAGGAAATCATCTGTACTATCCCCGTTTAAGTTATAGTAGTCCTTGACACTTAATTGACTCAACCTCACTTCCTCTAAACGACTCTCAAGAGCACCCATAAACAGCACCTGAATCAAAACCCAAAAGCAATAATGTTTTTTAGTGAAGCAATATTCCATTGGCATGCCACCAAGCGCCAAATAAAAATCAAGATGACCCCTTTTCTAATTGCTATTCTAATTTCCCTCTCTCCCACAACACATATATAGAGCAGCATACGTATGAAAGGGAGTCAACTTTTAACGAATCTGTCTTTGTTACTACAGAAATCTCTAAAACTGAAAGGTCTTGAAGTCGCTTTCCTGTTAGACCCAATTGATAAAAAAAAAAAAAAGAGAGAAGAAAAATCAAAGCAGAAGTCTTGATTAATACAAATCTTTTAATCATAAAATTCTAATACTATGTCAGGAATTTATGCAATCCTAATATTTGATTAATTGAATAATAAAAATGAATCATATATTGAATTGTAACAATGCAAAGTAAATAAATTTGAAGAGTTCATTATGATTCTTTATATTTAAAGGTAATTTGTAGCTAACCGTAAGGAAAAATTCTTGGATGCTACTTGCGTGTCTCGTAAGTATATTGGGACCTACTTTGAATTCGGAATACTTCTCCACCAATTGACAAATCAATAGTAAAAATGGCTTGTGTAATACGAAGTATTGAAAACTTCAAACATCAATAGAATTTTATATAACACATCCTCACGTCTCAATTCTTCGACAACTTGTCCTTGTTACTTAACCCAACAAAATCACGAAAACTATTGGTATAAAAAGTACTTTCATGTAAATATAATAGGTCTATTTTATAAATCTAGAATTTTTTTTCTCTAATTATAAAACTAAAATATTACTTGTAAAAATGAGTTGTAACTTGTGAAATGCAACTTTTTGTAGTAATTAATGTTTCGTTTTCTATTTTTCTGTTCAAAGATGGCCTTCACCTGAAGTATGAATGATGGAACTCAAGTTCATGTTCTAATGCAGACTTGGGCTTTTCATAATCACGTGGAGGACTTGAAAATATGTTTAATTGCAACCACTAAATACTATTGATACTAACATCAATCAAGCAGGTCCTTGAAGTGAAGCTAATGACTAATACCAGCAACTAAATATTTTAATAATTGTAGGGGTTAACACCCACAAAATTTATGAATTTTCTAAAATTTTCTAAATCTAGCGTGAACCAATTTTTCTCGTTAAATATGTCACAAACTCTGCATTTTGTTCTAAATCTAGCATGTTGTTAGTAGACTTCAATAAAAACAGATAAATTGCTTACGCAGTGTACTGGTATTGCATTAAAAGTCATGTGGCATAACATGGGGATCCACATGACATACAAAAAACGAAAAATTTAAAATAAAAAATAAAATAAGACAAATTAAAAATTGTAATTCGCTTTTTTTTATTTTCAATTTTCGGGTGCTGAGTGGCTCTTCGTTACACGTTATGTGGCTTCTAATGCTATGCGGGCATGCCACATTAGCATTTTAATGGTTTCCGTTGAAGCTTACTACTAGTGCACTAGACTTAGAACTAAATGCAAAGTTCATAATATATTTAGGAAAAAAATTATTTCATGCTAGATTTGAAAAAATTTATGAAGTTCATACGTTTTTGGGTATTGACTCTAAATGTAAATAAGAGTTAAAGACATTTTGAATCACTAAGTTGATTTCAATCATGACATGTGACAAAGTTTTAGCAAATTTTCCTCTTTGATGAGTTAAAAAGTATTTTGATAGACTTTTGAAATAAAATGTAATGTGATGATCAATTTAATAAGTAATTCATTTTTTGCCATTTTGGTTCTCTTGAATATCTAACATAGGTATTTAACTTAATGAAATCTTGAACTAGACATAAAGAGGCCTTTAATGTAAAAGTAATGGGGTTTATTTTCTACATTTGGAATTTTTTTTACCAATTGCAAAACTACTTATAAAAATGAATTGTGACTTCTGCTATGCAACTTTTTATAACAATTAATATCTCATTTTCTAAGTTTATTTTCAAAGAAGACCTTGACTTAAAGCATGGATGATGGAACGAATGTTTATGACTTAATGAAGACTTGAGTTTTTCCAATGATGTATCCAAAAAGAAACTAAGGAAAACATTTCTTAGAAAATGGGCATCCAAGGCTTTGACTTATAACCTCTCTAATTTTCAAAGTGTGTCAAAGGCTTAACTTATAACACATCTCCACATTCAAGTCCATTTCTTCAAAAAGGAGCTTTTATTATTTAACCTAACAAAATCATGAAAACTATTAATATAAAGAATGCTTTAATGTAAATATAATGAGCTCTATTTTGAAAATTTGAAATATTTTTTTCACCAATTATGAAACAAAAATGCTGCTTGAAAAAATGAGTTTTAATTTGATGTTCATAGTCTAATGCAGATTTGGGTTTTCCACAACTGTGTTTAAGACATGAAATGAAGAAACCGAGGAAAAAATTTTCTAAAAGTTTGGCTCATTGGCTTATAACAATTAATGTCTCATTTTTAATGTTGGTATTCAAAGATGACCTTAACTTGAAATATGAGTAATGAAACTAATGTTTATATAATAATAATAATAATAATAATAATAATAATAATAATAATATACACAAACACACACATAAAGAGATAATCTGAGAAAAATCAAAGTCCAACTTTTTTATTATGGCATGCATGTATGGTGATGAATGAAATATTTATTTATTATTTAATATTTATGCATATAAGGTATTTTGATTGCAACATATTTCTTATGAAATGATAATCTTTTATGAAAAAAAAAAAAAAAGATTTAAGGTATCATTTAGTTTAGCTAAATATAATACATGAAACATATGATTTAGTTGAAAATAATAAATGATTGATGAGTCTATATAAAAAGGTTGGAACATTGTCTTTTACATACAGTGTGGCTTAAGGAGCTAGATTTTGTCCAATTATATAGTTAAATTGTATATGTGTTTTTTTTTTCTTTCTTCTTTTCTTACTTAATCAATTTATTTTACAAAAATGTCATATATCTTGAACATCTGTATTTTGATATTTACATATGTTATAGCTCACTAATTACAAAACCTAATGGAATTAATTGCAAGAAAATACAATTTAATCTGATAAGTAATCTATTTTAATTAACATCTAATCTAAGTCGTTTATTTATAATCAAACTATTTCCCAATATTCAACATTCATAAAAACAAAATAGACACCACAAGAATATCATAAAGACCATAAGTAAATTCAAGAACTACATGACTAATATAGACACATAAAGTATATACATACATAAGTATAAAATCCACAAGAATAAATAGGCATAAAATGACTTCCTACATACTTTAGGAAACAATTTTGGAATAGTATGGAAAAACAAGAGATGACATTCTTTTATGAAATTATCATTAAACATGAACTACCTCATTACCAATAAGGCTTAACATAGAGAATAGTCGCAAAATCCAACAAGAATATGAAGTAGTTGCTATGAAACTTGCTAAGAACACATGATTAATAATGTCATGTCATTTTTCATAGCTTGAATAAGAAGATAGTGACAATTCTAGTAAGTTAGCATTGTAACTTGTATCTAATGGAGGTTCATAAAGAAATGAATTTCCCTTTTAGCTTCTATTATCAAATGTGACAAATTGCCCTTTCATTCTAAAAACCTATCTAATAAGTCATTGTAAGCCACATTGAAATATGTTGAAAGTGTAAACTAATAAATTGTAATGGAATTTTTTCATTTAATTTGTTGTGAGAAAAGTCTAAGTTCTCAATTTGCCCAAAATTTAGTAAAGTTCTTAGAATTAAGCTAGTCAATTAATTATGGGACAACCCAGCTTAAATCTCCAAGTCTTGCTATCATTTCTCTTGTTATATGATAAATCCAATCTAGACATCAAAGTAAGCCTACCTTTGTATATGCTAAATCTTGTTTTTGTCACCAACTCAACTTGTGCTTAATGCACAACAAAAGCATATGTGTCATCAATTGGGAATAGGTTGTGCTCTAAATTTCTATGAAAATTGTAGGAAAACCTAAGAGATCTCTTAAACCACGCATTAACTTGTGCAAAAGTGAAAGTGCTTATCTTCCCAGAAGAGATGTAGCTAAAACAACTTGGTATTAGTCTAAAAAACTAGGTATGTAAGAGATCCAATATGCCAAGTTCATTGAACTAACATAGTTGTTCCAGTACAAAACTACTCAAAGTATTCCCCTTTAAAGGAAGAAGGCTTAAATAAGATAAATTCCCAATTAATATTAGAATTTCAGTAGACAAAAAATCATTTTCATTATTCACCATCTTTATAGGTGTTGGGAAACATCTCTAGAATTGAACCTGTGAATCCATTCCCTTCCAAATTCAAATAGTGTAAATATGACTATTTCAAGTAAGAAGGAAGATTGCCTGAAAGATTTTTATAAGAAATATCCAATTAAAAAGGTATAAAATCCATAACCAATTCACATAAAAATGTACCTTAAGTGCTTTATATATTATGTTTAGTTGCAATAAACTCAAATTCCCAATGAAGACAAGAATTTCACTTGATATGAAGTTGTCATGGAAATATCCACAAAACTTAGGCTTGGGTAATGAGAAATCCAATTTGACAACCTACTAATAAATGATTTCCACTTAGTTGTAAAGATAGTAGTGAAGTTATATTTGACTTTGTCTTCATAATATGACCACCAAATCCATTGTTTGAAAGCAACAAATATTTCAAATCAAAGGAATTTATTACCAAAGTGTCTAGAACTTCTCTCAAAAACTTATTGCTTGATAGGTCCAAATATAACAAATAAGGCATATTACTGATAGAGAACAGAATGTTGTCTTCAAAAGCATTTATTGAGAGATTAAATAATTTTACATTTGGAATAATACCACTAATATTTTGTTGAAGATGCACATGGAAGTGATTGCCTAAGATATCTATTAGCTCGATGACAAAGCTAGAATTAGAGGCTAAAAATAAGCCCATGAAGGAATTTTTTCTAAAACTTAAAAACTTTAATTGGGTTTTTCTTTCAAGCAACTAACAAGGGAAATTTCCTATGAGGTTATTGTGGGAGAGATCAACATGTTAAGTCAACAATGAGTGACAAATTCAAGAATATCGTTAAGTCCATAGTTTGATAATACTTGAACCTTAAGTTGAATTGTAGGCAGCCAATCATGTGAATCTTTTTATTTCAACATCTGGCTTGTGGTTATTGATTGAAAGCATCAACACTTCAAGCTTTGAATGATTGGAAATGGAGTAAAAGGATAATAGAGCCCTTAAAAGATTATTTGTAAGATCAATATACTCAAGAGATTTGAGGGTGGCAACTGGAGATAATTAGATGTCACCTTCAAATTTGTTTGATGACAAGTCTAAGAATCTAAGAGATATCAATTTGCCAACACTGGTTGAAATAATTCCACTTAGATTATTGTTGTTGAGATCCAACTCTTGTAGATTTTTCAATGCACTCAAACCCACAACAAAGATGGTATAATCTCTAGCATTTTCCATAAAAGGAGAAAGGTAATTGAGATTGTTGCCAGTAAAAGATAAAGCTTTGAGTGAAGTTGTATGACCATGAGATGGGAAAATATTTCCAAAATGTTTATTAAAACTCGAGTCTAGGACTTGCACCTTTCGGAGGGCTGCTAGTTATGTGCTCAAAATATAACATACAAATAAAGAAAATAGGTTGAAAACATTGAAGAATTCAGAAAAATGCAACTCCTATATACAATTTGAGAAATATTATACTGAAACTTGTAACTTTATGTTGGGTTCGACCCTAGAGGCCCATAAATTGGCTCAAGGTCCATCCCGAAATACATTATTGATAAATGTTGCATTCGATTGGATGACATAATTAGAAACTTTCGAGAACTAAGCATTCATAAGTTGCATAGAACCAATTCATTAACTTCATGATATATACAACAAAAAAGGAAAAGACTGTTGGCAGATAATCAGCAAGCGCACAGAGACAAGTTTGGCAAGCTTATATGCACACACGTGCACAAACTGACCAATACGAGTGGAGAAACCATAAGATAGCTACAAATCCCAATAAAGTGACATTGTAGAAAGAAATGATAAAGAACAAGTTACAAACATTCAAAAAATCAAGTAGATGAATACTTCATGCAAAATAAAATGACATTTAAAAAATGATAAGTACTTTCTTTTCTTAATATAAATAATTTCAGATCATTTTCAACATTCAATTTATGTGAGACATGTTGAATTATAGGGATATTAAGTAAGCATGTGTAGCTTACACAAGAAATGAATTGATAATTTGTGTGAAGGATAGTAGTAAAATGAAACAAATAAAAGAAAAAGATTATGGTAAATTAATTTAGGGAGATTAGGGTGGTTTATGTGAAGGATACTTGTTCTCGTTAAACTTACAAAAACCCCATAAAAAGGAACATACAGTACTTGGCAGCATTGTTAGGGAACCATTGAGGCCAGTTGAAGAAAGATCTAAAATTTCCAAGTTTTTCAAGTTTACTAAATTTGCAAATATACTAAACAGAAAAGAAATTGAGTTAAGAGAGATTACTTCTAAATTTCATTTTAGAGTTACTTAAAAGTACATGCCTTGTGCTGGGAAGATTCCATGCAGGCGGCACAATGAAAGACACAGATTCTTTGGAGATGTGACAGCACCCTACTCTTTAAGATGAGGTCACCATTAAGGTTCAACATTTCTAACTTTTGCAATCTTAACAATCCTTCAACAATTATAGTATCATCTAGATAATTCCAGCTTAGGTCCAACTGTTCTTAGCTTGCCAAAGAAACTACTTCTGGCAAAAAAGAAATAAAGAGTGTGTCACAATAATATAATGTTTTGACCATAGGAAAAGAAAAAAAAGGATAAAAAAACACACTTAAAGGTAGAGAATTGTGATACCTGTTACAGAAACGGATGCCTCTAAATTGTTCAGGCCAAGATTCAAAGTCCTAAATGATGTGAGGATACTTAAAAAGGGGAGGATTTTGCAAGTAAATTTGTTGCCTTTTAGATTCAATACTATCAAATTCTTCCAAGGCCTTAAAATCTTATATCTATATATATAGAGTGTTCAAATGTTATTCCTTCAGATGCATTTTTAAACACAAAAATATAAGCCTAGTCACATTCTGAACTCAACCGTATTATCTAAACGTTTCACATCGATCTCAATGTTGCCTATTTGGATTTATTCTTGCGAATAAAGATGGCATAACTTTCAGGTTGTAGCACTGCCCACACAATGTATGCCCATCTCAATTGTTGGTATCAAACACATTAATGTATGTAAGCCATAAATTCACTGGAATTCTGACTGTTGATGGGCTTTCTGTCATGTTACAGAAATGTCTTGCACTTGCACTATGATTCCCATATTAAAGTAAGGAGCAAAACCGTACTTTACCCACCTTACATTTCATGAGACCAAATTAAGACGCAGCCTGAAAGAAAAGAATACAGTAACTTTCCCCATTTAAGTGTCAAGGTTGCCGATGGTAATGCTAATCCTTGGGGTCATATGAGCGAGAATTTCCAATGGAATCTACAGGGAACTATCTTCATGGTGGATATGCATATGTTTAATTGAGGGGGGTGTGATATGGTGCTCGGGGTACAATGGCTGACCTTGGGGCGCATTATCTGGGACTTCAGAAACCTAACCATGGAATTTGTCATTGGCCAAAGGAGGCATGCCTTGAGGGGGCTCCTCTTGCATTAACATGAATAAGACCAAAACCAAAAACCTTGCTAAGATTTTGCAATCCGCTGCGCCTCATGCTGCCTTGTAGTTATGCAGCTTAGAGGTCTATAAGGTACATTCTATGGTTGAATTTGCAGCTATCTCAATCGAGGAGGCACAAGTAACACCTCCTGAAGTGTTGATCCTTTTGGAACAATACTTGGATGAGTTTGGAGAGCCTTCTTCTTTACCTCCACACAGAACTCATGATCACAGAGTTCCCTTGTTACCAAGAGCTCGATCAGTTGGTACCTGACCCTATAGATATCCTACATTATAGAAGGATGTCAGAGATTCGTGGTACAGGAAATGTTGTGGAATGGTGACATTCAGAACAGTGTTTCACCTTTTGCATCACCCGTGGTGTTTGTCAAGAAAAAAGACAACACTTGGCATTTTTGTGTGGACTACAGGAAGCTGAGCCAGGTGACTGTGAAGGACAATTTTCCTATTCTGTTGATCGAAGAACTTCTAAATGAACTTGGAGGAGCAAACATTTTCTCTAAATTGGGCTTAAGGTCCGATTACCAGCAAATCGGAATGCACCTTTGGAGGTCCATAAAACAGCCTTTAAAACACACGAGGGTCACTATGAATTTGTGGTCATGCCCTTTCGCTTAACCAACACTTCTGCAACGTTTCAAAGCTTGATGAATGAGATTTTTGAACCACATCGCAGGAAGTTTATCTTGTTTTTTCTTTCCAATGACATTTTGGTCTGCAACAAGAGTTTACAAGATCACTTGCACCACCTCTGCCTTGCCTTGCAGTTGTTAAGGGATCACCAACTCTTTGCCAAGTTGACCAAACGTTTTTCAGCTGTGTCTGAGGTGGAGTCTTTGGGTCACATTATATATCCAGTGAAGAAGTGTCCAGAGACCCCAAGAAAATTGCCACGGTTACACAGTGGCCCTTACCTCAAACCTTTAAGCAACTTAGGGGATTTTTGGGCCTTGCAGGTTACTATTGTAGATTCATTGGAGGGCTTGGGAAGATTTGTAAACCACTCACTGACCTATTAAGGAAGAATTCATTTAAGTGGAATGCGGAAGTGGGTTGGGCTTTTGATACCTGAAGACAGCTCTTACCCAAGCCCCCATGTTAGCCTTACCCGATTTTTCCAAGGACTTTGTGGTTAAGACAAATGCCTAGCCGTGGGGGTATGGGGGCTGTGTTGATGCAGTAGGGTCACCCCATAGGATACGTCAGCAAGGCCTTCTCTACAAAACAGCTGACCTTATCCGTGTATGAAAGAGAACTTTTAGCCATTCTCTTTGCCATCACCAAGTGGCACCATTATCTGCTGGGCGGGCACTTCACCGTTAAAACTAATCATTGCAGTCTTAAGTATCTCCTTGACCAGGAGCTCCATACAGCAAGTCAGCATACTTGGCTAGCCAAACTTATGAGCTATGATTATGACACTGTGTATAAGGAAGGTAAAGATAACATCGTGGTGGATGCCTTGTTGAGTATTTTGAGCCATCCGTTACAGTCTCATGCCATTCCATTGTCTCCTCAGACCTTCTTCCCTAAATCAAGGCCGCCTAGAGTACTGATTCTTCTCTGCAGCAGATAATTAGTCAGCTTCAATAGGGTCAACTTGACCATTCTCCTTACACTTGGCACAATGAACAGTTGTTGTGGAGGGACATTTGGTGGTGGGGCAGAATTTGCCATTGAGATAGCAAATTATAGCTTTATGGCATGACCGGATTCATGGAGGTCACTCAAGGTTTACAGTCATCCTTAAGAAACTATCTTCTCTTTTCTTCTGAAAGGGATTGGCCAAAGTTGTGAGGAGTTACATCAGAATCTGTGATGTGTGTCAAAGATGCAAGTTTCATTTGGCTGCTTCCCCTAGTCTTCTCCACCCGCTGCCAGTCCGGAAAGAACTTGGCAAAGCATCTGCATGGATTTCATCACTGGGCTACCTCAACGTGAATCAGCATAGGTTATTCTCGTAGTGGTGAACCGACTCTCTAAATATGCTCATTTCCTCTCCTTAGCTGACTCTTATACTGCCAACTCTGTTGCCCAAGGCTTCATGGATCAAGTTTTCAAATTGCTGGATTACCTGAAGTCATTATTAGTGACTGAGACCCTATATTTCTTAATGCCTTCTAG
Organism: Rhizophora apiculata; assembly: GCA_037832385.1. Classification (NCBI taxonomy): domain Eukaryota; kingdom Viridiplantae; phylum Streptophyta; class Magnoliopsida; order Malpighiales; family Rhizophoraceae; genus Rhizophora; species Rhizophora apiculata. The sequence goes on from CM075437.1 coordinate 256,747, forward strand.
AAGGAATTGTTCACAATTCAGGGGGTTAAGTTGCATTGGTCCTCAACATACTACCCCCAGATTGATGGCCAATCAGAAGTATTGAACCATTACCTAGAAACCTACCTGCGCTATGCTACTTAGGGTGCTCCTCAGAAGTTGTGTCAATGGTTGTCCCTAGCTGAATTGTGGTGAAACTCCACTACCATTCAGCCACAGGGTTGACTCCATTTGAAGCCTTCTACAGGTAGCCCCCTCCCGTTCATGTTCTGTATGTCTCTCGTGATACCACCAGTGCTTCTGTGGCTCAGCAGCTTTGTTCACGGAAGACCGTCTTGCAGCTGGTCAAATTTCACCTCCGTCGGGGTTAGGAGCGCGCGTGTCAATTGACTAACAAGTATCACAGTGATCAGTCGTTTGACGTGGGGAACTGTGTAGATCTCAAGTTGCTACCTTATCGGCAGTTGTCCATTGCCCAGCATTCCAATCAGTTTTATGGCCCTTTCAAAATCCTCGCTCCTGGGGGCAAGGCTTCTTATACACTGGAACTTCCCATTGGCTTCAAAATTCACCCCACCTTCCATGTTTCTAAACTTAAACAGTTCACCTTTCCTCGCCCTTGCCTACCTCCATTCTACCCTCTTTTTTCTCTGATCCATTCATTCTCTGTACTTTAGTCACTATCTTGGTCCAATGGATGGTAAAATGAGGAAATCAAGTCGCCACCTTCGATGGTCTGATCCACTGGCATCGGATGCCACCTGGGAATTCTATTATGACCTCCAATGCTAATTCTCGTCTGTCGCCCATTGAGGACAAGGGTCTCGGGGAGGGGGCAACTGATATGGATGGAACCATTAATGAGAGGACCGTAGGATGAAGATAGCCGTTAGAAGAATAGTTGATTGAAAAGGGGCATGAGGAGCATCGGCAGGAATGCGGGTATGTTAGTTACAGGGGCAACAATTGTATGCGGACTATTGTAACTCACAGTAATTGTAATCGTGAGATCACTGAGGGAAGATTGATTGTTGTGAGGGTATTCATGAGGAGTGCAGGAACTATTGGAAGGACTAATTTTAGAAATCGGTACAATTACAATTTCCCTTCCCTTTCTCTCTCCTCCCTCTCTCTTCTCTTGCTCTATTGGGTGAGTAAGGCGTAGCATCGGCGATCTTCTCTTCTAAGTTCCCGATTCTACTCCAAGTGGTTTCACGTCTACCTCCCAAGTCCACCGTGCCCCACGTTTCTCTTTGTTATGTATGGAATTTGTAATTTTACTCGACTATATGTATTAAAAAAAGTAAATGAGATCTAATTTAAATTAATATATAGTTAAAAATAATAAATATATTATATTAAATAAATAAATAAAATATAACAAATATTTTTTTAATTATCTCTTTATCTAATAAATACTATTAGAATTATCACTATAATTTAATTATTAATAAGTTGTGAATCAAATTAATTTACAATGTGTAAAATTGTATTTAAAAACTTAATAGTAGTTAATATATAATAATTGTTTGACAATTTTACAATTATCTTTATAATTTTTTTTATTACATTTTGACCCATTTACTCCACTATATCTTGAATTGATATATATATGCGCTAAATTTACTAAAAATATGTTTTTAAATCTTTCTTTAAATCATCGACTAGGAATATGCTCATTATATATGTACGTACATATGTTTATAAAGTAAGTGAACATGATGCCACCCGGTCGAAGGTGGGAGATGCACAATTCCCACCCGGTCTCTTTCTTGGAAGTGGAATGCGTCCTGAAGGTGCAGTCAGGGGTCCCGGTCGTTTTCTGGGCGAGTCCCCATCCCGTCCTTGAGTGGCTGCCCTTCCACTCACAAATTGAGTTCGTCTCTCGTCAATCCTATGGATTAAGTTTCTAGCTCTCCGGTGAATAAGTATACGTGAGGCATGGACTTCCTTCACCTTCGAACCTGTCCATTAGCAAAAGTATGATCATATGCTCTCTCAGATTTCTACGAGGTGTGAGTTTTAATTTCGAGGCAACAAAAGAGTGGATACAAAATTCATTAATGAAGTGACATATACATATATCCCTCGCCGTACTTGCATAATAGATATAAACTAAGATCCAGGAGTTTAAATTACAAGTAGTGGAGAGCAATACCCTACTTAAACCTTTGTCAATTTCAATCGTTCAGTACATTTATATACATCCCTGATCATTCCTGCTTTCTTTCGCCATCTAACATTTACAGTTGTGAAATTTGGCCTGAAGATCACCTAAATTTTTAGGATACATTAGGTACAAATCAAACTAAGCTGACAAGTCAAACCACCACCTTGCCTTATAAACTCATTTAGCAACATAAAAAATTTACATCTAGCAATGCAGAACTAATTCAACACACTCTAACATTACCTTCAGTTGGAAAAGCCGATTCTTGGGAGCAACCATTTCGTACAAGCACCATAATAACAGTAAGCGTGAACAAAACAACAGTGAAGTGCTTGGCCATGTTGGAGACGAAGGAGCAAAAAGTGCGTGCAATATTACATGGGAGATAATTTCTTGGGATATATATTGATGTACATTTGTGCTCGCGTCAGGTGCTTAATTTACTTTGATTTTCACATTCTCATGTCGTGCACTGACAAATTCAAAAATCTAATTTGACTCCCATTTAGCAAGCACCCAAATTCAACGATTGGAATTAGATCGGAAGAGCTCCCAGAATCAACCGCTCAACGTTGCTTTTCTTGCTTTATGTCGTGATATCTTTTGTTTCTTTTAGTACCTTCTAGGAAATCAAACATTCTTTATTGATATAAACATCGTGGAGTAGGTAGAGAGGAAATTTGTAGGTCCTGTCTCCACAGATCACAAACATGGTTCTTCAATTTTGTTTGTGGATTAATTCTAAACAGATCCCATAGAAATTAGATTAAACAGGAGTGCGGGCATGCTTGCAATCTGTGTGCGACCTTTTCCTTTTCCTTTTATTCTTGCTTTTCTACGAAGTTATATAAATGTAGCACCTAGGACACACATAAACTTTTATTGCACTATTATAATTATTAGTTGAATATTTTTAATTTTTTAATACATGATTGCAATTAAAAATAAGATTATAAATAGTTATCACGTTGTCATGATTGTATAATGCAACCCACCTTTTGGACATACAAAGCTTACTTCTTCATTTGACATAAGATAAAATCTTGACATTCCAACTTTTAAATCTCAAATCTAGCTGTCACGCTATAGCCCAAATTTATATTAACAATTTATTAAAAAAAAAAAAAAGAAGTTAGACAAGATTTGCCAAAAAAGAAAAAAAAAATTAAAAACTTCTACACCGATCCAAATGTATGGCTCAATAAAAAACTGTTTAGTTGAAATTTTTGATCCTGAATTAGCATTATTCACGTTACTTTGTCGTAAGAATTTTTTGTTGGACGGATGTTTGGGTGGTTGTGCTTAATGATGAAAGTTGAAGTTCTCAATGTAGAAAAGCAGAGAGAAAACCCAATAATAACAGTGGAAACCAACGAGGTGTAAAGTTTTGGACATGTCATGCACGAAGTTTATTTTAAATTTATTATCAAAACAAACATAGATAACTAATGTATATTAGAGATTTCACATCATGATGATGTGAATTTAATTAAGCAAGTTCTAGCAATTTTCTGTTTTCAAAATTATTTGTAATTTAAATAATGACATCTCTACAATTATTTGTTTTTTTTAACAAAAGAGTCTAAATTAAAATCTTTGTTTTGTTTTTCTGTTTTTTAACCAATTGTAAACCACAAAATAAGATAATTTTTCCCTTTAAATCAAATTAAAATCTTCAAATTGTATAAGTCTTATGGTCAGAAATTAGTTCATAATCAACAATCTCTAGTTCATAAATTGCAATAATCAAACAATTAACTTCCCTACATATCTTTTCCAATGGAAATGATAGGATATAAGAATTAAACAGTTGATAAAATAACTAATTTCTTAATTTACTAAGTTTGTTGTAGGACATCAAGATTAATATTTTAAAAATTGAACTTACTATATATTTTTTAATCAAGATCTTTGATAACTTGATCAAAGCATCTAAACTGCATGAAAATTTTGAACTTGACTCTACCTACCTAAATATTCACTAGGGTGTGGGCTGGAGGTTAATTTTAGCTTAATTAATCCCTATATTTTTTATTTTTAATTTTATTCAATATATTAATGGAAAGGTAGTAGACATGAGAAACCAAAGGCCGGAGGTTTTAGTGGGCTGGACCAAGTTCACAAAACATTACGGGTCAGTTCCGGATAGTTAGCGGTCATCTATGTATTGTGCAAGGCCATTCTTTTGTAAAGTTGGATAGCAATCGACTTATGTATACCAATTCGGTGTACACTGTAGGTTACCGTACTTTGAGGTAACTGTATATAAATTTTTTTGCCATTAAAACAAAAAAAGTAAAATCAAGATAGTTGATATTCTTAAACTTAGACCACCATGTTAAAATATTAAATTATTTTGCAATCGTTTGACCAATAAGCATTTACGTACATAATACACCAAAAATGGAAAAGCTTGTTTATTTTGACAATGATTCAGTGGCACCAACTTGCCAACGTGTACCTCATGCAAAATTTAATGATCACAGCGAGCATTTGCACGTGTAAGCATGGGCAATGAGTTAAAATCTTGTTTTGGTCACAAGGTTTTATGGATGGCTACAAGCTAAGGCATAAAGGGGTTGGTACATTGGCCATCATCGCAAAAACAGGTTTGTCAAAGTTTCTAACATTTATGATAACATCAATTCAAACATGCACACAGAGCCTACACACATGCTTGTTAACAACCTTCGTTAGGCAATGATCAATCTAATGCTTAATCTCCATGAATGCCTCACAGGCAAGTCGTGTATGGCATGCTTGATCCATGTGGGAATTCAATATATTTTGCAATTAAGCAATGGTTTTCTATAATTTTTGTGGCTACACCATGACTTTTTGCAAGTTCAAAAGGCTTCCTACCATACAGCAGTAACCATGACAGCCAAAGTAACAACAATTCAAGGACCTGCTTGATTGATGTTAGTATCAATAGTATTTATTGGTTGCAATTAAACATATTTTCAAGTCCTCCACGTGATTATGAAAAGCCCAAGTCTGCATTAGAACATGAACTTGAGTTCCAACGTGCATACTTCAGGTCAAGGCCATCTTTCATCAGAAAAATAGAAAATGAAACATTAATTACTATAAGAAGTTGGATCTCACAAGTTAAAATTCATTTTTACAAATAACATTTTAGTTTTATAATTAGAGAAAAAAATTCCAAATTTACAAAATAAACTCATTATATTTACATAAAAGTCCTCTTTATATCAATAGTTTTCATGATTTTGTTAAGTAATAAGGACAAGTTTTCCAAGAAAATTCATAAGAGTAAGTCATTTCCTTTTTATCTTTTTTTGCTAAATTGACAGCCAAATTATCTATTGATGTTTGAAGCTTTCAATACTTCTTATTATGCAAGCCATTTTTACTACTGTTTTGTCAATTGGTGGAAAAGTATTCCAAATTCAAAGTAGGTCCCAATATATTTACGAGACAGGCTAGTATCATCCAGGAATTTTTCCTTACGGTTAGCTACAAATTACCTTTAAAAATAAAAAGTTATAATGAACTTTTCGAATTTATCTACTTTGCATTGTTACAATTCAATATTTGATTCATTTTTATCATTGAATTAATCAAATATTAGGATTGCATAAATTCCTGATATAGTATTAGAATTTTATGATTAAAAGATTTGTATTAATTGGGTCTAACAGGAAAGTGAGTTCAAGACCTTTCCGTTTTAGAGATTCCTGTAGTAACAAAGACGGATTCGTTAAAAGTTGACTCCCCTTCATACGTATGCAGCTCTATATATGTGTTGTGGGAGAGGGAAATTAGAATAGCAATTAGAAAAGGGGTTGGTTGCATTCCATTGGAGTATCGCTTCACTAAAAAACATTATTGCTTTTGGGTTTTGATTCAGGTGGTGTTTATGGGTGTTCTTGAGAGTTGTTTAGAGGAAGAGAGGTTGGGTCTATTAAGTATCAAGGACTACTATAACTTAAACGGGGATAGTACGGATGAGTTCCTTGCTTCCTGGACTGATGATCCAGTGGCCGACTGCTGCAGATGGGAGCGAGTCAAGTGTAATAACGCCACCATGGTGACTCAACTCTCTTTGCACCATTTGCTGTCCCCATTCATTAACGGCAGCCAAAAGAAACAAGGACACATTTAGAAACCAAATTCTTTCACGATCATAATAATAGTAATGTGGTTCAAGGGTAGCGTTGTTGAGAAAGAGCTCAATCACTCGGCCTGTGGTGCTATTACACTTGACTCATTCCCAATTGCAGCAGTCAGATGCTAGATTATCAATCCAGGATGGAAGCGCAAGCTCTGTCCTCACTCCATTTGACTCGAAGTAGTCCCTGATACTTAACAAACCCAACCTCTCTTCCTCTAGGCAACTCTCATAACCACTTAAGCATATTAAATTGATCAGAACCCACAACACGTGTTTCTTGGAAAAACAGAACTCCATTGTCATGCAAATTAACAAGGACAAAAAGAAAAATCCAAAAAGTTTTTTTAATTTTTGCACACACCATTATAATTGCCGAGGCGCACATGAAATGGAGTCAATTTTGTAACGCCAGACTCAGCTCCACTTGCTGTGTCATAAAAAGGTACACCAAATGAGAAACATCACTTTCACAATATGACAACAAAAGGAGTCAATTTTGTAATATTATCTCAATCCCCAAAGTTTCATGATTTTAGTTATATGTTTTTTTTTTTTTTTACTTAATTCTTTTTTCTCATAGTTAGAAGATCAGTTTAGTCCATCCCAAAGATTTCATTTTACTTTCAATGTAATTAGAGGCAAACAGATTAAATAAAAAATTTACAACAAATATCTTTAGGTAGATCCAAACTTCATCTTTAGTTATCAAAAGAGAAGAACTCATGATTTAGTCATGATCTCATTAACAAATAATTATTTCTTTTTTATCATTTTTGTTCTCTTATATATTTGATATAGATATTTAGTTTTGCAAAATTGTGAAAACTGCTGATATAAAAAAAATTTACATGAAACTGTAATGGGTCTACTTGGTATCTTTTTAACAAATAATTAAATTTTTTTTGTCATTTTTTTCTCTTATACATAACATAAATATTTAACCTTATGAAATCATGAAAATTACTATTATAAAAAAAACTTTGATGAAAATGTAACAAGTCCACTAAGATTTTTTCACTAACTACAAAACTAAAACTTAACCTACAAAAATGAGTTGTAACTTGTGGAATGTTTTTTAATTATGTGTTTAAAGAAGACCTTGACTTGAAGCATGAATGATATAACTAATGTGCATGATCTAATGTAAGTTAAGAATTTTTTCAAATTGTATCTAAAACCTAATTTATATAACCTCTCTCATTTCTAAAATATATTAGAGACTTGACTTTTAACCTCTTTAATTTCCACAATGAGATGGTCCAAAAGGACTTCATGCTTATATAATACAAATAAAAAATAGGTGTTCAAAACTTAACTTATAACCTCTCTAATTTTCAAAGTGTGTCCAAAACTTCTTTAAATCTCTCTAATTTCCACAATGATGTAGTCTACAAAGACCCCATGCCTATATAATGCAAACAAAAAATGTGTGTCCAAGACTTGACTTGTAACCTCTCTAATTTACAATATATGTCCAAGATTTGACTTTTAACCTCTCTAATTTTCACAATGAGGTGGTCTAAAAGGATCCTATTCTTAAATAATGCAAACAAAAAATGGGTGTCCAAGGCTTGATTTATAACTTCTCTAATTTCTAAAGTATGTTCAAGACTTGATTTTTAATCTCTTTAATTTCCATAATGATGTGGTCTGAAAGGACTCCATGCCTGTATTACTATAAAATTATGTATAATGCAATATATATATATATATATTGTCAAAAATAATGTCGTAGTCTAGAAAACTCAATAATATGTCATAATTACCATAGCAAGCAATGCTCCAAAATGTAATAATAGAACAAATTGAGATATAAAAATAAGACCAATTTTCAACCCTTAGAAAATTATACTAAAAGGACAAATGTAATATTATTACAAAATGAGAAGCATCACTTTCATAATATGAATGGTAGACCAAATGAGAAACACTTGTCATGTAGTGAAAGGTAGACCAAATGGGAAGAACATGTAATGTAATGAAAGGTAAACCAAATGAGAAGCACTTGCCATATAATGAAAGGTAAACCAAATGAGAAGCTTCACTTTCATAATACGAAAACAAAATCAATGGTTACAGTAGTGCTGTTGGCAGACAAAATAAGAATTAGAGGAGAAGAAAAATTGTTGTATCTAATTTATTAACATCCCATTACTATCCTTAATGCATCTTGCTAAATATGTCATGAGTTGCTTTTTAATTAATTAAAAAAGAGTCAACTTTGTAATGATAAAGTCAATTGCACATACCATGTAATAAAAGTCTTTATATATGACTTAGAGGAGAAGAAAATGTTTTCATATTTGACTTAGTAGCATTCCTAAAGAAGAAGAGTGAATACATAAATTATAATATATATATATATATATATATATATTGTGAGATGTTATAACATAATAATCAACTATATTTAATTTGATAAATTAAGTTTTCTTTGAATGCTTATAAGATTTGAGTTTTAGTTATAGATATACCAAAAAAGAAAAAAAAAACATACATATTTATTCTACTCTCAAAGTCTCAAAGATATATTTTAAAGAAATTATTGTTATTGGTATTAGTTTAAGGTATATTTAAGACATCATAAAATATAAATTGATTAGTCTAATTTCATTGTATAATAGGTTAGCTGATTCCATCATTAATAATATGTGAAATAAAATTTTAGTGAAATATATATAATATTTTCTTGAATTTTGAAGTAAAAGATAATGTAATAATTTCTTTAACAAATAATTGGATTATTTTTTTTCTCTATTTTGACTTTCTTTTATATTTGACTTAGTTATTTAATCAAACCAAATCATGAAAACTATAAATATAAAGGAGGCTTTAATGTTAATGTAATGGGCATATTTTATAAAATTGGAATAGTTTTTCAACAATTACAATTGAAAAAATTTCTTAAAAGAATGAGTTATAAGAAAGACACAACCTTTGATTGAGATTAATGTTTCAATAATGCAACAATAGCCCACTAATCCACTAATTTTCCTATTTTGTGTTCAAAGAAGATAACCTTGACCTACCATTGCTACAATTAAATGATTATTTTTTATGCCAGATGCATAAGTCTTTGGTCTATGAACGTCTCACAATTAAGATATTTTCATCCTATATTTGTTATATATTTTTATTTATTTATTTTTATAAAGATATTATATATATAATTTTAAATTATATAAATTTTTTTTTCTTAATTCAACTAAATCTTTTTTTTTTTCACTTACATTTAACATAAATTTAACTTAATTCACTTAAAAATTGAGTAAAATTAAAAAAATTCTCTCCATTTTATATTATAAATATTGACCCATGAATGATAAAACTAATGCTCATTTTCTAACAAAAAACTTAGATTTTTCAAAAGCACAACCAAGACTTAAAAAGGCGGCAATTAGGGAGTAATTCCTTACATGACTTGACTTGTAAGGACTCCAATTTTAACAATGACACAAATAGAATAAACAAGTTCAATGCCCACTCAAATTTCTAAAGTCTATTAATATATCCTTTGTCATGTAGTTACAAGATAAATCTAATCTAAACATATATGTTGGATCTTGTTTTCATCACTAACTCAACTTACATTGGATTCTTTTATCAAAATAAAAATATCTAAGGTATAAAGACAAATGTCATAAGAGGCACTCCAAAAAGAATTAATTAAAAGATACAACTACACAATTTAACAACATAACTAGACAACATTTAACTCCTTGAGCCATGTAGTATCTATAGGACAAGGAGCTGGTCTCCCTTTAATAATTGCCTTTTCAAAAAGAGAATAGAACCAACCATTCCTCCATGTTAACTGTAAGATTTTAGTGAGAAAGATGAAATTAGAATTTTTATTTTTCATCCAATTGTACAAAAGGAAGGGACTCTTTCTACACTTAACTTTTTGTATTCCAATGGTAACTGGATTCCAGGCTCAATTCTCCTAAGACAATGGCAAAGAAAAGGAAACTAGTTAAGGAGACAAGGCTTCCAACATCAAAATTTGAAGAAACAATCTTCTTCAAATATTTGAGTAAAGTATAATGACTAAGATAGTGATCTAACAATTAGATGAATATTCACTAATCATGTATTTGAAATTAAAAAAAAATATCTCCGTTTATGAGACTTCAATGTTGTGGGATAAGATAAGATGTATGGTTCATGTATTATAATCTACTAAATTAAATGATATCTTAAATTTCTTTATATATTTTGTTTTGCACTAAAGTTCTCATTTCATAAGAGATAGATGGAATCACTGTTAGAGAATACCATGGATAATTGCATCAATTTTTTCAATTCCTATAAAAAGAAATAAGTGGTAAGATAGATAGCCACAAACAAACATTCATCACCAATATGCGAAAACAATAAATATTCCAGCTGAAACACTTTACCTCTTCAACAGCTGTTGGGAAGTGGGAAACAGCCCGGGAGTAAGCACATAATCTTTCTTCTACAGCAGCATCAAATGTAACCCCCTTTTCTGTAGCTGTTGCAGAAGCAAGTTATGCAATAAGCCTGGACACCTAAAACCACAAATAGTGCCATAACTACCTCATTTCATGATACAACTGTAACTTGTAATGGCAGACTTAAAGTTAGCGATGATGATGCAAGAAAGCTAGGAGGGGAGGATTTAAGGTTGCTGAGGTCTAGATTTTATTAGAGTTTGGTGAAATTTTAGGATCTTAAGTATGGAATTTAAATTTGTATCACTCAACATATATTGGATAAATTATGAAGAGCATTAGCAACTGAAAAAACTTATCAATATCCCACTAATAAAATTAAAGAACTGCTAGCGTCATACTTGGAACTTCTAGAATCAATCTTACTCCTAGGACAAGAGAGCCTCACACTTTAAAGGTGAAAATTACCAATAGGCAGAAAACCCCCAAATTAACATATGAAAATATTGTATAAACCTTATATTTAGAGACTGTTAACACTTTTAATCATTATAGAATTTGGACACTCTTGATTAATTAGGAACAAAAATTTTGCCTAACAGGAAATCTAATCATAAAAGATAGGCAAAGCTACTCTAACTACCAGGTTGACTCTTGAAACAAAACTATGAAAGCAAGGCTCCTGCAAGAAGTGAATGGGAGTGCTACAATAATAACAAAAACAATCTTTATTAAGAATCCATTCTACCCAAAAACTTTAAGCTCTTAGGTGAGACCTAAGATATGGATTATATGTTATATTCCAACACATCCCTTTATGCAAAATGTGAGTGAGCGTGATTCAAACTCACAATTACTTGATCATGAAGACTTTGATACCAAGTTAAGAAACCATTCCACCCCAAGGTTTAAATTGTTAGGAAGTATTAAGATATAGGTCATTTATTATACCCCAAATCTTCAACAACACTGTCAAAAGGTAATTTGTAATTTTGGTCAAAGTTAAGGAATCAAGCAAAAAGAAAATTCCACAAAATTATCTTAAGGAAGTGAAATCAGGAAGCCTTTCATACTTAAGGAACCGCCATGCAAGCTAAGCAATAGTTATAAATTTATTGCTGAGAGACTAAGAAATTATACCAATGAAGGAAGTCAAAAAAATACAACTCATGGAGATGGCAAAGAAAACTATATGTAAACATGGACTTCATAACCTTAGAAAAAGAAGAAATAGGCTTAAAAAAACAAGAAATCCAATAATTATTTGCAGGAGAAGCAACCCCACATATCCATACAATACTTTCACTCTATTTTGCCCTTTTTTCTTTTGAAAGTTTCTGAAAGTTGCCACCTAATAATTCATGCAATCATGCATTTGACACAACAAGAGATCTCAAAGTTAGATTCGAAGGGCACACAATTAAGAGTTTGTAGCTGAAGTTTCCTGAAAATCAGATATTATATCCCCCTTGATCAAAAAAACCAAAAGTTTTTGTGTGAAAATAGTTAAGAACAATTTCTGGATACAAAAAATTGTATGACAATATTTCAACACTATCTTGGAAGAATTTCTACTAGAAGGGAGGAGTTCTCATACCCAGTTAAATGATTAAGGAGTTTTCCCGCCTCAAGGGGAATGCTTTAATAAGCTTCTGTCGTTAGAACGAGAATAGCTCAAGTGGAATCTCTTTCTTTTGGTAGGGTTCCGGAATTGATAGAGTCAAGTCATATATGGCATTCAAATCGCCAAATCGTTATCTTATCTTTGTCTAGAGTAAGTTAGTGTGAATTCTACTGCAGTAGAGGATCTACAATCATTAACTCTGGTTCACGGGCAAGTAGTGAGGGGATTGAGTTTAAGATATAGTTACAGCCTTCGCTTAATCAAGTAGGAGTTCTGTTATATCTCCTTCATTGTGGTAGTTTTGATACCTTTCCGTCCTACTTATGTGATGCTATTCTTTTATTCCTAATCCAGCTCAGAAGGATGAGGGCATCTGGACTCAGTCTAGCAATGGGAAGTTCTCAATCTCTAGTGCTTGGAATGATGTCGCATATCAGCTGTTTTAGAATGAGTTGTGAGAGTTCAAAAGACAGAATTTTTAACTGTGAAATTAACCGGTGTGATTGAATCCGTAAAATCTCTTTCATAAGAGAGTTTCTCACATAAATGAGTCCTCCCCTGAAGTCCTTTCTGCACTTGCTGCCTAGCCTTCGGGAATGAAAGTCAGTGCCCCTGGTTTTCTTATTTATAAGGAGCTGCTTCCTAACCGCTTTCCAACATCATCTTTCTCGCTTTCCAAAGCAAAGGCAAACGACTAACTAAGCAAAGCACTAGGTACGGTCAGCCTTAGACAAGACAAGCCAATCATTCACACCTGACTTTCTCTTTATTACCTGATTTTGGAATGCACGGGAAATTTCTGGTAGACCTGGACATGTTCCATGGCGCGAAGTCTCTTCTCATCTAATAGCTCTAATTGTGGGGATATCTAAAAGAGATGCTCTCCCTCTCATCCACATCAAAATCTTTGTCAAGCTGGGCCCTGATGAGGGATGGGAATGGCTGAATACGTCTGCCCTTTTCTTCGTACGCAAGTAAGCAACTGGCCTTAAATTGTATCGAGCTACAGGCCCTTCTCATAAGATGTTGTAAGCTACGGGCCAAAAAATGTCCGACGAAGCTTAAAGCAGACATCAAGAGCTAACTAAGAAGGGGGCCAACAAGCCCCTTTAAAGCAAATGCCTGTGAGAAGCTAATGCCTTAGAAGTTACAGGACATAGAAGCAGGCCTAAGCAGCACCTAAGAAGCAGGTCAAGAAGTGGATTGAATCTTTTCCAGTCTAGAGACTGGCGGATTACCCCCGAAAGAAAGGATTCAAATATTCCTTCTGCTTTGAACAAGATAAGTGGACAGATGAGTTGAATAATACAGGGACAGATAAGCTAGGCGAAGCCCAAAAAGTTTTGTAGATTGACCCCAAAATTCCTAAAGTCTCAATTTAGCCCTTTCCTCACAAATTTGACTCATCAAAAATTGTGCACTCTCGTCCTAGTAAAATCATGGCCACAGATAATCCTATTACCATCATCATATAAACTTAAAGTTAAGCTTTCATATTTGATGGAGAATTCTATGAATATTGAAGCTTGCGAAAGAGGACAATCTTTATCTCATAAATTTTGTGGTAGTCGCTAATTATTATCAATAACTACCAGTAGAAGAGAGTTCTACAACAAGGTCAAATAGGAGATGAAAGACTATGAGTAAAATGTCAAGTGAGATACAAGTGCAATGAGAATCATCTAACAGGCTGTAAGCAAAATTATTTTTCCTAGAATGTCCGGTGTCAAAAGCCAAAAATTCATGAGAAATATCACAAAAGGAATTCAAAGGCCCGAAACTTCAAAATATGCGAAGACAATTTGATAAGCTTTCTATGAAAGAAAGTGAGAGTATTCAAGGTTTCCATTTAAGAAATTACATTTCTTAATGCTTCCCAAGACATAGTTTAAAGCCCAAACAGACTAATATTTAGCCCAAACATAATGAAAATTCTTTGACGAATATCTAATGCCTGCTTGATCCCCATCAAACTGAAAGCTTAAGTTACAAAATAAAGTTGCAAGAAAAAAAGCATGTTAGCATAAAGAATCCCTAAAACTAGCTTCAAGGACAAAAGAGCGAAAGAGAGGTTTAGTTTACCTTGCAAGAAAGCCCTCCATCATGTAATCTTGCAGCTGTTGCAAATGCCCATTTTCCATGTGTAGCGATCAACCCTTCTGTATTTGTATCGATCTTACCATCAACAGGAGGTTCACCAAGATTTGAAACAGCAAAATATGCTAGCACTTGGTCAGCATCACCAAGACCTTTACTTTACAACCATGGCTCCAGCATACCATTCTTGAAAGAAACCAAATTTGCTAGATTGTCAACATTCACTTATCAAAGCCCAAAAGAGTTTTGCACAACCATCTAAACAAAGAAGGCAAAATCATTTTCATCACAAGTTCAGCAATTCGAAAAAGAATTATTTCAAATGGTAGGTCGGCAGTGACACTACACTTGCAATCAATCACAATCATTGCACCTAATACAAAAGCAAAAACTTGCAAAGGCCCACACAATGTAGCAACCATAGCAATCTCTGAACCTCAATTTATAGTATTCTTCATATTACTTGGCTTAGTCAATTTGCAATAGATTATTTTTCTTCTTCATTATAATGGTAGCTAAACATTTACAACTTGTAAGCAACAAACTTCATAACAATTAAACATGTTCTTTAGTTTTGTTTCTCCCACTCATCTCATCTGCTGCACTTGATGATTGGCACCTTTTTGTGCTACTAGCTCAACTGTAAGTTGATTTTAATCTATTCATCATCGAAGAATTTGTGATCTTTACATCCTCATGATCTAGAGTTTGGTCCATTTTGTCTTTGAGCATGTTCTCTTGTGAGGAATATTCGTTATTCTTCAACTTCTTAAAGAGTGCAACTGAAGAAGAAAAGACAAACACACTTCTTGAGAGTGTCCATTGTATCTCTGGGGCCTTATTTGAGATGGATGCAGCAGAACAAGGACGGCAATAAACACAACATGGGACAAGAACGGTGGAAAGTATAAGATGTGCACCCACCCTGGTTTCATGATCATCAAAGAACATAGCCAAAAGCAATTGATGAAATAATGTCTTAGGAAATGCTTGCGGAAAGGAAACATTAAAAAAAAAAAAAAAAAAAAAAAAAACATAAAAGATTGGCCAACTAGAAGGCATAATGATGAAAAATAGCACAACAATATTAATAACTAGCATATCAAAAAACAGTCAGTGGCACACTCCTACCTTGTGCTGCTAGGACAAATTTGGGATAGATGCCACAATTTGAGTAGTATGATAAACAGCAGCAATTAAGGTTCTGGCCATAATTGTAATATTTGGCATGTTCCCTAGCTTCACAGCCATGGCATCTAGAATAGGACCTGTGTCTCCAACCTACAAATTGGATACCTTTTAGCTTTAGATGCGCTTCAGACAAAGTTATTTGTTTCACATTATTTTGCTGCAGCAAAAATTATACCTTATAATACTACTAATCCCAGGTGTAAAATCTATGGCAATTACTGATACCAAAAATAAATAAATAAATAAATCATATAGTCATAGCTTTAGCACCCATTAGGACTAAAAATGTAATGTACCTTGGATGAAAACTGCATAAGGCATTCATCAACTATTGTGTAAATTATGTAGTTCCACTTGATTACTTTAACCCCAAGATTTGAATCATGAAGAGAGTAGTGTATGCTTTTACGCAAATGTCTTGTCATATCACATAATGCAACAATTATGGCGAAAGACGATTGAACCTTGGCTTTTTGAGCGAGATAGGTAGCAACATGAACTATGTCCAGCTGCATTTTGGGCTTCTTGAGAACATTCTTGTGATCAAGGTGCTTAATCAAAATGGATAATACAAATTGTGTATTTTGTCCTACAAATTAATTGAATCTTGCGAAAATTTCCTAACTTCAATGTGAAGAAAGGCTAATTAAACTCCCATAGGCAGCAATTTGAAAGCAGCGTACAAGTTAAATGCCAGATTTCTCTATTAATGACTGCATATCCAACAAGACAAAGAGAGCAAGACCATGTTTAGGAGACCACGGATCACCATTATCAAAATAGTGGACCAGAGATTAAGAACATGTCACACTGTTGTGGCTTCCTTGGCTAGACAGGCCATGTTATGCAAGCAAACCTTTGATTGAAATGACAGATTTTTTGAATCCTCTCTATATTTTTAAAAAGAAAAAATAGAACAAGACAAACAAATAAGAGAGGTGACAAAGATATCAGTGCTGACATAATCCCTAGCAAAAAGCTGACTAATCCAGACAAACATTAAACAGTAAAAGAGAAATTATCAAGAAATATTAAGTTCTCCTGTCTCACTAACAATCTCCCTCCAAGAAGGAACCCTTATCATGGCTTCTGGTAAGGGAGAACCCTCCTCGGCATTTTAAACCTAGAAATTTTTGTTACCATGGATAGAGCTAATTGAAGTTTTGTTATGACCTCCAGAATTTTCCAAGACAGCCAAAGCAACCTAATATTTGGAGAGACAATGCCAATTGTTAGGTAAAACAAGAAAAATGAAGGAAGGTAGGGAAGAGTTATTTCAAGGGAAATGTATTAGTTAGACAATCTGGAAAAATCAGAACATTGAGAAAATCTTAAAGGATGCACAGAGATGACACAGATATGACAATGGCTAATGGCTAACTACTTCATTAGAAGCTGTTCTACAAAGGATAAGACTGTCTGTCTTCTAACCAAAGATTAAGTGCAAATGACACATGGTCAATATATGTCAAAAAACATCGTCCAACTGATAAACCTTCAAGCCTAGAAAATAATCCAAAAAAGTACAACACAAGCTAAAATGCTGTGAATGTTAACTATAAGTCTTTCTACTTAACTTACTTCATTGAATTCAGCTAACATGTGAGAGCATTCCCCCACGAACCAGACCTGCATGAAAACTACTTAGCCATGAAGCAGGAGAAATTTGGTCATGTTCTTATTTCCAAAATCACCTGGACAGAAGAATAGACCAAATGAGAAGCCATGAAGCATTACTGTCACCATATGACAAATAAAATTTAGGGAGCGGTTGGTCAGCAGATAGAATTTAGAAGAGAAGAAAAGTCTATATATCTGATTTATTAGCATCCTATTATTATTCATGAAAAAATCTTATTCAACATGACTCTTCCTATTTGATCAAAAAGGGTAATAACATCACTCTTTTCTTTTAAAGCCCTCCATAAGGTAATGAAGTGTTCCTAATGATGGAAAATTTACCATTGAACGTCATGTATAAAAAAAAAAAAAAGAAAAATTATAAGGAGAAAACCAAACGTTATTAAATGGGGCATTATGGATTGCGTTTCACTTTCACTTCCCAACTTCTAAGCATGTATCAAACTGTAAAACCCACAACAAATGCTAAGGGTTTTTGCCTCTTCCATCCCATTTTGTTGCACATTTGAATTTTGAATAGAGAATTTGGTCTCAAAGCTTGGATAATTCGGGCTATTGCTTTTTTCCTTTTTCTTTTTTTAATGAATTTTCAATTTTAAATCTCATAAAACATAAAATTGAGTTATACTTCTACTTAACTTTTGTTTTTATTTTTTCCTCCATATCTGGTCGGTGTTAACTTGACTTTGTAGAAGGTTTTTTTTTTTTAAGAGATTGCTCAAATTAACTTAATGTTATACATAAGAGAAACAAAAAATTTTAAATCAAGCATTATTGTAATAAAAAATAATAGAATATATTTTTATGATTTAAAATTATATATATGCTATACTAATAAATTTAATGGGATAAGTCAAATTTTAGTGATAAATTTTATGAAATTTTTGTAAAATAATCCTATATTGTATTTGATCAAACTCAAACTTGTGAGTTATTTTAGATATTGTTGTGAGACATACCTAGGAGACTTAACTTACATTAACTTAAGTGCTTGCCTTCTTTGCAAGATTTGTAATGTCTAGAAATTTTTTTTTTTTTGGCTCCTAATTAAAGGCATTTAGACATTAATGATGTTTACCCTTACTTGAAAATATGTTTAATTACAACCACTAAGTACTCTTGAAATCAACAACAATTAAGCAACTACTCAAAGCAAAGTTAATGACTAATACCAACTACTAAATATTTTAATAATTGTAAGGGTTAATGCCCAACAAAATGTGAATTTACCAAAGTTTTCTAAATCAAGCATGAACTAATTTTTTCTTGTTAAATATGTTACTAACTTTGCATTTAGTTCTAAATCTAGCACTCTGCTAGTAGACTTTAACAAAAACTATTAATTTCTTTTCATGGCTTACAATATTGCGTTAGAAGCCATATGGCATAACACACGAAGCCACGTGACATTCTAAAGTTGAAAAAATTTAAATTTAAAATAAAAAAATTTAAAATTATAAGTCTGCTTTTCTATTTTCAATTTTTGGGTGCTAGGTGGCTTTTTTGTTGCATGCTACGTGGCTTCTAATGCTATGATGGCATGCAACATGAGCATTTAAATAGTTTCTGTTAAAGCCTAGCAATGGTGCAATAGATTTAGAACCAAATGCAAGGGTCGTAATTGTCAATAACCCTAATAGTAAATGAGAGTTAAGAGATTTTGAATCATTGAGTTGCCCTCAATCATGACATGTGACAAAGTTTTAGCAAATTTTCCTTTTTGATGAGATAAAAAGTATTTTGATAGACTTTTAAAGTGAAATGTAATGCAATAATTGATTTAACAAATCATTCCTTTTTTTTACCATTTTAATTCTCTTAAATATCTAATGTACTTATTAAACTTAATAAAATCATGGAAACTAGATATAAAGAGGCTTTTGATGCAAATGTAATGGATATTTGAAATGGTTTTTTTGCCAATTGCAAAATAAAAATACTATTTGAAAAAATGAGTTATAACATATAACATGTAACTTCTTATAGCAATTAATGTCTCATTTTCTAATTTTGTATTCAAAGAAGACCTTGACTTAAAGCAAGAATGATCAAACTTATGTTCATGACCTAATGGAGACTTTGGGTTTTCCAAAGTGTATCCAAAACTTGAAGGGAAGAAACTAAGGAAAACATTTTCCTAGAAATTGGCCTCTCTAATTTCCAAAGCATGTCAACTTGACGTATAATCTGTCCCCACACTCAAATTCATTTCCTTAAAAATGTACCTTTACTATTTAACCCAACAAAATTGCAAAACTATTAATATAAAGAAGATTTTCATGTAAATATAATGAACTATATTTTGTAAATTTAGAACACATTCTTTTACAATTATGAAATAAAAAAACTACTTCAAAAAAATAAACTTATGAGATGCAATTTTTTATAGTGATTAATGCCTCATTTTTTGATGTGGTGTTTAAAAATGATCTTGACCTAAAGCATAGATGATGAAACTAATGTTCATATTCTAATGGGAGCTTGAGTTTTCCAAAAGTGCGTCCAAAACTTGAAAAGAAGAATTTAAGAGAATTTTCTTAGAAATTTGGCTCATTGATTAGTTGACTAATAAGTTCTTTAATTTTCTTAATGATATGGACATAAGAATAGACATGGACCCCAAGTCTATATGTCAATGTTACTCAATTAAGACGTGAAAAGAAGAAAGTGAGAAAAAAATTTACTAAAAATTTGGCTCATTCACTTATGTGATTCATAAGTTCTCTAGTATCTACAATGACATTGACAAAAGAATAGACATGAACCACATGCCTATATGTCAATATTACTCTATCAAGACTTGAAAAGAAGAAAGTGAGGAAAATATTTCTTCAAAATTTGGCTTATTCACATATGTAAAGTGTTTTAACTTCCACAATGATATTGATAAAAGAATATACATGAACCTTATGTCTATATAATTGTATCAAAACTTGAAAAAATGAAAGTGAGGAAAAATTTTCATAGAAATTTAACTCATTCACCTACGTGACTTATAAGTTTTCTAAATTCCACAATGACATTAAAAATAGAATAAACATGAACCTTACATCTATCTGTTTATTACTCTATTAAGACTTATTTTGCTCCTAATTAGAAGCATTTGGATGTTTGTGATGTTTAGCCTTGCTTGAAGATATGCTTAATTGCAACCACTAAATAATGTTTTCTAGTGAAGCGATACTCCATTGGCATATAATAGAAAACAAAATAAAAATCAAAATGACTCCCTTTTCTAGTTGCTATTATAGTTTCCCTCTCTATCACACACAATATATGTATATAGAACAACAAATCTATCAAAGAGAGTAAACTAAGGAAGAAATTTCCTAGAAATTTGCCTCATTGACCTACAAGTTCTCTAATTTCCTCAACAAAAGTAATTGTTACATCGATAATGAAGACTTGGGTTTTTCATAAGCACGTGGAAGACTTAGAAAGGAGAAACTACGGAAAAAGTTTCCTAGAAATTTGGTCATGTTCTAATTTCCACAATCACGTGGACAAAATAATAGACCAAATGAGAAGCCATAAAGCATCACTGCCACTATATGACAACAAAAGGAGAAACCAAACTTTATTAAAATGTTACTAATGATGAAAAATTTACCTTTGAACTTGAAGTATAAAAAGAAAAAAAAAAAAAAGGAAAAAACCAAACTTTATTAAATGGGGCATTGCTGATTCTATTAATAGGTCAAGCAACTTATTAGGTCAAGCAACTTATTATGTCGATGACTTTACTTCCCACCTTCTAGGCTTGCATCAAATGTAAAACCCATAACAAATTCTAAGGGTTTTTGCCTCTTCCATCCCATTTGATTGTATATTAGAATTTTGTATAGAGAATTTGGTCACAAATCATGGATAATTTTAGCAATTGCTTTTTGTTTTTTTTTCCTTGTCATGTTTAATCAATTTTTAGCAAATATTCAACTTTATATCTCATAAAACATAAAATTGAGTTTTGCTTCTACTTAATTTCCCTTCATATTTGGTTGGAGCTAACTTAACTCTCTAGAAGTTAAGTGCCTTTTTTTAGGAGACTTCTCAAGCTAACTTTAAGTTAACACACAAGTGAAACAAAAAATTCTACTTTATTTTTTTTCCTTCATATTTGGTTAAAGTTAACTTAACTCTCTAGAAGTTAGGTGTCTTTTTTTAAGAGATTTCTCAAGCTAACTTTATGTTACACATAAGAGAAACAAAAAATTTTAATAAGACCTAATTGAAATAAAAAAAAGAATGATAAAGTATATTTGTGTGATCCAAAATTATGTATGTACTATACCAATAAATTTAATGGGATAAGCTGAATTTTAATAATAAACTTTTATGATCTTTTTGCAAAAGAATCCCATATTATATTTGGCTAAAGTTAAACTTTATTTTTTATCATTATAAAAAGAGACTTAGGAGTTATTTTAGACATCGATGTAAGATATGACTAGGAGACTTAAGTTACATTAACTTAAGTGCTTGCCTTCTTCACAAGATTTGTAATGTCAAGATTATTTTTTTTTTTTCAAGCTCCTAATTAAAAGTGCATTAGGACGTTAATGAAAATATGTTTCATTGCAACCACTAAATACTCTTGATATCAATAGTAATCAAGTAAGTCCTCAAAGCAAAGTTAATGACTAATATCAACTACTAAATATTTCAATAATTGTAAGGGTTAATGCCTAAAAAATATATGAATTTTCCAAATTTTTCTAAAAGTAGCATGAACTATTTTTTCTTGTTAAATATGTCACAAACTTTGCATTTAGCCCTAAATCTAGCACATTGTTAATAGACTTTAATAAAAATCATTAATTTGCTTATGTGGCATGCCAATATTTCCTTGAAAGCCATGTGGCATAATAGGTGTAACCATGTGACATCCCAAAAATGAAAAATTTAAAATTAAAAATTAAAAATTAAATAAGAAAAATCAAAAATCATAAGTCCCCCTTTCTATTTTCAATTTTTGAATGTCAAGTGGCTTTTTTGTTGCACACTATGTAGCTTTTGAATGCTATGCTAGCATGCCATAAGAGCATTTTAACAGTTTCCATTGAAGCCTACTAATGGTGTGTTAGATTTAGAATCAAATGCAAGGTTCGTAATATATTTGGAAAACAAAATTAGTTTAAGCTAGATTTGAAAAAAAATTATAAAGTTCACACACTTTTGGTTATTAAACCTAATTATAAATAGGAGTTGAGACATTTAAAATCATAGCATGTTACAAAGTTTTAGCAAATATTTTCTTTAATGAGATAAAAAGTATTTTGATAGACTTTGGAAATAAAATATAATGCAATAATTGGTTTAATAAATAACTTTTTTTCCATTTTGATTTTCTTGCATATCTAATGTAGTTATTTAACTTAATGAAATTACAAAAATTAGATATAAAGAAGCCTTTAATGCAAATGTAATGGGTATATTTCTACATTTGAAATATTTTTTTTTACCAATTAAGCAACAAAAATGCTGCTTAAAAAAATAAGTTGTAACACATAAGATGTGACTTTTTGTAGCAATTAATGTCTCATTTTCTAATTTTTTATTCAAAGAAGACCTTGACTTGGAGCAAGAATGATGTAATTGATGTTCATGACCTAATAAAAACTTAGGTTTTTTCAAAGTGTGTCTAAGACTTAAAAGGAAGAAACTAAGGAAAACATTTTCTTAAAAATGTGCGTCCAAAACTTAACCTATAACTATTTTAATTTCCAATGCATGTAATGCATCTCTACTCTCAAGTCCATTTCTTTGAAAATGTCTCCTTACTATTTTGCCCAATGAAATCACAAAAATTATTGATATCAAGAGAATTTTTATGTAAATATGAAAAATACTATTTACTCTATTTAAAATATTTTTTCACCAATTACAAAATGAAAGTGCTGGTTGAAAAAATGAGTTGTAACATATCATATCCAACTTCTTATAGCAATTAATCTCTTATTTTCTAACTTTGTGTTCAAAGAAAACCTTGACTTAAAGCATGAATGATGAGACTAATGTTCATAACCTAATGGAAACTTAGGTTTTTTCAAAGCATGTTAAAAGGAAGTAACTTAGGAAAACATTTACTTGAAAATGGATGTCTAAGATTGGACTTAAAACCTCTTTAATTCCCAAAGTGCGTCCAAGGCTTGACTTATAACACATATCCAATCCTAAGTCCATTTCTTCAAAAATGTGTCCTTAATATTTTACCCAATGAAATCAAGAAAACTATTGATATAAAGAGTACTTTTATGTAAATATAATGGGTTTTATTTTGTAAATTTGAAATATTTTTTTAACTAATTACAAAATAAAAACACTACTTAAAAAAAAAATAAATTGTAACTTGTGAAATTCAATTTTTTATATAGTAATAAATGTCTCATTTTTCAGTATAATGTTCATAGTTGACCTTGATTTAAAACATGGATGATGGAACTAATCTTCATATTCTAATGCAATATTCAAAGGTGAACTTTTCTAGGAGCACCTTTAAGACATGAAAACAAAGAAATTGAGAGAAAAATTTCCCAAATATTTGACTCATTAACTTACATGGCTACTCAATTCAATAATTTCCACAATGATATGGACAAAAGAATAAACATAGACCTTATGTCTACATGTCTGTATTACTCTATCAATACATGAAAAGATGAAATTAAGGAAAAAATTTTCTAGAAATTTGACTTATTAACCTACATGATTAATAAGTTTTCTAATTTCTATAGTGACATAAAAGGAAAAAAAAACCATGTTTCCATTTTTATATTATTCTATATATATATATGTAACACACACGTATAAAGATTATATCTATAAAAAAAAAATACACGTCCAACTTCTTTGTTTTAGTATGCATGTATGGTGATGAATTAAACATTTATTTATTATTTACTACTTATACATATGTTTTATATGGTGTTTTAATTATAACATATTTCTTATAAATGAGAATCTTTTATGAAAAATAAAAATATAAAAAAATTTAAAATATTATTTAATTCAGTTAAATATAATATATAAATTATATAATTTATTTAAAACTAATAAATGATTAGCAAATTTATATAAAATAATTAGATTTTTGTTTTCTACGCACAATGGGGCTTAAGGAGCTATATATTATTCAATTATACAATTAAGTTGTGTAAGTATATTTTTCTTTCTTTTTTTTCTACTTTATCATTGTATTTTACAAAAATGTCATGTATCTCAAACCAACCTAACTTAATAAGTAATTTAATTTAATTCTCGTCTAATTTAAATTGTTCTTTTAAGAATTCAACCCTTTCTCAACATTCAACATTTATAAAAACATGGCCTAGAACACAACATCAACAAAAAGATCTTAAGTAAATTCAAGAACTACATGTCTAATGCAAACACATAAATTACTGCAATCCCCCCAAGTACGAGATCCAGCAAAAGAATTAGGCAAAATAATTTGAGTAATGAATAGTTGGAGAATAATAAATAAAGACTTGAAAATGTGTGCTTCAGCCTCGTCACTATGAAATGTATAAAGTGGAAAGGGGGCAGAATACTAAAATGAAAGAATAAGAATTTTCTATAGTCAGATAGAAAATTAAAGAAAAACAGAGTTCTGTTTTTTTTTTTTATTTTAATATTATTAATTTTGTATACGCATGAGTAAAAATCTAAGAAAGATTGATTACCGTAAATTCAAGGGGATTTCAGGTGTATCTATAACACTTATAAAAAAAAAAATAGAGAGAAGTAATTTTTATCCCGTAGCATGGGCAAGAACAATTTGCATCAAACTTAAGCACCTAGCTTTACTAAAGGTCAGCAACGAGGCTTTCCGTGGTTACGAGAAGTTGCAGAACCACAGAGCGGGACAGCTTCACATGGACACATTGCTTAATCTTATTTTCAGAGTGGCATTGGTCTGAAAGCCAGGGAACATGTTTCGACCATTGCAAGTTCATCAATCACCCTAGAAAACGTATCGGAATACATATAGTTCATAACATTAAAGACTTGCCGAGGAAGCTTATGTACAATTTCTTCCAGAGGGAATCAATATGAAAGATAGCTTCGCACAAAGCATATCGACATCTAGCCACCTTAATCAACTTCAAGTCTTACCCATATTTACAGTGAGGGCTTTAAGCTTCATGTTCTTTGACATGCAACAGCTGCTCTTCCTTCATTAGAGCAGTAGCTATTTACAGCATATCCGACGATAAATCTCCATCTATTCAGGGTGGACGCTTATCAGTTGATCGAAGCTTCTTAATGCCATTAGCAGTCACCTTGCAAGACTCCAAGGTCAGATCTTTAAAACCCAGATGTCATTTACAAACATCAAATCTAGGCTTGAAGTCATGCAATGAAGCATACTTCAAGAAACCTTGCATGACCGGATCAACCATCATGTTATTGTCCACTCAAAAGGAATTCAAAAGGCTTCATTAACAACCAGACGGCGCTGAAGTACAGTTTGTTGAGGGCTGGAATCGGGATTAACATTCTGTCTTTTCCAATTCCATATGTTCCACTCAAATATAGTGGTACGTACATGCTCATTTCAACACAGAAGATTCAAAATGAACTTGTTAGACTAGCTGTCAGAACACCAAGGGGTACTCCTGAATCTGTAATAAATGAAACTCCCCAAAGACTAGCAACAAACACACACTACATATATCTGGGGATGGTTTACCCTTAAACAAAAGAGTTTGGCACTTTATTTTCCCTTTTGGAAGAGAAAATAATAAGGAATGAAAAACAAAGTAAAATAGGAGAAAAGGTGAGCCTTGGTGTAATGATAAAAGTATTGCATTGTATATTGAATCTTGTTGGTTTAGCTTGAGGCAATAGTCTGTTTGTTTGAATAGGAATGGACAAGGATATCTAAACCTTTCCAGATCCCATAGTGTGGAAGCCTCTAGCGCTAGGACACCTTTTCTGGGTTAGAGAAAACGAAACAAGATGTAAACATCATCTTCCTTAGAGATAATCAAAAACAAAGTATACTGAAAAAAGTTACCCCATCCAATTACATATCAGCCAATGAAACTCATTTTGACAACTGCCGTTGCATAACAAAAAGAAATGCTGATAACAACCTCATGCCAAAGTAACAACATGGATAAATTTACATCTTTGATAGACATAGCATCCATCTCCCGAACAAATACAGTAAACAAATGCAAATTCAGTGTATTTGCTAAGAATCTTTGCTTCCTTTTGTAACCCACAACCCTATGAAATGATTATAAAAATGATCTACCATAAATATCTCACTATCATCCACATTCTCTGTTTTTTACATCAACCACTAACATCACTTTTCATGTGTCAAGTAATTCTACCTATATAAACAGTAAAGTGAGCATTTTTAGTAAACTATAAAGCAGAGTGAGGAACCCAGAAATCAATTCCAATGTTTTATCTGTTAGGTTGCAATTCTGGGACAGATTTAGCAGTGACAGAGATGTACAATCTTTTATGTTCGTCATGCCAGCCAGCATCAGTCAATCTCCACCACATTTTTCCAGCAACTGCAGATTCTTAAAATTTACACAGGAAATAAGCAACTGAAAAGCAGAGGGAGCAACAGTAGGACCAAAAGAAGAAGTGGAAGCAGAATCAATTAAAAAGGTGTCAGTAAAGCAGCTGTTGAAATTGAATACCGCACTCTCAAACAAGATGTGTTGTCAAAAAAAGAAGCTACTTGGGAAATGAACATCCTCCATTTTTCAAATAACAGGTAGTTTTATGAGATGCTTAATTCTATGCTTTTCAGCACAAAATAATTAGTGGTAACCACACCCTTGACATAACAAATAACTTGACATTTTTATTTTTCAACCAGTAATTTACCACTGTAAAACTTATTTCGCAAATAGTTAGTTCCCAACTCTGTAATACAAGCTCCAAAAAGATCCAGATGTGTAAATCCAGTCAAACCTGCATGAGAAAGCGCAGCATTATACAGTAGCTAAATGCATCCAACAATCAGAGCACTGAAAGAAATTCACAAACTAAAAAAGTTCAATGAAAAATAACTTGTGCCAAACAACAAAAATATGTAAAATCTTGCATCATGAACTAGAAAAGTTCAGGCCAAAACTTGCATCATGGACAATGAGTTTGAGAAATTTATGTAAAATCATACAAAGACACACTAATTAAACATTACCCATAACAGGAACGTGTAATTGCAACTCTCTCAAATTTTGAGTTATACCAAAAAACAAATATCTACATGTTTTATGAGTATTTATCTCTCATATGTCTGGCCTATGGTAACTAAAATTTGCCAAAGCACGAGAAAATGTTATTTCAAGGATTATGGCGGAATATAGCAACCCTTAGGGACAAGATGATGGGACAGTTTGTACAAAAATGTCCCCTGAGCACAATAACACTAAGAAAAACAAGAAAATTGTCATCGCTGCAATTGATATTCCTGCATTCAGACCACATAAACACAAACCCATGATCGACTGTGAATGTACGAGGAAGCTCAATTGAACACTTTTCTTTGAAGCCCTATAATGAAGATCAAATATAACTCATTAATTTGCAAACCAGCTTTGAGTTAAATTACTTACTTAGTCAAGTGATGACTCCCGAAGGCTACTACAAAAGTTTGAAATTGTAACAAGCAGAAAGCATGTTGACCTATCACTGGGAGACTTTGCTTAACCTAAAAGCTGAGAGGGAAGAGTCCATATATTTCTATGCCATTTTCCTTTCTATATACGCTCAATGCTTCTACAAGAAATCAAATCTAATTATTTAAAACCTGCATTGAAGAATCTGTCCTAAAACATGTCAACAATCACAATGTTCTTAATACAAATTACGGTGATTTCAGCACATATCATTATTATTTTTTTTTTTTGGCAATTGTTGATACTGAGATAAATAACATGACTGTCCCAAGATAACGATAAAATTTTTTTTCCCCAATATTACAAAACCCAAAATGACAGAATTAAAAACCAGAAACTTAGAAATGAACAAGCAAACAAATGGAGTTGCATATTGTATTGTGGGATTAACATGGAGGTCACTTAATCATTCTAAAAGTCTAAATCAGAATTGAAACAATTTCCATCTTTTCTAACTGCATAAAGCTTTGAAGATACCATGCTCATATTCCCTATGAAATTTCTGAGCACCTTGATAATGTTATTCAAAAGATTCACACATGTAAAGCTGGAATATGACCACATATATACTAGATTGAAGATAATGGGATTCACAGATGAAACTAACTATAAAGTTAGCTAAAATTTGTCCACAACTATGACAGACAGAAAAACTCTTTTTTATGTACACAATTATAATATATTAACTTAATTTCCAAATTCTCTAAGTGGCAAATCAACTTATGAAAACCATATATCATCTTTCTTTAAAAAGAAATTCCAAGTTAAAAAGAAAGCGATTCAATCATGCTAAATACTAGGAAAGTCTTAAACCAATGTGTGGACAGTTAAACATCTTTGATCCTGGAGACAATAATAATTGAGTATATGCACCTCAATACTCAGCTGTCATGGAATAACTCAAAGAACGAATCACAACTTCAGCAGAAACATGTATGTGAAACGAAAGACAAACAAACAGGAAGCCAATCTCCCATATTTCTCTTGCAGACTAATCAAAATGCAAAAAGGGGACATTTACTTCCTTTCAATATAAGCTGGTCCAGTTTAGAATGAAAGCAATTCCATCTTGCTGAATAATAGTTAAAGCTTTATCAAAGATGTGGAGCCTCACATACTCCAATCTTGACAATAGCAAAAAATGGTGCATATGAAATGCAACACCACAATACTTATGGCATACATTGGATACCTCAAAGAACAGAGCACAAGTGCAAAAAAAAAATGTGGTTGTAAAAGCAAGGAGTGCAAAGGAGAAATGTAGATCAATGCAAAATAGAAGAATCAAATTAGAAACCATAATACTTAGCAGTTAGACCAGCACAAAAGATCCAAATTTTAGGACTGCTAATAATCCATAACGACCACCAAAATCACGATTGTATTGCATAACCTAAGCCATTCATACTCAGTTTGCTTTTCTTAATAAGGAAATCATGTTTGGCAGGTAAGGTATACAAAACAGGATTTTCAATGATTTACAAGAACTTGAGACCAAGAATAACAATATAAACTTTGATTTGTATGAATATGAATCACAGAGAAGCAGCATTGACGTCAAAATCTCAGATCCCATTTCCATCTTGTGAGCTTAACATAAAAACATGTACAATCTCATCATTAGATGCTAGATCCACTAACATGCCCATTGTAAAGGAGTCAGCAAAGAACCCTTTTCTAACCAATTATGTCAAAAGTTCCATGGCACTGGATGAGTCATTCTTTTGAAGAAACCCTTTGATCATTACATTATAAGAGCAGCTATCAGGCAAACAACAGTAATCTTCCATTTTTCTAGATAAATCATATGCTTGATTTGACAACCTTTCTTTACAATGTCCCTTGATCATAATGGTATAAGTCCAGACATCAGACAGTAATTGTTTGCTACAAGGATTGCAAAAGAGGCCTCTTGCCATCCTAAGCACACCAACATTGCACATAACATCAACAAGGCTATTATAAACTACGACATTAGGATCTAATTGTATCTCTCGCATCACTTTGAATAGTTTCATTGCCTCAACAAGATGACAATGTTTACCAAAGCCATCTATTAAAGTTGAGAAAGTCATCCAATTTGCAATGTAACTCTGAAAACACATCTCCTTGAGATGCTCATTCACAGCCTCAAGTCTTCCTACTAAACACAAACCTCTCATAAGAGAGGTGTAAGTGACAGTATGAGGAATAAATTCTTTATAACACATTTCAACAAGGAGTCTGATTGCCTCATCCATTTTTCTATGCCTGCAGTACCAATTAATAAGGATGTTATAACTAAACTCATCTGGCTTACACCCCCTACCAACCATGCTACCTAAAACACTTCTAGCCTTACAAATTTGATTTGTTAAACAATATCCATCCATCAAGGTGCCATAAGTACACACGTCAAGATTTACTCCATTATGAATCATCCTTTTACATGTTAGTTGAGCCCTTTGAATCATTCCTTCTCTGCAAAATGCAACTAAAATGTTATAAAATTACTACATCTAGCATGATATTCCTAGCAAACATTTCATCAAGCAACCTTGTAGTTTCTTTCCATTGGCCCAAATTGCAAGCACCATGGATCAAAGAATTATATGTAGAAATAGTTGGTGAAATGCCCTTATCCAACATCATGGAGAAGAGATTGAAGGCCTTATCTCTAGCCTATCTTTGCCAAAAAATGACATTAGGAAAAAATACCAAATTTTAACAATTTGCCAAAAATGGAGAAACCCAATTTCAACCATTCAAATGGCTCAGACAATTGATGAGGATGCTTAGGATGTACACATTATGCGTAACCTCCAAGCATTCCAATTGTTCGAACAAAGAGACCACCGTTGTGGAATGCTTCATTCTAACAATATCCCCCCAGAGTTTACTAAAATTACCGATGAAAGGCAAAGATCGCATTTGAACTGTCTTATTAAACAAGGCTAGAGCATCGTCAAGGTTTCTGCAATCTTCTCTCACACTCACATGTCTCTCTTTCCCCCGACTGATATGACTGTCTCGTGTTGGAACTCCCATAATTTTGGCAACTCAAAACAAAAATGCTTCCCCCGAATTGACAAATAGAAGCAAAAGCAAAGGATTACCTCGAAGCCAACACACTTCTCCGCGTCATTTCACAAAATTGTAAAAGAAATCAAATTGGGCTTCCCAGTGGGCAGCGGAAACTCCACGAACGGTGGCGGCAGTTAATGGTGGCGGTGGCGGTGGCGGTGGCGGTGGCGGCAGTGGATGGTATCAGCGATGGATGGTGGGGAGGCCAACGAGTTGGTTTGTAACTTTTGTAATTAATATATAGCCTACGTTCAAACACCATAATTATACTAAAATGAGATTTAGTTGGTTTAATTAACAAACTGAGTTGAGTTGAATTTGTTTATTTATTAAATTAAATTTTAAGTTTAATTTTATGAATAAATAATTATATTTAATGGGTACATTTGTATGCACACTCAAATGTATAAACGAATTTAATTTAGTGTCACCTCATAAATTGCATCGTAAAAAACAAATATATGGAACCCTAATTTACGTCGCGAAAAAGTTTCCACGTCCAAAACCAGATGCTCCAAACATTCAAATTGTGAATCATTCAACTAGCAACAAATAGACTGATACCGACTGAGGAAGCCTATGTTTGAAGAAAGCCAAACAAAAAAAAAAAGAAAGATTTCTTTCGTCTTTGTGATACGATGGATCAATTTGTCTACAGTTCGTTGGCACAAATTTTCAAACTGAATGAAAAAAAAAATATATATATATATATATTATTTAAAATTTTATTAATAATTTATATTTATAATAATTTTTAATATATAATAAATATATTATTATATAAAATTTATTTATTTATTTTTATAATTATTTTTTTATTTTATTTTTTGACTTATATATATTTAAAATAATATAAATATTATTTTATTATTTTTATAAAATAAATATTTTTAATTTTAATAAAAAATAATATTATATTTATTTATTAAATTTATTTTAAAATATATATATTTTAAATTTTAATTTAAATTATATTTTTAAATAACATTTAAATTATTTATATATTTTAATAAAATTAAATTATTATTAATTTTTAATTATATTAATTTTTAATATTTTAGTTTAAACGTTAAAAATTAATTTTAGTTGAAAAATTTTAATTTAATACGCAATTAATTTTTACAGATATTAGATTAAATTTTAATTAAAATTTTTTTTTTAAATTTAAATATTTGTTGAGATTTTAATACGATTCGACTACTCTTATTAATTTTGTTTTGAATAACCTAATAGAATTAAGTTAACTGGGTGAAAAAAAAGAAAAAAAAAAGTTAATTTGAATGACTTGAAATCAACATTTCCTATTGCATAAATATAGAAAAGTTATTTTATTTTCTATCCCTCCCTTTATTGAGTGATGATTTAGAATCTAATTATTGCAGTTAAGAGCAAGTTGATTCCCTTTTGATCCATTAATTTATATCCATAGAGTGATTTGTAATTCAATGGTCTTTTTATAATCCCTCCAACCCATTTGTCTCCTCAATTTTTCATCCAACATCTCCAACCTCTTAGTTCCTTGTCAATCCTCCATCTCATAATTCTTACTACTAAAGTAGTCAAAGGGTTATCCAAATCTCCATTCCTTGAAAATTTCCCTTTCCAATTAATATTCTAAATTTTGACACATAGATGTATAGTAAGTGAAAGGAAGTGCATTATTTATTCGTCATCAAGACTAATTAGTTGCATGTGGATCAATGAAGAAGTATTTAAGAGATCAAGGATGCTAAGTTTATTCAATTCAAAAAGTTGAACTGGTATCAAACCTCCCAAAGAATTTCGACCTAGAAGAAGAACCGTCAAATTCATTGAATCCCCAGTTAAGGATGGAATAAGACCAAACAAAAGATTGTTTTCAATATTTTAGATCTTAATGGTAAAAGAATTAAGCAATGTTTCTAAAATCAAGCCAGTGAATCTATTTCCTACCAAATTGAAATGCTATAAAAATGACAAATTAAAGCAAGATGGAATAGGGCCTAAAAAAGAGTTATACAAAAAGTCCAAATAAACCAACTTAAGCCTAACCAGTTCATTTGAAATTCTACCTTTAAGCTCATTACTTGGCATGTTTAGTGTAATTCCTTCGAAAATAGATGTCAGATTGCCAATAAAGGGAGGAATCTCAACAATAATGTGGTTGTCACTAATATCTAAGTACACTAAGCTCATATAGTTTGAGATATAACTTGACAAAATGCCCATAATTTGATTTCCACTTAGTTACAAGAGTAATAATGAAGTCATATTAATGGAATTTGGTTTTTGGCCCTATAATTTATTTTATAAAGCTACCAAAATTTGCAAGTTAGAGAAATTTGCTTATCCTACTAAAGTAGTTACAATTTCTACTAAAAACCTGTTGTTGGATAGATCTAAATGGACCATCTCTAGCATGTGGCCAATTAAGAATGGAATGTGATCTTCAAAGGCATTTACAGAAAAATTAAGTGCTTGTGTTTTTGAAAACAAATCACCAATATTTGGTTAAAGCTCTTTAGGGAGGTGATTGTTTGATATATCTGTATAACACATCACATAGCTAAAGTTAGAGGGTAAATGGAACTGCCTAGTGAAGGAGTTATTTCTAAGACCTAGGAACTCCCATTTCATATTTTTTTTCAAGCAACCAATTGGCAAAAGGTTCCAATTAGGTTATTATAAGGAGATCCATACCTCTTAAGTTAGTTTAATGAGCAAGAAATTAGGGAATATTGTACAATTTGTAGTTTGATATCACAAGAAACTTGAGCTAAAATGTAGGTAGCCAATCATGTGAATATTGAATTTAAGCCTTAAGGTTTGATAACATTAGTTCTTCAATGTTTGTAAAATTGGCAATTGACTAAAAAGAGAATAGACCCTTAAAAAGATTATCTTTAAGATAAATATGGGTAAGGTCCTTCATGTCAAAGATTGGAGAGGATGAGATATCCCTTTCAAGCCTATGAAATAACAAATGCAAGATTCTAAGGGATGTCAAATTGCCAAGACAACATGAGATAATTCTACTTAAATTATTGTTACTAAGATGCAACACTCGAAGGTTCTTCAATTCACATAACCTTACAATTAATAGAATGTGGTAGAATCTCTACCATTTACCATGACATAAGGGATGTAATACCTAAATTTGAGCATTGATGAAATGTCAACAACTACCCTGTTAGGCTAAAGATTCATTAAAATTGTTACAACTCACAAATAAAAGGTTAAGTGAAGTCATATTGTCAAAAGAATGGAAAACATTTCCAAAAAATCCATTAAGACCAAAATCTAGGTCTTCTAATTTCTTCAAACCTCTTAATTCTGCTAGATAAACAAGAAGAAAATAAAAAAAAAAAAGAGAGGGAGAGAGAAATTAACATGTTCAAACTACTAAATGAGCTTAAAAAGGCAAGAGCTTATACTAATAATAAGGCAAAATATATCACATCAAGTGGGTTCTTAAGAGATGTTCTAAATTTAGTTTTGAAACTCATGAATAGCAACAAAATAAAAGAAGGGTGGCAAACAAGCTCAAGTGTTTGCTTTAACAATAATACATAAATTGGACAAAGAAATGTAAAATGAGAAAAATGAATTGATCATATAGGCAACTAATTAATCAATGTTAGGTACAATATAATACTATGATAGGATGAGTGTACATACCTCTAAGACTAAGAATCTTAGAATTTGGAGTCATAATGAATTAACTTTTTTTGACTTTAGAATTATGGTAAATTGCTAACCTTAAAAATTAAAAAATAATAATAAAAAAATAAAAACTTTTAACTCCTTTTGTGCCTCAACTAATCCTTTGAAGAATTGTTATAGTAAAGTCTTAAGTTTAAAAACTTTATACCTTAAAATACTTGTTTAACAATTACATTTAGTGACAAAATAAAAATATGAGTTATGAAAGAATATGCTAATGAATTGATACTTTTTTTTTTTGGTCCATTAAAAAAATTATTAGATTATGAGTTACATAATAGAAATAGTTTTCTTTATTCAAATAATAATATATAATTAATAATATAACTATACATAATACTAATAATATACTTTTATAGTTTTGATAAAAATTAATATATAAAAAATTTAAAATTATATAATTTCACATATTTAAATAATATATTAATATGTATATATAAATAATAACAATAACTTATAGTTATATTTATAATATATAATGTGTATAAATAATGATATATTTCACATATAAAATAAAAAATTAGTTAAAAATAAAAACATTATTTTTTAAAAAATCAAACATGTCAACCCATAAATAATCTGAATCTACCCAAATTCGAACAATCCAAATTCAAACCTTACCCAAGTGCGAAGTGAATTACAAATAATGCAAACTAAAATGACTTAAGCTTAAAATAAGTCAACCTGAATCTACTCAACTTGACACATTGTACACCTTTAGCCCAATGGGGAATTTGCCCCACTAAGAAATAAGAAATAAGTCCTTTAATCACTAAAATCTAAAAATTTTGAAGATTATAACTAAATTTTATATTTTTCCTCCCTCAAATATTTGTTATGTTGCACTAAAATTTTATTTTTCTCTTACATCCTTCTTTTATTCAAAATTATAAATATGGAAAAAATTGGTGTTATCACAAAATAAGAAAGTGTTATCTCAATTTTCAACAAAAAAAATCTTGGCACTTTAGAAAGTTTTCCTTTTTTTTAATTTTATATTTTTTCTCTTTACAAATTAATAATTCACTTATATTTATTTTCTACTATTAAAATTTATGATAAATTTTGTCTTAAGAAACTTCTCATAAAAACTTATTGCTGGATAAGTTTAAATATAACAAATAATGTGTGTTGTTAATATAGATTGGAATGCTACCTTTAAAAGCATTTGTTGTAATATTAAATATTTTTACTTTTAGAATAATACCATAGAAATATAGCAAACAAATGCAAATATGATGTACTTGTAAAGAATCTTTGCTTCCTTTTGTAACACATAACCCTATGAAATGATTATAAAAATGATTTAACATAAATATCCCACTATTATCTACATTCTCCATTCCTTAATAAACCACTAACATCACCCTTCAAATGTCAAGTAATACTACATATATGAACATAAATCAATTCAAATGTTCTACTTATTAGGTTGTAATTCTGGGACAAATTTAGAAGTGATAGAGATGTAAGATCTTTTATATTCTTAATGCTAGCATTAGTCAATCCTCCACCACATATTTCTAATTACTTTAGATTTTTAAAATCTCCACAAGTAATAAGCAACTAAACAATAAAAGCAGTAACAGTAAGAACAAAAGTAAAGGCAGAAGTAGAATCAATTACAAAGGTGCCAGTAAAGCATTTATTGTAATTGAAAATCATGACTTTCAAACAACGTGTGTTATCAAAAAATTTATCATTTGACTTATAATTACTCATACCAAATTATTAGGAAAAAAGTTGTCTAGAAAATGAACATCCTTTATTTTTCAAATAACAGGTGGTTTTATGAGATATTTAGTCCTATGTTTTTCATTACAAAATACTGAGTAGTAATCATGCATTGAACATAACAAATAATTTGGTATTTTTATTTTTTGACCATGGATGTACCATTGTAAAACTTACTTCGTAAATATTTAATTCTAAAATTTGTAATATAAGTTCCAAAAAGATCTAGATAGGTTAATCCAGTCAGGCCTACAAGAGAAAGAGTAGCATTATACATTAACTAAATGTATCCAATAATCAGAACACTGCAAGAAATTCACAAACTAGAAAAGTTAAACGAAAAATAATTTGTGCCAAATAGCAAAAATATGAAGGATCTTGCATTATGAACTAGGAAAGTCCAAGGAAAAGCTTGCATCATGGACTACAGAGTTGGAGAAATTTATGCAAAACCATGCAGCAACACACTACTTAAACATTACCCAAAATTGGAATAAGAATGTCATTCAAAAAGGATCACAAGCAAGGGTGGCAAGACCAATATTTGTAGTTTGGCAAGCATCCAAATTAAGTGTTTTCAAAGAAGATAATTTAGATAACTTTCTTAATCCACCGTCTGTAATCGTAATAAATGACATAGTTATCCTTTCCAAATTGGTCAAACCCACAAATAAAATGGAGGATAACGTCAACTCAATGCACATGAATCTCAAACTCTACAACAAAGCAGTTAGGCAAGACAGATGACGACAAACAACTTCACACTAAGTATCCCACAACAATTATCTTATGGAAAATTATTTTTTCATACAAGCTTTATGACAACTTTTGACATGGAAATATCATGAAAAGAAATTTCTTGGTTCTTTAATTTTTTTTTTTTTTTGTTTTTTGACATCAACTAAAAGATTATGATTTTTTTACCTTAACCTTATTGTCACTATCTTATCTGTCAACTTCCACTTAAGGTAGACTTCATAACTATTTTTAATTGAAATATGGAATATAAAGAATATCATAGTTTCAATTTTTGAAGCTAGGTTTATGCCAAAAAGTACGAAATTGGTTAGTTAAGTTACAAGTCAAAGCAATTCTCATAAATGACTGCCTTTAACTAGGGGTACTGGTAAATTTTTAGTTGCAACAGATGAGTGCACTATTACATCTTTACCATGTTACAAGGACCAATTAACTTACCCATATTTGATTCCAAATTAAGGAGCATGTTGTTGTCAAAAGAATGAAATTTTGACCAAAAGTACTATATTAGGAATAACAATTTGGAAACAAAAATTTTAGCAAAGACTAATTGTTCATAGTTAAATTTTGTATCATATAAAATATCAATAGTTGTGCTAATATCTATTATCACAGCTAACAAACCTAATTTGGATTTCCATACACTCCATTGAATGATCTAAGTTTCTCTAGAACATATGATAGCATTTTCCATAACTCTAACAACCAAATTGATCATTGAACGACCTCTAATTGGATAAATATGGTTAGAAAGTCCTAATGTGCCATCCATACTCAAAATTTCAAAGATATAAAATAAAGCATACCACTTCCTTCACAATGACTAGATGAAATCAAATACTCACCATAAATTTTTAACTTAGACAAAGTTGACAATCAAAAGAGTGTCCACGTTCTCAATTGGGTTGAAAAGGAAATATATATTGCAATCACTAACCACATTGACCAAAGATCTTTAAGAAGTGAATTTATACTAGTTAACAACTAAAAGGAAATATAGTAAAACCACTTATGCATATTTATCAATATGTAGAATGTTTAACTAAAGAGGTGGCCAAGACCACTACTTCCAACTACTATATTTGATAATACCAAACATTTTAAATGATGATAGCTTAAGAAATCCATTCAATTTGGGGAAAATTAACACAATTAATAAAAAGATGGAAGCAAGGCGAGCAAGAAAAGAACAAGGGCAAAGGGGAGTATATCTAATACTATTATAATTAGGATAACATAACAAGAACAATATAAAAAAAGAGAGACAAAGACAGAAAGACAAAACAAATAATAGATGCATCCAAAACTAGGCATATTGATGCAAATAGTTAGCAACATACCAAATTACATAACTAATCTACTATCCACAAACCAATTTCAATACCAAAATCTCACCTAACTCAAATGTAAAGCCTTAAGTTTAAGAAGTATAAATGAAAGACATTTCAACAGTTAATAAATCTTAAATTGATTTTGAGTATGAAATATGGAACATTCTAGATATGAAAGATGGAAACATACAGAGAAAATTTGATCTAAAATGGCTAGAATCTTCATTCCATAATAATGAACACCAAATGTTCAATTTATGGACTTCTAATGTTTAACTATGCATGAAATGAGAATGCTAGATGCCAATTGATGAGAGAGTACCTTAAATTAATCATAAAAGGAAAAAATATTTGTTAGTATAAAAAGAAGAGAAGAAAGAAGATATGAAAGGAAAAAATA
The DNA here is from genome assembly GCA_037832385.1 of Rhizophora apiculata. Classification (NCBI taxonomy): domain Eukaryota; kingdom Viridiplantae; phylum Streptophyta; class Magnoliopsida; order Malpighiales; family Rhizophoraceae; genus Rhizophora; species Rhizophora apiculata. Next base: position 295,643 of record CM075437.1, read on the forward strand.
ATTGTTATATGAAAAGAAGAGAATGAAGAAGATTTAAATAGTGACCTATTAGATAGACTAGCCTTTCATCACCAAATCTAGGATCAAGCTTTCCAAATTTGTCCAACCTATGTAAAGTACAAAAAAAAAATATATCTGTATATATATATATATATATATATATATACATATGAATAAAAAAAGAAAAGAAAGAAAATTCATCTATAAATTACAAGCAAAAATTGATCACAATTTATGAATTGTATACCCATAATTTATAATCATTTAAAAGGCAAAATTTATGACCCTCAATTAATCCAAAGAAAAACTACCTATTTAAAAGAAGACAGGAATGGAGTCTGCCCATTACTTATGAATATTAAGTGCATTTGAGTTATAATCATTAAAAAGAAAAACTTAAATAAACATCAATAAACTAGATAATATATTTTCTATTTTATATTGAGAGTTTTAATGCTCCATTACACACAAAAATTAGGGAGAAAACCCACTACTATAAAAACTGCAAAACTTTATAGACCATTTTTGTTTAAATGCATGCATTTAAAGTGTCGTGTGGTTTTATAAAAGTTGTTCATTAAATGGATGAAGCTAGATAACATTAGGTATAACTTTGGATATAGTTTAACCCTTAGGCCTACATAAATTTTCTGAAAAGAATTATTAGAACTTTTGATGTAAGGAAATACTAGTTTATGGTTTGAAAAAGAATGCAACTTTTCATTTTAAGCTAACTTCGCCTTGTTGCGTCTTTCCACAACTTTCATATTTTCTCCATGTCTTTTAGCAATTTTCCTTTGGGTTTTGTTTAACCACATTTTTTCACATTTTCTTTTATTTCTTCTTCCTTCCTTTTTTAATTCTTTTTTGGTATTCCATACAAAACTTCATATTATTTGTAAGAATAAAATAAGAATAAATAGAAACTATCTTTTAGGTGGACCAAGCAAGTATCTTTGATGTCATTAAAACCCAAGTTTAGTACCTTTAGTTTACCAACTCTACAAACAAAAAAAAAAAAGGCCAAGATGTTGATCACTTGAAAAGTTATAGCATGTGGTAACACTAACTTTAACACCATAATAAAATCTTTTAAAGGAATTTGAAACTTACTGAAAAATATCTCACAACCATTATCAAAAAGTTGGCATTTGCTAAGATTTAGATATAGCAAACCAATAAGACATGCACAAAATTAGGAGAATGTAGAATTTGGGTCAAACCAACCTTAGTTAAATGTCATAGATTTAGCTTACTTATAATCTACAAACTTTCAGAAATTATTTAAGCATAAGACCATATTTCACAAAACACATCATACTGCTTTACCACATACCTAATGCTCAAAATCACAGCAAAACCTAAATAAGTTGGATGTTGGATATTACATTAATAATCAAGAAAGGGAAAAAAAAAATTATAAACCAAGTTATGTATGTATGGCTAAAATCAATGCTAATTTAAATTAGGGACTAGTCTGAATGAGTAAAGTTAGGGGGAATACCTAAGAGGGACTCTGAGCATGCAATTGTAACAAGGCATCTATCCAAATTTAGCAAATTAAGCTTATACAAACCTAAAACACCAAACAACAAAATTAAAATAATTTGCTTAAGTGTGTAAGGAGTTTTTTTTATGATGGGGAAACTATAACAGAATGTTTATTTGGACAACCAAAGATAGTTCACTACAAAGATTTGTGGGTGCTAGAAATCAGGAATCCTTGAAAAAAAATAAAACAAATAAAACATAAAATCTTCATAATAGAATGTTGATGTGTAATGTAAGCATCATATTGATGATAATATCATGATCCATTAAAAAGAGACATCTCACAAAGTTATTCCTCCAAAAATACAATTATGGAGAGACTTATCTAAGAAACATATGAGTTATAACTCAGTTAAAATCTTTCTTGTGTAAATTCTTTCCACTCATCAAGCAAAGCACAAACATTTATTGAAAAGTATAACATAATTTATGATGCAAAATAAAATGGAAAAATAACACCTTTTAAGCAAGAAATTCCCAAGTTTGTAACCTTATTATAGGAAACTTGTAACCCTTTCATGTTTATCAAACCTAAAACAAATATTGGATGAGTACTCTGCTAGTTAATAAAGGAGAACCACTTTTGACTTAAGAATATCCAAGAGATTCAAAGTTTTCACAAAACATTATCCCAATAAATTTTGAAAGAAGCAGCAATAATTCTTGCAAACTGTTATCAGATTTCAATGAACTTTATTCTTAGGTCATACTAGTCAATTTGATAAAACATTGCAAAATGACATTCTTAAATTACTAAAATTAAGCAATTTCGGTCTTACAAAAGGATTTTTAACATTTATAATAAACAAATTCTATTTACATAAGTATCAAGCTAATTGTTGGAATTAAGGCTTAAGGGTGTGTGTGTATGTGTGTGTGTGTGTGAGAGAGAGAGAGAGAGAGAGAGAAAGGGAAAGAGATTAATAAATTGAAAGATGCTTCATATTAGCATTTGTTACACAATTACACCATTTAATATTAAGAGACTCCAACTTCCTCAAACTTATGAAGAACAATTATGGCTGGTGAAAATGCAACACATTAGCCCATGAGCACAATATCAGATTCCTCAGTGGGCAACACCCCAGCTCAAAGGCTCCAAGTAGTCAATTATCTAGAAAATCCTTTAATTGTGCCAACCATAAAGAGTGCCTCTAAATAAAATTAAGGCAAAAAGGTAATTACATGTGAACACCTACTAACATGTGCATGTAGAACAAAGCATAACAAGATAAACAAAGGGAATCATAAAGAGTACAATGACTAGTGATCTATAGTAATGATGTGCTACACAAGATGATGCTCACACTACAAGCATTCAATGATATAGGGAAACATTCCTCAAATTCCATTCAAAAAAGAACATGTGCACATGTAAATAGACGTATATGGGTATAGGCATGGCTACATGTGAAATATCATAATATAACATGTAAATGATTGATAAAGAGAAGCAAATGTCATTACAAATGGTCTTACCAAGCAAGCAAGGCATACATGAAAAAGAAATTTAATCTTAAACATAATCTCATTGTTTAGTTTTAAAGTGTTAAATGAAGTAAAGTTAATCAAATTCTTTTATTGTATGCCAACTTGCAAATGATGCTCTTTTTGTGGTAAAAATTACATGAATATTTTTAAATTATTCTAAAACTTTTATAAGAAATAATGTAGCAAGTTACTTTAAATCCCATATATGTTGTCATATAATGCCTTTAAAACCTTTTGGCATGACATACTTTCATCCTAGAACTAGAAAGGATTGATAAGGAAGTCTAAAAAATATATATGTCATCATATGATAAATATTTTCTCTCTTTTTTTCTTTATTGTCCAAACTATTAGTTGATTTATATGTCTTTTGAGTTATATTTTGTTCCAATATAGTTATTTTCTACTTATTTTGTTCTTTGGGTCAGATAGAATTATATCAACAAAAAATTTTTAAAAAGTTGGTACGAAAGTCCAAACAATCTAACATAGAAGAGCATTCTTAGACCATTAAAATGGAAAGGTACTACTTGTGTTAACAATAACTAATCCCTTTACAAACCGAATTTGTTTAACTTAATCCTCTCTTTTGTGTGTGTCAATTTAAGATGCAATAGCAAAAGAGGAAAATATCATGTAACTCAATAACAATATCTCATCCTTCAATATAAACAATAATATAATGTATTTTACGAGTAAATAAAATCAACCTACAATAATGATTTAGAAGCCAATATCTAATTAAAACAATAGAGGAATCCTTATATGGCATTTCAACCAATTAAAAATAATACATGTAAACAAATTATACTAAGTTACCATTTTTACATATGTTTAACGTTAAACTCTTATTTTGTATTCATAAAAACATGACATGCAACAAAAAGAGAAAAAATATGCATTAAAGAACTACATGTCCAATAAAAAAATACATAATATGGTTACCTATATAATGTATCAAATAATTTGGGAACAATATAGAAAATTAAGAAATAACATTTGTTTATGAAATTTTCAATGAACATGAATAACCTTTATCACCAGTTAGTGTTGATATAATGTACTGATGCAAAGGCCACTAAGAATACAAGGTAGCTTGCCATGAAGCATTTAGTGAATGACACAAGATCAATGTCATACCACTTTTCTTCACTTGCATCAGTATTGGATGGTGTCAATTGTGCTATGTCATAAATTTCATTACAACTCTACACTAATGGGGGTCCACAAAGGAATGGATTTTCTTCATAGTTTTTGTTGGCAAATGTCAAAAACTACCCATCCATATTTGGAAGCCTTTTGGATAAGTTGTTATATGCCATACTAAAGTATGATAAAAAACTAAAACCAATTAATTTTGATGGAATTTTTGCACTTAGTTTGTTGTAGGAAAGGTCTGAGCTCTTTATTTATCTAAGGTTTGCAAAAGTTGTAGGAATGAAGCTTGTCAAATGATTATAAGACAAGTTCAATACATGTATTGAACTTAAAGTTGCCAACTTTATTGGTATTTCCCCTGTTAGTTTGTTGCAAGATAAATCTAATCCAAACATCAAGTCAAGAATTCTACCTTCGTATATGTTGAGCCTTTTTTTTGTCACAAAACATATTTTGCACTAATTTCCCACATATAGCATCCAAGTCCTGGATATAGAGGAACCCATCCAATTGATTGCCCCTAATTTTGAAGAAGAAACTCCTATAAAGCCCTAAATATTGATATGCAAAATTAAATAAAGTTAACTTCCCAAAAGAGATGTTACCAAAACAATGAGGTATGGGTTTAGAAAATGAGTTGTATGAGAGATCCAACTTGCTAAGTTTATTCAACTGACATTATTGATATGGTATCAAATCCCCCAAAGAATTTTGGCCCAAAAGGAGAACCCTCAAATTTGATAAAGCCCCACTCAAGGATGGAATGTGACTAGATAGAAGATTATTTCTAATGTTTAATGTGAGAAGGCTTGAAGAATTGAGTAATGTTTTCAGAATTAAGCCAGTGATTCTATTTCCTTCCAAATTGAAATGTTATAAAGATGACAAATTGAAGCAAGATTTAAGGCCCAAAAGAAAGTTAGTCCAAATAAAATAACTCAAGCCTAGCTAGTTCACTTGGAATTCTACCTTCGACCTCATTAGTTGCCAAATTTAATGTGATTCTTCCAATAAAAATGTCAAATTACCAAAGGAGGGAGGAATCTCACTTGTTATGTGGTTGTCACTACTATTTAAGTACTGTAACTTCAGATAGTGTGAGATCTAATTCAACAGATTGCTTGTAATCTGATTTCCACTGGGTTGTAACATCCATAATGAAGTCATATTAATGGAATTTGGTATTCGGCCATGTAATTTGTTTTTCAAAGCTATCAAAACTTCCAAATTAGAGAAATTTGCTAGTTCCACCAAAGTAATCATAATTTCTCCTGAAAACCTATTATTGGATAGATTTAAATAAATTAGAACTGGCATGTGGCCAATTGAGGATGGAATGTGACCTTTAAAGGCATTTGCAGAAAGATTAAGTACTAGTGCTTTTGAAAACAAATTGCCAATATCCAACTGAAATTCTCATTAAATGTGATTGTCTAATATATTTATATGACTTGTCAAGGATAAAGGAAATTGACCCATGAAGAAGTTATTTCTAAGACTTAGGAACTCTAATTTTGTATTATTTTCAAGCAACCAATTGGGGAAGGTTTTAGTTAAGTTATTATAAGAGAGATCCATAACTCTTAATTTAATTTGGTGAGTAAGAAACTGAGGAATATTGTAAACTTTGCAATTTGATATCATAAGATCCTTAAGCTAAAATGTAGGTAGCCAATTCCATGAATACTAAGTTTAGACCTCAAGTTTTGAAAACATTAAACTTTTAAGGTTTGTGAAGTTGGCAATTGAGTAAAAAGAGAACATACACTCAAAACGATTATCTCTGAGATTAATATGCTTGAGGTATTTAAGGTTAAAAATTGGAGAGGATGAGATATTCCCTTCAAATCTATTAAATGACAAGTCCAATATTTTAAGAGATGTTAATTTGTCAAGGTAAGATGAAATAGTTCCCCTTAAATTATTATAGTGAAGAACCAACTCTTGAAGGCTCTTTAATTCACATAAGCATGAAAAAATAAGATGTGGTAGAATCTCTATCATTTGTTATGACATAAGAAATGTAATATCTAAATTTAAGTATTGATAAAATGTCAATAAGTACCTTATTTGCCTATAAATCCATTAAGTTTGCTGTCAGCTAAAGATAAGGCCTTAAATGAAGTCATATTGCCAAAAGAATAGAAAACATTTCTAGATAATCTATTGTGACTCAAGTTTAGGATTTCCAATTTTTTCAAAACACCCAGTTATACCAAATAAACAAAAAGAAAAAAGAAAAGAAAGAAAAATTAACAAGTTAAAAATGCTAAATGAGTTTAGAAAGGCAAGAGCTTGTATCAATGAAAAGACAAAATATATAATTTCAAATATAGTTTTGAAACTCACAAATAGCAATAAAATAAAAGAAGGGTGATAAATAAGTTCAAGTGCTTGCTTCAACAATAATATATAAATTAGACAGGGAAAGAATGTGAAATGAGAAAAATGAATTGGTCATATAGACAATTAATTAATTAACATTAGGTACAATATGATACCATGATAGGATGAGTGTATGTACCTCTAAAACTAAGAGTTTTAGAATTATGAATTATAATGAACTAACTTTTTTTGAATTTAAAATTTAATAAGCTTGCTAGACTTAAAAATTTTAAAAAATAATAATTAAAAAAAACTTTTAATTCCTTTTGCATTTTAATTGATCCATTGAAAAGTTTTACAGTAAATCCTTATGTCCAAAAACTTTACACCTTAAAATACCTATTTAACACATACATTTTGCAACAATAAAAATATTAATTATGAAAGGGCATGGTAATGAATTGGTGCCTTTTTTTTTTATCCATTAAAGGTTCATTAGACTATAAGTTATATAATAAAAATAATTTTCTTTATTATAATAATACTATATAATTAATAATATAACTATATATAATATTTATAATATATTTTTATTATTTTAATATAAATTGATATGAAAAAAATAAAAATATATATAATTTCACATATTTTAATAATATAATAATATTATTATTATATAAATTGTATATATAAATAATAATAATAATATATAATTATATCTATAATATAAAATGTATTTAAATAATACTACAATTCATATATAAAATAAAAAATTAGTTAAAAATAAAAATATTATTTTTTTACTTATTCTTAAGATAATTTTAATATCATTAAGTGGATTCCAAATTAGATCTAATTTTTCTAAATTTTACATAGAAACTAATTCTGCCAAAGAAGTAGAAACTCGAGAGACTTATAAATGCCTACCTAGGATGGTGCTACTGAAAATGTTGGAGCTTAGATCAAGTGTTACCAAATTCTTCAAAGTCTTAAAATCTATATATAAGCAACGCATTATTAATACAATAAAAATTGGGACTAAAGTTATTATGAAATACTGTAAGTATAATTTGTTTAATTGTTATTTCCAAGATATTTTAACAAGATGTTGCAACCACAATTTGCCCCCTAAAGAAAAGCACTTCACATAAAACCAAATGTATGCAAAAGAATATTTTTAGATAGATATTAGTTTTTACCATTTAGTTTGATTTTCAGTTAAATTTATGAGTAAAAACAAAATGTTTCTTTCAAAATAATGAGACTAGTTCCAATTTTTGTTGCTTGAGACCAAATTACAAAGTTAAATGTCAAATTAACAAATTTTCAACTAAGAAAAATTTGAATTTTTGGCTAAAAAAAGTCTTAGCTCTTTAAAAAGATTTTTTTTCCCCTTATTTTAACAGATTTTATGTTTTTCTCTTTGCAAATCAGTAATTCTCCTATGTTTATTTTGCACAATCAAAACTCATGCTAAATTTCATTTTGACTTTTATTCTTCCAATTGATTTCTTATTCATTAATAGAGTTAATACATATTTGATAGCATCTATAAGGAAACATATTATAGAATCATTTTTAAATAAAAAAACTAATATCTAAATTAAATATATTTATATGTGAATTTTACCCTCAATTAACAAAAAAATTTTGGATCCTCCCCTACATAGAGCAATGCATAATAGAATAAGTCACTAATCTATTTTATATTTAAAATTACTTTGAAATGGAAAGTTGTGACATAGGTAAATATCAATGATACTTTTATTACCACAATTTGTGGTAGTTTAGTGCTTTTCCATTTTATGGCATAAAAAAAAAATTATTAGATAAAATTCTCTATTTTCTCAGTGGCATGTGAGGGTGATTGAAATTCTAAACAAGAATTTGGTGAAAATAGAATAAAGATGAGTAATATATTGAGTAACAAAATCTTAATTGATCTTAAGATAATTTTGGTATCATTAAATGGATTCCAACTTAGATTTGATTGTTCTATATTTTACAAAAAAAAAAAAAAAAAGAATTTTTCTAAAGAAGTTGAAACTTGAGAGACTTGTAATGCCTAGCTGGGATGGTGTTGTTGAACCAGTTGAAGCCTAATATCTAGTGTTACCAAATTCTTCAAAACCTTGAAATCTATATATAAGTAATGTGTTACTAATATAAGTAAAATCAAGATTAAAGATCACAAAAATAAAATTATTGTGAAATACTAAAAGTATTTGATATTATAATATAATAATATAATAAAACATAAGTTAAAAGAGGGAAAGAATGTGAAATGAGGAAAATGAATAGGTCATTTAGGCAGCTAATTAAGTAATTTATATAATATGTACTATCATAAGATGAGTGTAGAATTAGGAGTCACAGTGAATACAACTATTTTTGAATTTAAAATTTTAATTAGCTGTTAGTATTAAATACTTAAAAATTAGAAAAAAAAAAAGGTTGTAGCCTTCTTTTTTGCTTCCACTAATCCTTTGTAAAATTTTTATAATAAAACTTTGAATTCAAAAGTTTTATATTTAAAATTCTTATTTAACATATACATTTATGACAAAATATAAATATGAATTATAAAGAAACATATTAATGAAATGAATTTTTTTAATTTATTAAAAAATTTATTAAATTATAAACCATATAATACAAATAATTTTTTTATTTTAATAATAAAATATAATAAATAATATAAATACACATAATACTTATAATATATTTTTATAATTTTAATATAAATTAATATAAAAAAATTTTAAAATATATAATTTTAAATATTTTAATAATATAATATATAATAATAATATATAATATATATAAATAATAAATTAATTTTTTTATAAAATAAAAATTTAGTTACAAGTAAAAAAAAATTATTTTCTTAAAAAACTAGCATAATGACTTACAATGACCAAAAACTCAAAATTCAGCCTAAAGAGGAATGAACCGTAAGTAACCCGATCCAAAATGACTTGAACTTAAATTGATCCAACCCAAATCCACCCGCCTAACCCCGTTTGACACCTCTAATATTCGGCTTTGTGGCAGACTTGTCCCACTGAAAAGCTAAAAATAAGTCTTTGGAGTACTAAAAGGCAGAAATTATGAAAAACAAAAAATACAAGGGCGATGCTCGTAAGAGTTCACCAATAATTTCCCATTGCTGTCAACAAAATGAACTAGATTCCCACACGCTTTACGATCTTTGATTCCCACACGTTTGGGTGGAGGGGCATCTTAAATGGCGGTAGCGAACCCATCAATGTCTCTGAATAGAAATATATTACATTTGGAGATATATTCATTGTTCTTCACTGTCCTTCAAGGATTTCAACTCGGAGCGATGCGCAGTTGTGTTCTACTCCCCAGGTTGCGCCGGTTGATTCCACAAGACAAATGACGACTCGACTCACCTCACTTAGATTTTTATATTTAAGTTTCAGTTTTAAATATAAAAAATTTATAGACAAAAGAAAAAATTAGTGCCGGTGGCGCGAAAGGCCCGGTCGGATCTCGGATTCTTGTCGTCCCGGTGCTGACTCTCTTCTTGTCTTCTGATAGAGTAAAAGTTTCAAGATAAATAACGGCGATAAAGGGGAAAAAGATAAGAAGAAGAAGAGGGGAAGGCGACCGAAATGCAGAAAAACGGCGCAGGCGTGGTTCACGGGAGGACCCAGCCTTAACGACGAACAACTGAAGCAGCCCTCCTCTCTAGTCGCCGATTGGAATGCTTACGCCGCCTCTCAGAACTCCGGTTCCTCCGACCTGGGCTACAGATTGGATCTCGAGGCCGCCGTCGGTGCCACCCGCGACAAGGTGTCCGGGCACTTTCACGGGTAAAAATCTCTAATCCCCTCCATTAAATCCCCCTTTTCATTTTCTGTTCTAATGCATGATTTGGATTCAGTTTCCTACTTAGTGACTCTCCTCTGATTCATGGGTGGACTCCTGATGTTTTTTATTTTTCGGGTAGATTCCCGCACTATTTTCTCGTTTGTTTTTTTGGGTTTCATCCTTTTCTACATCAAAAGGATGAACATTAATAGGAAAGAACCTTTGAGAGTCACTAAGTAAACACCATTACCAAGCCTTTACATTTTTCTAATGTTTTGATTGCTGCAGAAAAATTGAATTTAACTTCTTAAGACATGCCTATTGTCCAAGTGAACTTCATATGAGGTCCTCAGTCTCCAAAGCTATAGCTTCTAGGATAAAATATCTTCAATATATTAAAGTTCAAATACTTGAATGGCACTAAACGATATATTGAAGACCAACTGCATTTTAGGGGGTTGGAAGGGGGGAGAAGGGGAAAGAGAAGAACAAGAAGAATAAGAAAACCATCAACCAAATTAAACTTACTAGTAAGGGCGGCAAGGCGAGTATCTGACTAGAGGTATTGCCAATTTCTTAGTTGCAACAGATGAGTGCAACATTACTTCTTTACCATGTAGAAAGGACCAACTAACTTACCCATATTTGATCTCAAATTAAGAAGCATGTTGTTAAGAGAATGAAATTTTAACCAAAAGTATTACATCAGGAATAACAATTTGGAAACAAATATTTCAGTAAGACTTAACTGTTCACAGCTAAATCTAGTATCATATATAATATCAACAATTGCCCTAATATCTATTATCACAGCCAACAAATCTAATTTGGATTTCCATGCATTTCATTGAATGATCTAAGTTTCTCTAGAACATATGATATCTTTTTCCACAACTCCACCAACCAAACTAATTCCATTTGGACAGACAGGGTTGAAAAGCCCTAATGTGCCATCCATACACAAAATTTCAAAGATATAAAATAAAGCATGCCACTCCCTTCAGAATGGTTAGATGAAATCAAACACCAACTACAAATTTTTAAATTAAACAAAATTGACAATCAGAAGAGTGTCACATTATCAGATGGGTTGAAAAGGAAATATATACCGCAATCACTAACCACATTGACCAAAGAACTTTAGGAAGTGAATTTATACTAGTCACTAACCAAAAGGAAATATGGTAAAATCACTCGTGCATATTCATTGGTATGTAAATGTCTAACTAGAGAGGCAGCCAAGACCACTGCTTCCAACTGATGTATCTAACAATGCTGAACATTTCAAATGCTGATAGGCTAAGAAATCCAATCAATCAGAGGAAATTTAGCACAACTAATAAAAAGATGGAAGCAAGGTGAGTAGGAAAAGAGAAGGAGCACAAAGGGGTATATCTAATACTATTATACCAAGGATAACATAACAAGACAGTGTAGAGGGGGACAGAGAGATAAAGATAGAGAGACACAGAACAAACAGCAAAAGCATCCAAAACCAAGTAGATTGATGCAAAGTATTGGCAACATACCAAATTGCACAACTAGTCTACCATTCACTAAAAGATTTAAATACTAGAATCTCATCTCACTGAAATGCAAAGCCTTACAATTTAAAAAGTATAAATGAAAGACATTTCAACAATTGATACATTTCTAAATTGATTTTGAGTATGAAATATGAAATATTTTGGATACAAAAGATGCAAACCTATAGAGAAAATTTGATCTAAAATAACTAAGATCTCCATTCCATAATAATGAACACCCAATTTCCAACTCATGGACTTCTGATGTTTAACTATGCACAAAATGAGAATGCTACATATGGATTAATCAGATAGTGCTTTAAAATAATTACAAGAGGAAAAATCACTTATCATTATGAAAAGATGAGAAGATGATTTAAACTGTGACCTATTAGATTGACTAGCCCTTTATCACTAATTCTACATGAATCCAAGTTCAAGCTTTCCAAATTTGTGAAGCCTATGTAAAACACACAAAAAAAATGTGTGTGTGTGTGTGTGTAAGATTAAAAGAGAAAGAAAGAAAATCCATCCATAAATTTCAAGTAGAAATTGATTGCAATCTATGAATCGTATACCCATAACATACAATCATTTAAGAGGCAAAATTCCTGACAATCAATTAATCCAAAGAAAAACTACCTATTTAAAAGAAAATAGTAATGGAGCCTAACCATTATTTATGAATATTACATGCATTTATGTTATAATCTATTTTCTATTTTATGTTGAGAGTTTCAATGCTCCATTGCACAAAAAATTTAGAGAGAATACCCACCACCATAAAAATTGCAAAGCTCTAAAAACCATTTTTGTTTAAACGCATGCATTTAAAGTGTCATATGGTTTTTATAAATGTTATTCATTGAATGGATGAAACTGGATAACATTGGGTATAACTCTAGATATAGTTCAACCCTTAGATCTACATAAATTTTCTTAAAAGGATTATTAGAGTTTATCATTTTTGGCCAACTTTACCTTCTTGCATCTTTCCATAACTTTCATATTTTCTCTATATCCTCTAGCAATATTCCTTTGGGTTTTGTTTATCCACATTTTTTCACACTTTCTTGGATTTCTTCTTCCTTTTTGAACTCCTTTTGGGTATTCCACACAAAACATTATATTTTTTTGCAAGAATAAAATACGAGTAAATAGAAACTACCTTTTAAGTGGACCAAGCAAGTATCTTTGATGTCATTAAAACTCAAGTTCAATACTTTTAGTTTAATAAACTCTGAAAAAAAGAAAAAAGGCCAAGATGTTGATCACCTGAAAAGTTACAACATGAAGTAACATTGATTTTAACACCACAATAAATTGTTTAAAAGGAATTTGAAACTTACTGGAAATTTCTCACATTTATCATCAAAAAGCTGGCATCTGCCAAGATTCAAGTATAATAGACCAGCAAAATCGACACAAAATCAGAATAATACAAAATTCAGGTCAAACCAACTTTGAGCTAAATGTTTTAGATTTAGCCTACTTATAATCTACCAAATTTCAGAAACTATTTAACCACAAGACCATACTTCACAAAACACATCATACCGCTTTACCACATCCCTAATGCTCAAAATCATGGTAAAACCTAAATAATAAGGATTGACAATATATTCCTTAAAATGAATGCATTAGTTGGATCTTGGATATGTCATTAATAATCAAGAAAGGGAAAAAATTTCAAAATCGATTTGTGTATGTGTGGCTAAAAGCAATGCTAATTTAAATTGAGGACTAGAATGAATGAGTAAAGCTGGAGGAAATACCTCAGAGGGACTCCAAGCATACAGTAGTAACATGGCATCCCTTTCAATTTAGTAGATTAAGCTTATGTAGACTTAAAACATCAAACAACAGAATTAAAGTAATCCATTTAAGTGTGTCAGAAGCTTTTTATGATGGGGAAACCATAACAGAATATTGATTCAGACAGCCAAGAATAGTTCACTACAAAGATTTGTGGGTGCTAGAAATTAGAGATCCATGAAAAAAAAAATAAAACATGGATGAGTACTTGTAAGCATGCAGTAGTAACCTTACTGTAGGAAACTTGTAAGCCTTTCAAGTTTGTCAAGCCTAGAACAAATATTGGATGAGTAATCTGCCAGCTAACAAAGGAGAACCACTTCTGACCTGAAAATGTCCAAGAGATTCAGAGTTTTCACAAAAGATTATCCCAATAAATTTTGAAAGAAACAACAATAATTCTTGCAAACTATTATTAGATTCGAATGAACTTCATTCTTAGGTCATACTAGCCAAATTGACAAAAAACTGCAAAATAACATTCTTGAATTGCTAAAAGAAAGCAATTCTAGTCTTACAAAAGGAATTCAACATTTATAATAAACAAATTCTATTTACATAACTATTAGGCTAATTGTCAAGTTAAGGCTTAGGTGTGTGTGTGTGTTTGAGAGAGAGAGAGAGAGAGAGAGGGAGAGAGATTAATAAACAAAAAGATGCTTCATATCAGCATTTGTTATGCAATTACACCAACTTCCTCAAACCTGTGAAGAATAATTGTGGTTGGTGAAGATGACACACATTAGCCCATGAGTACAATATCAAATTCCTCAATGGGCAATACCGCAACTCAAAGGCTAATTATCTAGAAAATTTTTTAATTGTGCCAACCATAGAGAGTGGCTCCAAATAAAATTAAAGCAAAAAAGTAATTGCATGTGAACACTTGCTAACATATGCATCTAGAACAGAGCACAGCAAGATGAATAAAGGGACTTATAAAGATTACATACAACGACCAGTGATCTATAGCAATGGATGTGCTACACAAGGTGCTCACACTACAAGGATTCAAGTATCAGGAAAAATTCCTCAAATTCCATATGAAGAAGAACATGTGCAAGCAAGATGTGCACTAATGACGTATATGCGTATGCTTGTCCATGAAACCAGCCACGCAAACACAATTGTCCATACATAAAACTGCCAATTATTTACAATACCTTTTAAAACAGGCTTATGAAAACCAATGCACTCATAAAGCCCTTCTGCCAACAATAAAAGGTTTCATTAACAAGACAAAAACTTGATAAAACTAGACCATTTCCGTTCAAACTTCTTTTTTTTCATTCCATTAGGAAGCCAAGCCAGGCATCAAACAAGGCAAGAGACATAACAATAAAAACACTGACTAATTTGTAATTTCATGTGTGAATTAGATAAATAATAGGCATTCTTATGAACAACAAATTATAAACCTCCCCATCAAGATAAGGTTTATAACAAGGAGAATAACACCTCTGAGGTGTACAAGTCCCCTGCCAATAATGGAATGTGGTAAAATCTCTATCATTTACCATCACATAAGAGATGCAATACCTAAATTTGTGCATTGACAAAATGTCAATGACTACTTTGTTGGCCTAAAGATCCATTAAGGTTATTGTTAGAAAAAGATAGAGCCTTAGTGAAGTCATTTTGCCAAGTGAAGGGAAAATGTTTCTAGAAAATTTGTTGCCACCCAAATCTAGGATTTTTAATTTTTTCAAACCTCCTTGTTCTGCTAGAAAAACAAAAACAGAAAAATCAGATAAAATTAACATGTTAAAACTGTAAATGAGATCAGAGAGCTCAATCCTAAAAACGCAAAATCAAGGAAAGAAACATTAGCTATTTCTTGATTTTCTATAGGAAAGGAAATCCATCATAAAGTATGAACAAAACTGCAATTATCTTTTAATGATGGAATAGGAGACTAAACCATATTCTGAAGTGGAGACATATTTATTCTCTCTTTGTTTCTTTTTTTTTTTTTTTTTTTTTTCCGACTAGCATTTTGACAAACAAATTTCTGCTGGGCAATCAATTTAACAACAAATTCGCATCTACATTGAGTTAAATAGCATGGATAGTTCAACATGAATCCAATTTTAATGTTCAGAATGCAGAAGTTCATTTTCCAAAAATGGATAAGTGCCCTCTAAGACAATTGTAGGTTCTATATCCTATAAAAGCTACGATGCATAAGATTATAAGAATATTTGGAGGATGGTACTATTACAAACTAATAACCACAATTCAGTAAATTAATGCAATTGATTCTCCATCCTAAGAAGCCTGTCTCTACAAACAGTTCACACAGCAACTAACATAATATGGT
The DNA here is from genome assembly GCA_037832385.1 of Rhizophora apiculata. NCBI lineage: Eukaryota > Viridiplantae > Streptophyta > Magnoliopsida > Malpighiales > Rhizophoraceae > Rhizophora > Rhizophora apiculata. Next base: position 311,669 of record CM075437.1, read on the forward strand.
GTGATTCCTCTGTCCCAGAGAAAGCAGAAAATTGAACATGGCAAGAACAAAATGTTTTCTACACTGAACATAATATTTCATTGACCTTAATCAAATTGATTCAAGCAGTCAATTACCCTGGAGGAGGATAGCTGTCCTGTAGTGTGGTAAGTCTGGTGTTTAAAATCCCCAATCCCTAACACATTCTTAAACTTCTCCCTGCCAAAACCCAAACTCAAACACAAATACAGCAAGAAAACAAGTCTATCAAAATTTAGAAAAAGTACAAAAGCTCATGTCTGATGAACATTTGTCCAATATCCAGATTTTTAATGGAAAAATTAATGGTATACAAGAGTTGACAATCCATGCGTAAAACCAACCTTCTCTAGATCTAAGCTCCCTTCACAAACTCTGCTGACAGAAGATACGCCAGGATCATGAGTATTATCATGGGAATGGTGATTATCATGGTGTTCTGTATGGTAACACCCACAGATTTTGTTTCTAGTTTATAGATCTAGGACAAGAATGAATAAGAAATTCAGAAACATGAGCATAGTTGAAAAGCATAATCATATCCAAATACCCCAAAAGAGCAAGTGTGTACCCAAATGATAAACCACAAACATCATCCATGTTTTTGTACATTGCACTAGGGCATTTCTTCAAGTGTATAGAATAAAGAATGGAATTATTTTCCTCAAAAGCCTTATTTATGGTCTAGATTCAGATTACCTTCGGATTATTTTCCTCAAAAGATAAGCCACATTTATGATGCAATAGTTGACAGAGGGCAAAGATTTGGATTACATTCCTGTCGGAAAACCACATTTCTTTGGGATCATAATCACCTTCTGGCAATCTTCAGCAACTAAAACAACACCACAAAAAGTGTGTCTATGCCTCTGTGATCTAGAAGCTAAGATGGTTCCAATAAGTAAACAATAGACTTACCATGTTTGTGGTTGTGATGATGATGGTCATGGTGCTCATGATCATCGTTGTGACCGCCATGATCTTCCCTTCCAGCATCTGTATTAACAGCACTCTCAATCCTACAAAGAATTCTGAGTGTGTTGGCTAAAAAAATAATAATCGCCACTTAACTTGAATCTGCCTCCACACTTATAGGATCAACCATCTGCTTCAGCAAAAACAACAATACAATACCACAAGAAATTTCAAGAAAGAAGATGAATACAGCAGCAGATTTATGAAATATTTAGTCATAGCAATAAAAGCCTTGCATCATCATTAATATAAAGGCACACTGAGCCCTGCATTTCCTACACAAAATTGGGTCCACCTGCTAAATACTTTATTGTCTTTCATATTCCAGTTGAGCTAACATCATTGTCAACACAATGAACTGACTGTTACCGATTATACTACAAAAGACATAGCACCCATATTTTTATGTTTACAAAGAAAAAAAGCAACCAAAGATCTGGCAAGCACAGATTGATGATATGCTCTTATAATTTTGTTTTTCTATTTCTCCAGCAAGCTGATTGAAAAGCTTGACCGAAAGCAACATGAACTAGTCAAAACTGCCAGGATCAATTTGGTTGCTTTTTCTTGTATGATTTAAACACTTTGTGGCGGTGAAAAAACCCTTTTTTTTTTTTTTTTTTCTTATGCAGTTCTGCGAACAGTTACGTCCTACTGATTAGCCATTTGAGTGCTATGACCAAACCCAATGACCCGAATAAGTAAAACCACAAATAAAGCGATACAAAAACTAGGAAATATACTTGAGATTTTGTTGAATATGAAAGGGTCTTGCTTATTGACAAACTCTTCTAAGTTACATTATGCATAGAGAAGGCTCAATGGTATACTATACCAGAACGAGTTGCACAGCATATGAAGGAGTAAACCATCATTTTTGCTTGTGTAAGCTTTGTTTAAAAAATCTGAGTAGATCACAGTGCTCTTATCAATTAGACTAAAGTTCCAACAAAGTGCCCAATTTATGACTTTCCATCATTCCTTTTTATTTTCTCATTCTTAGACATATAAAAAATAATAATAATAATAATTGAAGCCAGTAAACGGTCTGTTTAATTGTAACAATGAAATTTTCAAAACTTGATTTTAGCATCAACTACGGGTGAACCTGGTGCCTTAAAAAGGATGAATTACATGGGTTGTCCTATTTGATGCACTGGACAGACCATTTTTCTCTCCAAAATGCAGACCTCCTCTCTCGAAAAAAGGCAAACAAAGACTTGATAAGAGGACTTGCAAAGAGACACAGTGCAAAAGCTTGTCAGCGGGAATATATGACAACCTAAAGTGCAGCGACGTTGTGCGACCAAAAGAAGAAAAAAAAATTGGTTAAAAAAAAATGGCAATATATATTAGAGGTATGAAATGGATATAATCAGAGACTTCCCACCAAGAAATGCCCAAAAATAACATTGAGGACAACCAATGGAGAACATCAAAAAAATTAGAAATTCAAATCCAGGAGCAAGGCAAGTAAGAAAGTTACCTCTCCAAGTCAAAGCCTCCAATGCCAGACACGTGATCCAAGTCAACTTTTCCACATTTTGTTTGCTTCAAATGAGCCATGGGATTAATGTTCGGCATTAAGAGGCACAAGCTAACTCTAAGTCAGCACACGAAGAAATTCAAGTCGTAACGAAAGAAAGGGCTCAATATAAAGAGCAGAATGCTTACCCTAATGCACTGCAATAAAGAAGAAATTGCTTGTTCACCGACCAGATCAGTCTAGTAAAAATAGAAATAACTGATATTAGTTACAACTAGAGAGAGGTTCTACAATTAAGACAAATGCAAGACTGAACCTTGATGTTTGTTGACACATATTTTTGAAGGTCAGGTTATTAGCCACAATAATTGGACGACGCACACTAGCATATATTTCATTTTTGTGTTGTCTTAATTCAAATAGAAAGCTTCATTTGGTGTCATGCAATTTCAAGCACTTGGGCAACATTAGTTACCAGAAAAGCTAATGTAGAAGCATTAAAAATATTTTTGGGAAAAAAAAAATCCTGATCTTAGCTAAGCAGCTCTTTCATCATGTCTGTCAGCGTAAGAATACCTTATTTACTATAATTCTGTTAGCATAAGCAATTTCCTCAACTGCCTCATTTGCTACTCCCTATGGCTTGACATATCCAAATGAAAAGTAACATACTTTGCAACAACTAAAGTGACAACGCCATCCAACTTGACATCATTGAAAACCTTATCCTCACCATAAAAAGTCTGAAGGATTGGGGCAGGATTTGCCAAACCTACAGAAGTGAAGCCAAGGGTGTCATCAAACAGTTACGGGGAAGTTTGCTTGATGCATGGAACCAGTTTCATACACGAGTGAAACTAAGCTACACAAGACTATAGATTATAGATCACAAAAAATTTGAGATAAAACAACCTCCAACGCCTATAATCTAGATTTAGGTTTGTGTCTGGTATTAATCTCCTACCTGTAGTCTCTATTACAATATGATCAAAATTTCCTTTTTTCCTCTCAACCAATTCCCCTATCATCCTCACAAGATCACCCCTGTACAGCACAGACAACCATTGTTCAACATAACAATGTCCTGAGCCCCAGTAGTATTTGCGGCCACTGGGGAACCATCAATGTCAACTTCACCATACTGCAAATTCAGCAATAGGAAACAAATTGATTCAACAATATATAATCAATTTAAAAGTACATCTACAAGTTAAGATTACATCCATTGTCAGTATCAAACAACAAGCTTTAAGACCAGAATAATTTTCTTCAAAGTGACGTAACCATCACTAAGCCAAAATAAAAAAAAAAATTCCCTTGTCATATTATCAAGACAACAAAAATTCTCTAATCAAATAAATTAACACGAGGATCCAAAATTCATCTCTGCATACCTCATTCTCTATCACTGCTATGTTCTTCCCATGGTCTGTAGTCAATATATGGTTGAGCAATGTTGTCTGTCCATCACAACAAGGAAGCATATCAATCAACTGATCAACATGCCGATTCAAACCTAATTTAGAAGTATGCAAAGGTTCCCATCATATGCAAGAAAATCCATATCAATTCACAAATAGAGAAGAAATGCTGCCACATCAATTACTCATTAGTAAGGTATGCTCAGATAGCTTACAACAATCTAAACATCTTTTGTCAAAGAAAGAAAAGAAATTGAGAAGGTCACATTATTAAAGTATAAAATTTAACACTTATAAGCCACTCTTAGTAAGCTAACTTGATAGAGTGTAAAATTTTAAAGATGTTGTATATCATTTCTATGAAAGAATTCATGGAGAAAATCACCCAATATTTCTCAACCATACATAATTGGGTTTGTTCTCTAGGTTCCAATATTACGTGTGTGTGTGTGTGTGTGTGTGTGTGTGTGTGTGTGTGTGTGTGTGTGTGTGTGTGTGTAAAACAAGAAAGTTTCATACCTTCCCAGAACCCAAGACACTGCTAATAATACCCTTGATGTGTACAAGCCACCACCAATACAACTTCGCCAAATTGAATAAGCTAGTAAATGAACTCATTCCCTGTGTTGTAATTGCATTGTTTCTTCAAAAACTCAAACTTGTCGAGTTTGAAAGGTCTACAAAATCTGATCATGAAACCATAAAACGCAAACAGCAGTAATCTACCAACGAAAAGATTAAAAATTGTGGAAAACGCCTAACAGCTCGGACAGTATAGCAAATACCCACAGAGTTTGGCCTAAAGAAATAGCCAGAAATTTGACCTGTGACCCTATGTTTTTGAGGATTGGAGGCTCATCAGTACTTTTGACGCACTATAAAATGTGATGGGGGGAAAACATAAAGCACACATGTCTTGCTTTAGATCCCGCATATGTTGTCATTTAATGCCCTTAAAACCTTTAGGCATGGCATACTTTCGTCCTGCAGCTAGAAAGGGCTGATAAGGGGGTCTGAAAAATATACATGTCATCTTATGATAAGCATTTTCTCTCCTTATTTTCCAAACTGTCAATTGATTTATATGTCCATTGAGCTATATTTTGTTTCAATATAATTATTTTCTTCTTATTTTGCACTTTGGGTTGGATAGAATTACATCAACAAACAATTTAAAAACAGCTGGTATGGAAGTCCAAGCAATCTAGTATGGAAGAGCATTCCTAAACCATCAGAATGGAAAGGCACTGCTTGTGTAGACAATAACTAATCACTTTACAAACCTAAGTTGTTCAACTTCATCCTCTCTTTTGTGGGGGGGGGTGAAATGCAATAGCAAAAGAGGAAACTATCATGTAATTCAATAACTTTAGGTTTGAAATGTTGCATGACTCCCCATCTTGTGATTACTCCTCTTCCTCCTTTCACTTTAGGAAAATAGGATGCTAATGCTTCTGAATATTGACAGCTATTTCAAGTGAAATATTAAATGCATGAATTATTGGCAGCTAAGCTAATGCTAATCCTGTGGTCATTCCTTTTGCCCCCTTTCCTTGCCACCTAAAAATCCTGACCCATCAAAATTTCCTCAGCCTTGACAACCCTGTCGTATGCTCTAAAGTCATTGCGCCACAACAGCCCACACATTAACCTTTGTCCTTCACTTCTTTACTCACCTCCAGATTCAATAACCCAAAACCAATTTGCTTGGTGAAGTAGGAGATTCCATTGCCATGCAACAAGCACAAATAAAATCAAAATTTCCTTTTCCAACTACTATTCTTTTTTATGACACACATATATATAAAGGAACAAATAAGTGAAAGGGAATCAATTTTGTAATACCATAATCAACTATATGTGCATTATTTGTTTATCAACTACATATAGAGTCGAGGTCACTTTCCTATTGGAACCAACCAATAAAAATAAACAAAAAGGCTAGTTGCCTATGATCAATAAGGAAAATTTTTCCCAAAAAGTGGAAACAATGTATTGTTATGGTTTTGAAATATATATTAGAAAAACTTATGCACTAAGATGAGGAGAAATTTAATATGAATTTTAGGAAAAATACAACTAAAAAATTAGTTATTGAGATGTGAAAGTCCAAAGTCCATATAAACCTCAAATCCCATAACTTGCAATTAGCATTCTAACAAAATCAAATATAATATGGGAATGGGGAGACTGAAGGCCTAAGATGCAAAGAAAACCTATTTTGGTAGAAGAAAATGAATGATAAAAAAAACAGTCGAAGGCATGTCAAGAATACAAAAAGAAAGGGAAAAAAACAATTCCTACTCCACTAACAAGATTTGTGGGTGGCTAGTCCATTGGTGTAATATCTCCTCCTTCAATATAAACAATATCATGATGCATTTTATGACAAAATGTTTCTTAACATTATAAATAAAACCAACCTACAATAATGATTTGAAAGCCAATATCTAGCTAAAACAACAGAGGAATCTTTGTCTAACATTCCAACCAGCTAAAAATAATACACATAGATAGATCGGACTATGTTATCCATTTTTACATATGTTTCAAGTTAAAATCTTATTTTGCATAAAAACATAACATGCTACAAAGAGAGGAAAAATGTGCATTAAAAACTACATGTCCAAAAGAAGGACACACAACATAATTATTTATATAATGTAATAAATAATTTGGGAATAGTGTAGAAACTAGAAAATAGCATTTATCTATGAGATTCTCAATGAACATTAACAACCTCCGTCGTTAGCTAGGGTTGATATAAAGTACTAATGCAAAGGCCAACAGGAATATGAGGTAGCTTGCCATAAAACTCATAGTGAAGGACACAAGATCAATGTCATACCATTTTTCTTCACTTGCATTAGTATTAGATGATGCCAATTGTGGTATGTCATGAATGACATTGCAATTCCACATTAATGAAGGTTCAAAAAGAAATGAATTTCCTTCGTAACTTTTGTTGTTAAATGTCTAAAACTGCCTATCCATATCTATAAGCCTTCTAAATAAATTTTTATAAGCTATACTGAAAATTGATAGAGAATAAAGACCAATTAGTTTTGATAGAATTTCTTCACTTAATTTGTTATAGAAAAGATCCAGGCTCTCTATCTCTTTAAGTTTTACAAAAAGTTGTCAGAATGAAGCTTGTCAACTAATTGTGAGACAAGTTCAATGCATGTATGTAACTTAAATTTCCAAATTTTTCCAGTATTTTCCTTGTTAGTTGGTTGTAGGATAAATCCAATCTAATCATCAAATTAAAAATACTACCTTCGTATATGTTGGGCATTGTTTTCGTCATAAACCCAACTTGCACTAATTGCCTATATATAATATTCATGCCAACAAAAGGGATGTAGTTATACAATAAATTTCTCCCAATTTCGGGGTTGGATTTCCATTCTCCAATAAGACTCGTTGTTTGGTATCCAAAATTAGATAAAGTTAACTTTCCAGAAGAGATGTTACCAAAACAATGAGGTATGGGTCCATAAAATAAGTTGTGTGAAAGATCTAGGATGTCAAGTTTATTTAATTAACAAAGTTGATTTGGTATCAAACCCCTTAGAGAATTTTGATTGAGAAGAAGAACCCTTAAATTTGATAAAGCCCCAACCAAGGATGGAATGCAACCAAACAAAAGATTATTTTCAAATTTTTAGTATCTGAATGACAGAAAAATTGAACAATGTTTCTAGAATCAAGCAAGTAAGTCTATTTCCTTTTAAATTGAAATGCTATAAAGATGACAAATTGAAGAAAGACAGAATAAGGCCTAAAAGAAAGTTACACGAAAGGTCCAAATAAAATAACTAAAGCCTAGATAGTTCATTTGGAATTTTGCCTTTGAGCTTATTACCTACCATGTTTAGTGTAATTCCTTTAAAATGAGATCTCAAATTGCCAACAGAGGGAGGAATCTCACTTATTGTGTGATTGTCACTGATATCTAAGTACTCTGAGCTTAGATAGTGTGAGATCCAACTTGACAAATTGCTTATAATCTAATTTCCACTGAGTTACAAGATCCATAATGAAGTCATATTAATGGAATTTGGTATTCTTCCATGTAATTTGTTTTTGAAACTAGTAAAACTTCCAATTTTGAGAAATTTGCTAGTCATACCAAAGTAGTGGTGATTTCTCCTAAAAACCTATTATTGGATAGATCTAAATACATCAGCTCTGGCATATGGCTAATTGAGAATGGACTGTGACTTTTAAAAGCATTTGTGGAAAGATTAAGTGCTTGTGCTTTTGAAAACAGATCGCCAATATTTGGTTAAAGTTCCCCATAGTGGTGATTATTTGATATATCTATGTTACTTGTCACAAAGTTGGAGTTGGAGGATAAATGAAATTAACCCATGAAGGAGATATTTGTAAGACTTAGGAACTTCACTTTCATATTATTTTCAAGCAACTAGTTGGGGAAGATTCTAGTTAGGTTATTATGAGAGAGATTCATAGCTATAAATTTAGTTTAGTGATCAAGAAACTGAGAAACATTATAAAATTTGTAGTTTGATATCACAAGAGCCTTAAGCTGAAATGTAGGTAGCCAATTCTGTGAATATTAAGTTTGAACCTCAAGGTTTGATAACATTAGGCCTTCAAGGTTTATGAAGTTAGCAATTGAGTGAAAAAATAACCTACCCTCGAAAAGATTATCTCTAAGATCAATATACTCAAGGTCTTTAAGGTTAAAAATTGAAGAGGATGAGATATTCCCTTCAAATATGTTAAAGGACAAGTCCAAGATTTTAAGGGATGTCAAATTGCCAAGACAATGTGGAATAGTTTTACTTAAATTATTGTAGACAAGATCCAACTCTTGAAGGCTTTTTAATTCACATAAGTCTAAAAAAATAAGATGTGGTAGAATTTATATCATCTATCATAATATAAGATATCCAATACCTAAATTTAAGTATTGATGAAATGTCAATAACTACCTTATTGGTTGAAAGATCTATTGAGGTTGTTGCTAGCCAAAGATAGAGGCTTAAGTGAAGTCATATTGCCAAAAGAATGGAAAACATTTCCAAATAATACATTGCCCCTTAAATTTAAGATTTCTAATTTCTTCAAAACTCTCAATTCTACCAAATAAATAGAAAGAAAAAAAAAAAGAAAGAGAAATTAACAAGTTAAAACTATTAAATAAGTTCAAAAAGGCAAGAGCTTGTACCAATGAAATGACAAAATATAAAATTTCAAATCTAGTTTTGAAACTCATGAATAGCAATAGAATAAAAGAAGGGTGGCAAACAAGCTCAAGTGCTTACTTCAACAGTAATACATAAATTGGATAAGGAAAGAACATGAGATAAGAAAAATGAATTAGTCATATAAGAACTAATTAATTACTGTTAAGTATAATATGATACCATGATAAGATAAGTGTAAGTATCTCTAAGATTAAGAGTCTTTGAATTAAGAGTTATAACGAACTAACTTTTTTTTTAAGTTTAAAATTTTAATAAGCTTGCTAGCCTTAAAAACTTTAAAACTATAATAATAATAGTTTTTAACTCCTTTTGTATCTCAACTAATCCTTTAGAAAGCTTTATAGTAAAGTCATAAGTTTGAAAACTCTAAACCTTAAAATACCTATTTAACACATACATTTTTGTGACAAAATGAAAATATGAATTATAAAAGGGTATGGTAATGAATTAATTTTTTTTCTTTAATCCATTAAAATGTTCATTGGATCATGAGTTACATAATAAAAATAATTTTTTTTATTCTAATAATAATATATAATTAATAATATAATTATACATAATACTTATAATATATTTTATAGTTTTAATATAAATTAATATATAAAAAAATTTTAAAATATATTATTTCATATATTTTAATAATATAATAATAATAATATATAAATTGTATATATAAATATAATAATAATATATAGTTATATTTATAATATATAATGTATTTAAATAATAATATAATTTATATATAAAATAAAAAATTAGTTAAATATAAAAAATATTATTTACTTATTTGATCTTAGAATAATTTTGATATCATTAAATAAATTCTAACTTTGATTTGATTGTTGTAAGATTTATATAGAAGCTAACTCTGCCAAAGAAATAGAAACTTGAGAGACTTATGTTGTCTACCTGGGATGATGCCACTGAACCAATTGTAACTTAGATCAAGTGTCGCCAAATTCTTCAAAATCTTAAATCTATATTTAAGTAATATGTTACTAATGTAAGTAAAATTAGAACTAAAGTTCACAAAAATAAAATTATTATGAAATACTAAAAGTTTATGATATTATAATACAATAATATATAAACTAAAGAGTGAAAGCACATTAAATGAGAAAAATGAATTGATCATTGAGGTAACTAATTAATTAAGATTAGGTATAGTACCATACGAAGATAGGATAAGTGTAGAATTAAGAATTCCATTGAATTCAACTTTTTTTAAATTTAGAATTTTAATAAATTGCTAGTATCAAATATTTAAAAATTTGAAAAAAAATAAAAAAAAACTTTTAACTCTTTTTTTGTTGTCATTAAGTTTTTGAAAAATTTTTATAGTAAAGTTTCAAATTCAAAAATTTTACATTTTAAAATTTCTATACATTTATAACAAAATATAAATATAAATTTTAAGAAAATATGTCAATGAATCTTTTTTTTTTGTATTTTTTTAAGTCTGTTAAAAAATTTATTAAATTATAAATTATATAAAATAAATAATTTTTTATTTTAATAATAATATATAATAAATAATATAAATATACACAATATTAATAATATAATTTTATAATTTTAATATAAATTAATATAAAAATTTTTAAAATATATAATTTTAAATATTTTAATAATATAATATATAATAATAATATATAATATATATAATAATAATTTAATTTATATTTAAAATAAAAAATTAGTTATAAATAAAAAAAATTATTTTTTTAAAACCTTAGTACGACAATTTACTATGCCAGAAACTCAAATTCAACCCAAACGGAAGTGAACTGCAAGTAACCTGATCCAAAATGACTCGAACCTTAATTGACCCAAACTAAATCCACCCGCCTAAACCCCTTTGACATCTCTAATGTTCGGCCCAGTGGCAGACTTGTCCCACTGAAAGACAGAAAATAAGTCTTTTAACTACTAAAAAGCAGAAATTATGAAAAATAAAAAATACAAGGGCAATGCTCGTATGAGTTCACACGAGCATTGCCCTTGTATTTTTTGCAGTTAAATGAGAAAATGTCGTATTAATTAATTTTTATATTCTCTACGTGTGGATTTCCCCAGCAAAATAGCCACACCCTATAGATTGAGTTTGAAGTAGCCTGTGATATCTTGAGATGTACAACTTGTGAATTCACGTCAAGGCCCAAATCTCCTGCATCCTTGCCTTTTGCTGAATGAACTTCTTTGCTTTCTTCCTTCCACAGGGCAATGTTTTAGTAGTTTGATTTCTGTGGCTTTTCTCTCGACGTCTCCTACCAGCTCATTGATTCCTTGTTTCAAGTTACTTAAAATTAACACAAAGAACATTTTTTTTTTTTTTCTTTTTCTACATGACTAAATTTCTTAACGATTATATGATTGTTCTGAATTTAATAATGTAAATAGGTGTATACTCTCTTTTATTATAAGCAAAACCTTTTTTTTTTCTATTAAATTGTAATCATTTTATATTTAGGAAACTTTTGACTGTAGCCAACTCAAGATAACTGAGCCTACAGAACTTGATGAACTATTGAGATATATAGATTTATTTACTATTTACATTTTCTTTCTTTTAATAATAATATATAATTAATAATATAATTATATATAATATTTATAATATATTTTTATAATTTTAATATAAATTAATATAAAAAATATAAATAAATAATAATAATATAAAATTATATTTATAATATATAATATATTTAAATAATAATTAAATTTTATATATAAAATAAAAAATTAATTAAAAATAAAAATATTATTTTATTATTTTATATTATAATAATTTTAATATTATTAGATGAATTCTAACTTAAATACCAATTGTTATAAGTTTTACCTAAAAAACTTAATTCCAAAAAAAAAAAAAAAAGTGGAAACTTGTGAGACTTATTCCATGATATGAACTACTTCGATGAAGATATAAGAATCGAAGCGACGTCAGAGTGTTTAGACGTATGGTGCCGCTGACACAGTTGTAACTTAAATCTAATTCTTTAAAGCATTAAAATTTATTATAAACAATATGTTACTAATATAAATAAAATTGAGATTAAAACTTACAAAAATAAAATTATTGTAAAATACTGAAAGTATGATGTATTTAATTATTATTCTTGATATATTTTAACAAAATATTATAATTAAAATTTTTTAAAAAAACTTTAATTAAAATTAAATATATATAAATAAAAATTTTTAAATAGGTATTAATTTATATTATTTAATTTAATTTTCAGTTAAATTTATAAATAGAGGTAAAATATTTCTTTTTACTGTATGCAAACTTGCAAATGTTACTTTTTTGTGGTGCAGATTTTAAAAGAAACATTGATTGAGGAAAACCTAAAAAAACAAAAAAAAAAAAAAAGAGAAATTAGAGCTATTGCATGCTACATACCGTAATTCTGGTGGCAAACAGTAAATTCATTCCATGATAAGTCTAGATTGAGAAGCTCCTTGAAAGGAGTAAACGAAGACATGTTCAGACCCATCGAGGGCAGCAATTCGTCCAAAGAGAGTTGAGTCACCGTGGGGGAGTTATTACACTAGACTCGCTCCCAGCTGCAGCAGTCAGCCACCGGACCATCAGTCCACGAAGGAAGGAGTTTATTAGCGTACCATCGAAATTCATCGCCAATGTTTAACTTAAAATAGTCCTTGATGCTTAAGAGACCCAACCTCTCTTCCACTACACAACTCTCAAGAACACCCACAATGCAACATGAATCAAAACCCAAAAACAATAATGTTTTCTAGTGAAGCGATACTCCATTGGCATGCAACAGAGAACAAAATAAAAATCAAAATGACTCCCTTTTCCAGTTGCTATTCCACTTCCCCTCTGTCTCACTCTCACAACACATATATATAGACCAGCAAATCTATGATAGGGAGTCAACTGAGGAAAATATTTCCTAGAAATTTGCCTCATTTACCTATAAGTTCTTGAATTTCCACATCAAAAGCAACTGTTATATCGGTAATGAAGACTTGGGTTTTTCGTAAGCACGTGGAAGACTTGAAATGAAGAAACTGGGGAAAGAGTTTCCTAGAAATTTGGTCATTTTCTAATTTCCACAATCACGTGGATAGAAGAATAGACCGAATGAGAATTTAGAAGCAAAGAAAACAAATAAAAAATAAAAAATCCTGCTAAACATGACTACTCGTGAGTCGCTTTCTAATTGATCAGAAAGGGTAAGAAGATCACTCTTTACTTTTGAAGCTCTCCATAGGATAATAAAAAATTTACCATTGAGCTTCAAGTATTAGAAAAAAGAAAAAAGGAGAAACCAAAATTTATTAAATGGGGCATTGCGGATTCCGTTAATTGGTCGAGCAACTTATTATGTCGACAGCTTCACTTCCCAACTTCCAGGAACGCATCGAACTGTAAAACCCACAACAAATGCTAAGGCTTTTTGCCTCTTCCATCCCATTTTGTTCCAAATTGGAATTTTAAACAGAGAATTTGGTTGCAAAGCTTGGATATTTTGGCTACTGCTTTTTGTTTTTCTTCTTTTTTCCCTTCTTACTAATATTTATATCTCATAAAATATAAAATTGAGTTTTACTTTTATTTAACATTTTTTTTTTGCCTTGATATTTGGTTAGAGTCAACTTGACACTCTAGAAGTAAGGTTTCTTTTTTTAAGAGATTTCTCAAATTAACTCCATATTATACTTGAGAAAAATAAAAAATTTAAATTAGCCATAAGCAATAAAAAATAATAAAACATATTTATATAATTTAAAATTATGTGTGTACCATATCACTCAATTTAATGGAATAAATTGAATTTTAGTGATAAAATTTAATGAATTTTTTTCAAAATAAATTTATATAATATTTAGTTATAATCAAATCAATTTAATGGAATAAATTGAATTTTAGTGATAAAATTTAATGAATTTTTTTCAAAATAAATTTATATAATATTTGGTTGGAATCAAATTTTATTTATGATAATTAAAAAAAAGAACTTACAAATTATTTTAGATATCATTATAAAATATACTTAAAACACTGTCACGGGAAGAGTTTGCGGACACTCTAAACCCCTGCGACACTAGACAACTTCAAGGGAAGGTTACTAGTAAGCCTAAAGAGAGAGAGAATAAATACTAGAGAGGCTTTTAGAAGTATGCTTTACTTCAAGAATGGAGTGTGTACAAATGAAGGGGAGGAGGTCCCCTTTTATACAAGTTTTGGGCAAGCTATAACCGTTAGATCCCTCCTTGATCTAATGGTGGATATTACATCCTTTCATCTTCCTATTTAATACATTGTTGGTTCCAATGTGTGTCCCTTCCCAAGGAGGTATTTATATTCACGTATTGTCCTTCTCGAGGAGGGGTCTCGATTCATCGTACTAGAACCTCTGATAGATGGCCTTTGAATTTGCTCGCTCGTGACATTCTCCCCCACTAAATTCGACGACACCCTCATCGTTGCTTTATCTTTGTTGGGGAATTGCCATGGTGTGTCCTCCTGTTCCCAACTGGCCTCCTCATGAGGATGTCCCTTCCATTTTACCAGGTACTCCGTATAATTGGGTACGCCCCTTTTTCGGATCCTTCGATTCATAAGGATGCTCTTTACTTCTTTGTTGAAGGCTGTGGTAATGGCCGTTGGTGCTTGTCTGGACTTACTTTTCTCAGGGTCTTCCATGTCTTCATGGTATGGCTTGAGGAAACTCACATGGAAGACAGGATGAATTTTGAGATTAGGCGATAGTTGTACCTAATAAGAGACCTTCCTAATGCGTTTTATGATCGGAAAAGGGCCTTCGTACCTTCGAATTAGCCCTTTGTGGACTTTGCGGTGGGTCTTGAATTGCTGTGGGAGTAGTCGGATGAGTACTTTATCTCCTTCTTGGTAGTCAATGTGCCTCCATTTGTGATCCGCCCATTTCTTCATCTTCTGGGTGACCTTGTTTTGGTGAGCTCGGGTGATGTCAGCGTGCTTGTGCCATTCCTTGGCAATTTGATGCGCCATGGGGCTCTTGTCATTGTATAGGGAGGCAATGGCGGGTGATGCCAAAGCAGGAGGCTTGGCGTTCGGCTCCAACTCAATTGCATTGTCTACCTCACGCCTAGGTGGGAGTCTCTTTGATAGCTCTTGTGGCATGACGTTCTTGAACTCTTCTAGGGCTTGTGCCACTTCGTTGGGCAAGGTGACTTTGGGGCTTGGGTCGGATTTCATACCTTGTTTGAATTGTAATGCAGATAAGGCCTGACCCTTCATTCGTCGAGCACGCTCTATGGGTATGGTGCAAGCCTTCCCTCCTTCCAATATTCCAAGTGAGTTAGAAGCTGGGAATAAAAAGGCGTGTACCTTATCAAAGAACTCCATGCCTAATATCACTTGGAAATCATCCATGGGGACAACGGAGTAGTTGATGCTTCCTTTCCATGCGCCAAGGGTTGTGGGAACGTTTTTGGCAATGCCAGTAATTGGTTTTGCTGGTGAGTTCACTGCTTTGAGGGTTCCGCCCTTGCTTGTTAGCCTGAGGCCAAGCCGCTTGGCCTCTTCCATGGAAATGAAGTTATGGGAAGCTCCGGTGTCTAGCATTGCTCTATATTGCTTCCCGTTGATGGTGGTTTGGACATATAGTAACCCTTTGTGGTCCACATGTGGTTGTGCGCTTTTCCCCTTCATGGTTGCCAGGATTCGAAGTGATCCCATCTCGGTTTGACCTTGCTCATCTTGTGAAGAGTCATCTTCAAACTGGCTCATGATGGCGTTGAGGGTCTTGCGCTTGGGGCAATCCTTCATCCAATGGAAACCATTGCAAAACATGGGGTTTTTGGTTTAGGGGAGTCGGTCTTACCTCGATCATGCCTTTCTCCATATGACGAGGCTTTGGCCTTCCCTTTATCCTTGGGCTCTTGCTCCTTTCGTGGGGATTTTTCTCCCCCACTATCACCTTGGTTGGATCATTTTTCTTTGGATCGGGTGTTGTATTCCACGAGAGACTCGGCAGCGGCAATGGCGTCATCCAAGCTTTGCACATTACGTCTCTCAAGTTCAACTTTGGCCCAATCTTTCAATCCATCCATGAAGTAAAAGAGAGAATCATTGTCAGATATGTCCTCAATCTCAAGGATGAGGGTGGTGAACTCCTTGATGTAGTCACGGATGGTCCCTTCTTGCTTCAATCGTCGGAGACGACCTCGAGCTTCCCTTTCGGCATTACTTGGGTAGAAGTGCTTCCTTAACTCTCGCTTGAAGTCTTCCCAAGTGTCAATGGAGCAAATACCTTTACCAATCTCACCATACTTGCGACGCCACCATAGTTGAGCAGCATCTCGTAGAAACGTGGGGGCAGTGCAAATCCTTGCGGCATTATCTCGAACGAACTTGGCTTCGAAGTATTGTTCTAAGCCGAAGAGGAAGTTCTCAACTTCCGTAGCATTACGAGTGCCATTGTAGGTAGCAGGTTTGGGCACCTCGATTGTGCCAAAGTTGATAGGGCTAGTGGAGCATGACCCATTAGCAACGGTTTGCTTATGAACATCATCTACCTCATGTCTAAGGTCTCGTAATTCAACTTCAGTAAAAGAACGATTACTACATACCTCTTGTCGGATGTCGTCAAGATCATGCTTGAAGGATTGACTGATCTCCCGAAGGGTGGATTTTACCACATGGGTGACTTCTCCAAATTTCATCTCCATGTTGTCAATCCGGGCAGACTGCTCCTCAACGATAGGTTCTATCCTTGAGAAATTTTTCTCCAACTCTGCAATATGAAACTCCAAGGCCTCCATTAGAGCGGTCTTAGATTTACCGCGTCTTGTGATGTTGGCACGTTGTTCCTCTCGTCCACGTCTTTGCTCCTCCACACGAATTTCGTTGTCGGAAGCCATCTTTGGTGCTTAACGGCAGCAACCAAGGCTCTGATACCAACTGTCACGGGACGAGTTTGCGGACACTCTAAACTCGTGCGGCACTAGACAACTTCAAGGGAAAGTTGCTAGTAAGCCTAAAGAGAGAGAGAACAAAGACTAAAGAGGCTTTTAGAAGTATGCTTTACTTCAAGAATGGAGTGTGTACAAATGAGGGGGAGGAGGTCCCCTTTTATACAAGTTTTGGGCAAGCTATAACCGTTAGATCCCTCCTTGATCTAATGGTGGATATTACATCCTTTCATCTTCCTATTTAATACATTGTTGGTTCCAATGTGTGTCCCTTCCCGAGGAGGTGTTTATATTCAACGTATTGTCCTTCTCGAGGAGGGGTCTCGATTCATCGTACTAGAACCTCTGATAGATGGCCTTTGAATTTGCTCGCTTGTGACATATAATTTTCAAAGACGACCTTGATCTAAAACGTGGATGATGGAACTAATGTTCATATTCTAATGTAGTATTCAAAGGTGACCTTTTCCAAGAGCACCTCCAAGAGATGAAAATGAAGAAATTAAGAGAAAAATTTCTCAAAATTTTGACTTATTGACTTATGTGACTACTCGATTTTATAATTTCCACATTGACATAGACAAAAGAATAAATATAAACCTTATGTCTATATATCTATATTACTCTGTAAATATATGAAAAGTAGAAATTAAGGAAAATATTTTCTAAAAATTAGACTTTTTGACTTACGTGACTAATAAGTTCTCCAATTTCTATAATGACATAAATAGAAAAAAAAAAACCATATTTATATGTCTATATTATTCTATATATGTGTAACACACACACTTAAAGAGATTATCTAAAAAAAAAAAAGATTCTAAGTCCAACTTTTTTTCTTTGGTATGCATGTAAGGTGATGAATTAAATATTTATTTATTATTTACTATTTATGCATATGTGGTATATGGTGTTTTGATTGCAACATATTTCTTATGAAATGAGAATCTTTTATGAAAAATAAAAATATAAAGAGATTTAAAGCATTATTTAGTTTAACTAAATACAATACATGAATCATAAAACTTAGTTAAAATTAATAAATAATTAGTGAGTCGATATAAAATAGTTAGATCCTTGTCTTCTACATATAATGTGGCTTAGGGAGCTATATGTTGTTCAAGTATACAATTAAATTGTGTAAATACATTTTTTTCTTCTCCTTTTCTTACTTTTCTATGTATTTACAAAAATGTCATACATCCCAAGACAATCTAACCTAATAAGTAATTTAATTTAATTCACATCTAATCTAGACTATTCTTTTAAGAATTCAACTCTTTCCCAATATTCAACATTCATAAAAATATGACCTAGAACACAACACCTACAAGAATATGATAAGTAAATTCAAGAACTACATGTCCAATGCAAATAAATAAAATACTACAATCCACCTAAGTACATGATTCAACAAAATAATTAGGCAAAATAATTAAAGTAGTGAATGGTTGGAGAATAATAAATTAGACTTGAAAATGTGTGCTCTGGTTTGTCATAATGAAATGTATAGAGCAAAAAGTGGGGCAGAATATTAAAGTGAAAGTATACAAATTTTTTGTAGTACAATAAAAAATTAAATAAAAATAAAATTTATGTTTTTTTTATTTATTTTTGTATATGCACAAGTAAAAATCTAAAAAAGATTGGTCCCCATAATTCAAGGGGTTTTCAAGTGTACCTATAACACTTATAATGACATTATCCATATTTACACCAAAAAAATAAAAAAAAAATTGATAAGTAATTTTTATCCCATAGCATGGGCAACAACATTTTGCATCAAACTTAAGCACCTAACTATACTAGAGGTCAACAACGAGGTTTTCTGTGGTTACAGAAGTTGTAAAATGTTAAGTTGGTGGCTAAAGTTTTATATCAAGAAATTGAGCAGAGTTGGCTGATTTTGTTCCTTATAAATAAAAGGTAATATAGTTTGTTGTAAAATCAATAAAATTAAGGGAGTTAAAACTCTAAGAGTCTTTAGTCAATTATTTAGGCTTTTGTTAATTGGGATCAAGAAGAGTTTTTTTTATTTTCCATTTAGTAATATTTGCTTTTATTTTTACTTGTAGATGTAGGTCAAATTGATCGAACCACGTAAATTTAGCGTCCCTTATGTTCAGTTATTTTTCCTCATTTTTGTTATTATCTTAAAGAGCTATAACCTAGAATTTATCTCCTAACAAACTAGTATTAGAGTCATATTCATAAAAAAAAAATAGTCACTATAATAATAATTAAGTATTATTTCAAAAAATTTGATCGAAGTGTCAACTTTGAAATATAATTACTAAAGATGAAGGTGATGTTGGTTCAAGATGACGTCAACATACCATTATTGGGGAAGCAGAAAAAGCTAGAGATGATGTAAAATAAGGAGTTTGCTGGTCTTGACAAAAAGGCCAAATCAAATATCATTTTAAATCTTTATAATAAAACTTTAGGAGAAATAGCTACTGAGGTAACTGCTAAAGATTTATGAGCGTATACTTGAAGGATCATTTATATTGTCATATCTTAATAAATTTGATTCTTTACTTATGAATTTGAGTAATATATATGTTTATATTAAGGATGAGGATCGAACCATGTTATTATTGTATTCTCTTCTCCAATCATTTAAGCATTTCAAAAAAATAATGTTTTATGGTAAAAAAAAAACTATTTCTTTTGAAGAAATTAAGTTTATTTTCAAGTCAAAAGACCATATCGATAGGGATATAACTGAGGAGAGTAGTAGTGGTCAAACTAACAGTTTAGTGGTTCAAGGCAGATTAAATAAAATAGATGGAAATAGTCAGAGATCCAAATCTAAATTTATATCCAAATATAAAAATTTGATGTAAAATTATTGTAAAAGAAAAAGGCACATTAAAGTTGATTACTTAAAGCTAAAAGTTAAGGATAAGGATAAGTATAATAATAATGAGTCAGTTAAAGCTAGTGTTGTAGATGATAAGAATAAAGGAATAATTTTTTTTTACTACAAATAAATTAAGATTTGCCAATGAATTGATATTAGATTCTGGTTGCATGTACTACATATGTCCCAATAAGGGCTGGTTTTCCATCTATGAATCTATTGAAGGTATAATTGTTTTAATAGGTAATAATGTAATTTGCAAAATTGTTGGGATTGATACAGTTAAAATCAAAACTTATGATGGTGCTATGAGAACATTTATATAGATCAAACATGTTCCAAAATTAAAGAAGAATCTTATCTCTTTGAAAACACTTGAGACTCTTGACTATAGATACACTAGTGAAGGTGAAATTTTAAAAGTTAGTAAAGGTGCTCTCGTTGTTATGAAAGCTTATAGATCTAGAAATTTGTACATTCTCTAGGAACATATAGTTATGAGTACTTCTATGATCTCTACATTATGTAATTCAAAGGCAGATATTATGAAACTATGACATATGTGATTAGCACATATAAGCGAGAAAGGTTTATCTATGTTAAGCAAAAAAGACTATCTGTGTGGACAACATACAAGTTTGTATGGGAAGTAGAAATGTGTTAGTTTTAAATTTCAAGCAATTCATAGAATAAATGGTAGTTTAGATTATATTCACTCAGATCTTTAAAGGTCATCTCACATTCTTTCAAAAGATAGTGCTAGGTATATGATGACTTTTATTGATAATTATTCAAGGAAAGTTTAGGTTTTCTCTATAAAGTATAAAAATGATGTTTACCAAACATTTAAGAAGTGGAAAGCATTGATTGAGAAACAAACAGGGAAACAAATTAAGTGGCTCAAGATAAATAATAGCTTGAAATTTTGTAAAGGTGAATTTAATAAATTTTGTGAAAATAAAGGCATTATTCATCACCGTACAGTCAATATGACTTTTCAACAAAATGGTATTACTAAACGTATGAACAGAACACTTTTACAAAGAACTCGTTGTATGATTTCCAATATTAGTTTGTTAAAAGACTTTTGGATAAAGGTAGCATCTACAGCTTGTCATATCATTAATCGTACACCTTTAACATCTACAGAGTACAAGAATTTAGAGGAAGTTTGGTCTAGTACTCCTACTAATTACTCTGATTTTGAGATATTTGGATATCTTATATATATGCATGTTAATGATGGAAAATTAGAACTTAAAGTTAAAAAGTACATTTTCCTTGGGTATGCATCTGGAGTGAAGGGATATCATTTATAATATCTTGATCAACCAAAATTTGTGATTAGCAAAGATGCTATATTTGATGAATTCTCTATATTACATCTGAAAGGAGAATCTTTTATTCTTTTTGATGCAAGTAAAGGTGACAATGCACATAAGTAGGTGAAGTTTGAAGTTGTGAATTGAGATATTCAACAATTGAGTCCTTACATTCAATCAAATTCATCATCTATTACATATTCCTATGAAGATAAAAAAGAGAATCATTCCATAGCCAAAAACAGACCAAGATGAGAGATTCCACCACCACAAAGATATAATGACTATATTGCTCATACTATTTTTAGTTGCATAAAAGACCAGTGAAAATGATGAATTATCTATATATTTAGAAGTAGTCTCAATTGTTGACTCATCTAAGTGGTTAGTTACAATGAATGAAGAAATAGAATCTCTCTCAAAAAATGACACATGGTTTTTTGTGAAGCTACCTTTAGAAAAGAAAATCGTTAGTTGCAAATGGATCTTTAAAAAGAAAGAAGGTATACTAGGTGTCGAAGATGCAAGGTATAAGGTACGTTTAGTTACAAAAGGTTTTAGTTAGGTACAAAGTGTTAACTTTAATGATGTTTTCTCAATTGTCGTTGAACAAAGTTTGACATGTGTTTTGCTTACTTTAATGGCCATGTATGATTTGGAGTGAGAGCAATATGATGTTAAAATAGCTTTCTTACATGGCAACCTTAAGGAGCAAATATATATGAAATAGTCCAATGGTTTTAAAGTTAAAGGTAAGGAAAACCATATTTGTTTATTAAAGAAATCTTTATATGGGTTGAAGTAATCTCCAAGATAATGGTATAAGAGATTTGATTCCTTTATGCAAGGTCATGATTATTCCAAGAGCAAACGTGATAGTTGTGTTTATTTCTAGAAGTTAGATGATGATTTATTCATTTACTTGTTACTTTATTTTAATGACATGCTCATTACTGTTAAAAATTTGTCAGAAATTTACACTTTGAAAGTGCTTTTGAATGGCGAATTTAAGATGAAAGACTTAAAAACAACAAAAAAGATTTTTGGCATTAAAATCAAAAGAAATCATGAAGGTGATAAGTTATATTTAACCTAAAAGAATTGTGTTAAGAAGGTATTGGAATGATTTGATATGAAAAATGCCAAACTTATTGATACTCTCATTGCCAATCATTTTAGATTATCAGCTGCTTAGTCGCCAAAGTTGGATAAACAGAAGAGATATATGGAAAGAGTTTCATATTTGAATACTATTGGTAGTTTTATGTATAGAATAGTTTGCATATGTCTAGATATTTCACAAGTAATTAGTGTGGCTAATAGGTATATGTCTTTTCCAAGTAAATCACATTGGCAAGTTATGAAATCGATTCTTAAATACTCGTGAGTTACTTTGGGTACATGTTTGGAGTTTGGTAAAAATTCAGATGTATTGGTTGGTTTTGTTGATTCTAACTATATCGTTGATCTTAATAGAAAAAAATATCTTACAGGTTATGTATTTTGTATTTATGGTTCTACTATTAGCTGGAAAGCTATTTTGTAACATATTGTTACTTTGTCTACTGCTAAAACATAATACATGATAATGATTGAAGTAATCAAAGAAGTCTTATGGTTGAAAGATTTGTATAGTAAGTTTAGTCTATATCAAGATGTTGTTACCATCCATTGTGATAGTCAAAATGCAATACACTTGACTAAATATCAAATGTATCATGAGAGGATGAAATATATTAATGTAAGGTATCACTTTATTCAGGAGATAATTGTTGAAAGAAAGGTTTCAATTTAGAAAATTAGTATTAAAATTAATCTTGCAGATATGCTTACAAAACCTCTTACAATTACTAAGTTCAAGTAGTATTTGGACTTAATTGATGTGGTATAATGATTTAGGAGATTGTAGAGAAAGTGGAGTATTGTTACTATATTTGCATGTGAGACTTAAGTTAAAATAGAGATTTGTTAAGTTGGTAGCTAAAATCTTACATTGAAAGATTGAACAAAATTGACTGATTTTGTTTCTTATAAATAAGAAGTAATATAATTTGTTGTAAAATTAATAAAATTTAAAAAGCTAAAATTCTAAGAACCTTTAATTCATTATTTTAACTTTTGTTAATTAGGTTCAAGAAGAGATTTTTTTTTTTTTTGTATTCTTCACTTTTGTAATATTTACTCTCACTTTCACTTGTGGACAAAGACATAGGGGAAAAGCATTTCCTGACAAGTAAATGTCCCACCAACAAATAAAAAGAAGGCTAGCCCAATAAAGAACCTAGTTTTAGGTTCTTTTTCATTGGTAGTGGAAGTTTTATGATATGGTAACTGAAAAGGGTGTTGCTTGGAACCTTTTATACTTATAAGAACATCTCTCAAGATATCTAAGAATGTTACTAAGTAAAATCTCGAGTAATTCTTTCATAGCTGAGCCTTATAGTCTAACCCAATCAAAGGCTTAAAAGAAATTAATGAATGTAATATTAGGAAAATGTAAAATAATACACCTACCAAGACAAAAGCCAAAGGTAAGTCTTACAGATGGATATATCAAACTGAAATAAGATCTTAAATTGACATCTTAATACACTAATTTACTATAATAAAAAATAAAGTCAATAGTGACTCTGCCATGGAAAGATGCATGTCAAATTGGCTAAATCACATAAATTTGGTGTCTCTTATCTTCAATTATTTTTTTTTATTTTTGTTATTATCTTTAAGAGTTATAACTTGAAATTTATCTCCTAACATATAACTACAAAGTGGGACAATTTCACGGGGACATATTGCTTAATCTTATACTTGGAGTGGCATTGGTTTGAAAGCTAAGGAACATGTTCCAACCATTACAAGAAGTTCATCAATCACCCCATAAAACATATTGACATACATATAGTTCTTAACATTAAAGACTTGCCAAGGAAGCTTGTGTATACTTTCTTCCAAAGGGAATTAATATGAAAGATAGCTTTGCACAAAGCATAAAGATATCTAGCCACCTTAATCAACTTCAAGTCTTACCCATATTTACAATGCAAGCTTTAAGCTTTGTGTTCTTTTATATGCAACAACTGCTCTTCCTTCATTAGAGTAGTAGCTATTTACAACATATCCCACGATAAATCTCCATCAAAGCTTCTTAATGTTGTTAATAGTCACCTTGCAAAACTCCAAGGTTAGAGATATTAAACTTTCCACAACTTTAAATGACAAACTTGAGCTAGTCCTATCAACCCTGCATGCATATTCAAAACGTGATAAGAAAAGATTTTTAAAACTTAGATATCATCTAGAAACATCAAATCTATGCTAGAAATCATGCAATGAAGAATGCTTTCATCAACTATCATGTTATTGCTCACTCAAAAGGAATTCAAAAGGTTTCCTTGAAGAGTTAGAATTGGGATTAACATTTTATCTTTTCCAATTCCATATGAATCCATAATGGTGCATACGTGCTCATTTCAACACATAATATTCAAAATGGACTTGTTAGACTAGCTATTAACACCAAGGGTTACTCCTGAATCCATAATAAATGAACACCAAAAAGACTGGCAACAAACGCACATTATAGATCTTAGGGAGGTTTTACACCTAAATAAAAGAGTTTGGCACTTTATTTTCGTTTTTGGAAGAGAAAATAATAAGGAATGTAAAAGAAAGTAGAATAGGAGGAAAGGTGAGACTTAGTGTAATAATAAAAGTATTGCATTATATATTGAATCTCATAGGTTCAACTTAAGGAAATAGTCTCTTTGTTTGAATAAGAATGGATAAGGATACATATATCTAAACCTTTCCAATTCCTATAGTGTAGAAGCCTTAAGGATAAGACATCTTTTTTGGTTTAGAGAAAGTGAAACAAGATGTTAGCATCATCTTCCTTAGAGAAAATCAAATAGAAAGTATACAGAAAAAGCTGCCCTATCCAACTACACATCAGCTAGTAAAACTCATTTTGACAACTACAGTCGCATAACAAAAAGAAACATTTATAACCTCATGCCAAAGTAACAATATGGATAAATTTACATCTTTGATAGACATAGCATCCATCCCCCAACCAAATACAACAAACAAATGCAAATTCAGTGTATTTGCAAAGAACCTTTGCTTTCTTTTGTAACCCACAACCCTATGAAATGATTATAAGAATGACCTACCATAAACATCTCATTATCATATACATTCTCTGTTACTCTGTAAACCACTAACATCACCCTTTATATGTCAAGTAATTCTACCCATAGGAACAGTAAAGTGAGCATTTTTAATAAGTACAAAGCAAAGTGAGTGAGGATACCATAAATAAACTCCAATGTATTATCTATTAGGTTGCAATTTCTGGGACAGATTTAGCAATGACAAAGATGTAAGATCTTTTATGTTCATGCTAGCATCAATCAATCCTCTACCACATATTTCTAGTGATTGCAGAATTATAAAATTTACTCAAGAAATAAGCAACTAAAAAACAGACATAGCAACAGTAGGACCAAAAGAATAGGTGGAAATAGAATCAATTAAAAATGTGTTAGTAAAGTAGCCATTATAATTGAATATTGCATCCTCAAACAAGGTGTGTTATCAAAAAATTTATCACTTATGACTTATAACTACTTATAGCAAATTATTAGGAAAGAAGTTGCTTAGGAAATAAACATCCTCCATTTTTCAAATAACAGGTAGTTTTATAAAATGCTTAGTCCTATGCTTTTCAGTATAAAATATTGAGTGGTAACCATGCACTTGACATAACAAATAAGTTGGTATTTTTATTTTTCTACCAATGATGTACCACTGTAAAACTTACTTTGCAAATGGTTAGTTCCCAAATTTGTACAAAAAGATCCTGATGTGTCAATCTAGTCAAACTTGCATGAGAAAGAGTAGCATTATGCAGTAGCTAAATGCATCCAACAATCAGAGTACTGAAAGAAATTCACAAACTATAAATATTCAATGAAAAATAATTTATGCTGAACAAAAATATATAAAATCTTGTATCATGAACTAGAAAAGTTCAAGGCAAGGCTTGCATCATGGACTATAAGTTTAAGAAATTTACATAAAATCATGAATGTTGGCTGGAAGTCTCTGATTTTAGAATAACTATTTATTAAAATTACAAAAATTTATTTTATTTTTCATAAATGTTGAGTAATCTAATATTTTTGCATAAATTATGTAAAAAAAACTTTAAATTTCAAAAATAGTTATATTAAAAAATGTAATTACTCAAATTAGTTATTTTTTATTCAATTAAAGTCTATTTTAGACTAATTGTTTACTAAAATTGTAGAAATTATAAGCAAAAATTGTAAATTTGAATAATATTTGATTTAATTTAAATAATTACCAAATTTTAGAATTTTATATTAAAAAATATTATTTTTCACTTTTTATAAATATTTACTAACCTATTACTTAAATTATATAAATAATATAAAAAAAATTTAAATTTGAATAATAGTTAGAATAAAAAAATACAATTACTTAAATCGATTTTTTTTATTCGAATATAATTTATTTTACTTTTTGGTTAATTTGAAGTACCCTTTTACTAAAATTATAAAAATTATAATAAAATATTTTAAATTTGAATAATATTTAAATTGATATATATAATTTTTAAAATCTTGCATTTTGTATTTAAGAATGTCATTTTTTTATTTTTTTATAAATGTTATGTAATATAATACTTAAATTATATAAATTATATAAAAAGACATTAAATTGGAATAATTATTATATTAGAAAATGTAACTATTTAATTAGTAACTTTTTATTCAAATAGATTTTATTTTACTTTTCAATAAATTTAAAGTAAAATTTTACTAAAATTATAGAAATTATAATAAAATATTATAAATTTAAATAATATTTACTTGATATAAGTAACAATTAAGATTTATGACTTTGTATTTAAAAATGTTTTTTGTTTACTTTTCATAAATATTAATTAACATGTTATTTAAATTGTATAAATAATATAAAAAAATTAAATTTGTAAAATGATTAAAATAAAAAAATTTAATATATAAATTGATTTTTTTATTCAAATATTAATTATTTTATTTTTTAGTGAATTAAAAGTAATTTTTTATAGAAATTGTAGAAATTACATCAAAAAATTTTAAATAACATTTGAATTAATTTATATAATAATTAAAATTTAGAATTTTGTATTTAATAATATTATTTTTTACTTTTTTATAAATGTAAAGTAATTTAATAGTTAAATTGTATAAATTATATAAAATATTAAATTTAAATCGTGATTAGAATAGAAAATTAATTACTAAATTTGATCATTTTTTTATTCAAATAAGTTTTATTTACTTTTTGGTGAATTTAAAATAATATTTTTTTAAAATTATAAAAATTATAATAAAAATCGTAAATATAAATAATATTTAGTTTAATTAAAATAGTTATAAAATTTAGAATTTTGTATTAAAAAATATCATTTTTTAATTTTTTTAAATATTAATTAATTTATTACTTAAATTGTATGAATAAAGTAAAATCATTTGAAATTTGAATAATAGTTACAATAAAAAATATAATTACTTTAATAAGTAATTTTTTTTATTTAAATATGATTTGTTTTTTTAATTTAGAGTAACTTTTTATTAAAATTATAATAAAAAACTTTAAATTTGAAAAAAATTTAAATTAATTTACAAAATTACTAAAATTTATAGCATTATATTAAAAAATGACATTTTTTATTTTTTCATAAATATTAAGTAATTTAATATTTAAATTGTGTAAATTATAATATATTAAATTTGAATATTAGTTAGAATAAAAAATGAATTACCCTAATTAATTATATTTTATTCAAATAAGATATATTTTATTTTTTTATAAATTTAGAATAACCCTTTACTTATATTGAAGAAATTATAATAAAAAATTATAAATTTAAATAACAGTTGATTTAATGTAAATAGTTATTAAAATATAAATTTTGTATTCATAAATATCATATTTTTACTTTTTATTAATAATAACTAATATATTACTTAAATTAAATAAATAATATGAAAAGAATTTAAATTTTAATAATAGATAAAATAAAAATTATAATTATTTAAATTAGATATTTTTTAGTTGAATATAATATATTTTATTTTTTTGTAAATGCGAAGTGATCTTTTACTAAAATTTCAAAAATTATAATAAAAAATTTTAAATTTGAAAACATTTAAATTAATTTATATAATTACTAAAATTTAAAATTTTGTATTTAAAAATATTATTTTTTTTTATTTTTTTAAATATTAAGTAATTTAATATTTAAATTATATAAATTATATAAATAAATATTAAATTTGAATAATTATTAGAGTAGAAAATAAATTATCTCAATATGTAGTTTTTTTATTCAAATATAATCAATTTTATTTTTTGATAAATTTAAAAGAATTTTTAATAAAATTCTAAAAATTATAATAAAAATTTATAAATTTGAATAATATTTGATTTAATTTAAATAATTATTAAAATTTAAAATTTTGTATTCAAAATATTTTTTTTTTACATTTTATAAATATTAAATAATATATTATTTAAATTATTTAAATAATATAAAATAATTTTAAATTTTAAAAGCAATTGAAACAAAAAAATAAAATTAAAAAGAAGATGTAAGTGAAACTTTAATTTGTACCTCCTTTAGGTTCCGCTAATAAACCATTTTGCGAAACCATCGTTAAGAAAGGCAGAAAGCGTAAATAAACCCTCCACATTTTGATGCCTTTTAAATTATGGATGCAACATTTCTTTTTTAAATCAATCTCTCACGTTTTTTTACGTTAATGGTTTTGATCCTTTTCGAGTAGTATGTCGTTAAATGTATCGTGTGTCGTGCCACTTTAGCTATTTAGCGTTGATTCATATATCATGTCATAATTTTTTTTTGTTGTAGCATTTAAAAAAATTTAAAAATTTTGAAAATTTTGAAAAGTTTTCAAAAAATTATAAATTCAAAACTTGAAAAATAAAAATAAAATTTCAAAATTCAAAAAAATAAAAATATTTTTTTTAAAAAAAAAAGAAACTCTAAAATCTTTAAAATCAAAAGAAAGAAAGAAATATTGGGCAAAAGAGTGAAATTTTAAGCTTGTTTTCAATTCTTAAATATTTTTTTTAAAACTTTTCACTTTTTAAATTTTAGGAATTTGGGAATTTTTAAAATTTTATTTTTTTTAATTTTCAATTTTTATAAAATTTATGAATTTTTTAATTTATTTTAGAATTTTTAATTTTGTTAAAAATTACAATTTATTAAAATATTTTCAATTTTCAATTTTTTTAGAATTTTAGAATTTTTTTAAAAAAATTGCAGACTTTTTTAAAGAAAAAAAATAATAATAACGTTTGCGTTAACACCAAGCAGTTAATGTGACAAGCCATGTGATACATTTAATGGCACACAAATAAAAAAGGGTCAAAACTATTGACGGAGTAAATATAAGGAATTGATTTTGAAAAAACAATAAGAAAAAAAATAAAAACTTTGGGTCTATAAGTTCAAGAGTATCCAAATTTGAAAGACCAATTGAGTCGTTTTGTCAAAAAAAAAAAAACCAAGAGAGTTGCTTTACAAGACCTGTATATGAATAGGACACAAGAACTTTTATTTTTTCATTTGTTGTAGGATGTAATGATAATGGTGTGGTAACCAATGCTTTTCGAAACATGGACCTGTCACTTGTAGGTAAGCCATTCACCTCTTCCTCTTTTTTTTTTTTTTTAACATAACATGATTTGTGTATTTATTTTTTTATTTTTGAAATTTTCCCCTTGCTTGCTTTAGTGAACTTCCACACAAAAAAAAAAAAAAAAAAAAGATTTATTTGGGAAATTTGGGATTCTATTTATTTATATGTACTGCTATATGATTAAATAAATTATTATCATCCTTTGCCTACTTTGTGCTTGTTCTGGGATCATGAGATGGTAGGTGACTAGTTTATTTTCTTTTAATGGTGACAAATTTGACTATAATTTGATGTATATCACTTTTGAGTTGCGTTGAGAAAGGATAGGAAAGAGATTGTATTTCACGTATCAAGTGGAAAGCTACAATTTCTAGTAGGGTTCTTGCAATAATAGTGTTTTAATTTAGTTTATAAGATCCATACGGGGGTTCTCTTTCAATCAAAGTTGACATCTGGGGTAAAAGTGGGAAGTAGGTTTCCTTGCTAGTTTGTTGGTCAAGCAGTTGCAGTGTTCCCTAATTACGCCGTAATTAGAAAAAAAAAAAATATTAGTTCCTTTCTACTGAAGAGATAAGAAAGCATTAGTTATGTACAAAGAAACATCAAACATGGGAAGCATCTTACTACATTCTCACACATGAGAGCGCGCCACAACAAATTCTGGAACTATTCTTACATATATAATGTCATCAAAATTGTTGATCTGAAGTTTTTAGGCTTTCCTCTTAGGCTTGTGATACAATTTGCATTGTTGCTAAAAAATTATTTTTTTTAGCATCTTTGCACATCCCTGAAATAAGGAACTTATTTCATTGATATTCAGCAGATAAAAATAAAAATTTTAATCGTTTCGTTCTGTTTGATGGCCTTTAAATCTTTTTAGTAGGATGACTGGAACATTTTGTTTTCTAATTTTAGATGAGTGTTGTGATTTTAATTCCAAACTTCACATGTCAAAGTATGATCATTCATGCTGATATCAAATGAGATTCTTCTTTTGGCTCCAACTGAAGTTGGCTAAATGTCTTAGTGGGTATCTCAAAGGACGATGCTTTTGTGAATACCCTACCATACTGAAATGATATTTTACTGCTCCGTAGCTATTTCCAATTTGCTTTCTAACCTTCAATTATTCATAGAGTCCGATGCAAAATTTCCATCAATAAACATGAATTCATAGCTTGACTGCTGGTCTACAAATGGTTTCTTTCTCCAACACATTACATTGATGTGTTTGGTACAAGGGTACCCCAAATTTTGTGTTCTATACCTAATTGTTGTTTTTGGTAGCATCTCTATCAAATCTAACGATCCTCTCCTCCAAGATGTACCTAAAATATTCTTCGCATTGAATGCCCTTCATGCTTTTGTTAATGGAATAAATTTATACAATACCTTAGAGATATAATACAACACTTTCATAAAATTATACGTAACCTAATAATTATATACAACACTTGATTAAATTATGAGCTAATTATGACATTTTGATAAATTTATATGATACCTTAAAAATTATATGTGCAAGACCAAAAAATTCTACCTTCTCTAACTTAAAGGGAAACCCTAAGGTCACTGGTATTTCAATTGCCCCCATTTAGACAACTGGTTCTCTTGAGAAACTGTATAATAGTGGTAAATATTTTTTAACATATTCTCTTGGAGTCTCATCTTAACAAAAGCCTCATAATACAATATGTCCACTGAACTCCCCCTATCCACCAATACCCGCTACACATCAAATTCATTCAAGATGGCCTTGATTACTAACATGTCATCATGTAAGTATTCAATGCCTTCTTGATTACTAACATGTTGTCATGCAAGTATTCAATGCCTTATAAGTCATCGTCAGTGAAAGTGATGTGAGCGTTAGATTCCCTAAGCTACTTGCCTTGTACATTTAGAACACACCTTGGGTAAGACTTTCTTGCAGTTGCAGTGAGACCAACAATCAAGCCTCCGACAATCATATTTATTGTTCCTTTTGTAGGACGCAAGTGAGGGGAAGCCTTATTGGTTTAACCGGGGTGAGGCTCTCTTAGATTTTTTTTGTACTTTCGTTCCCAGAGAATGACTTCTATTTTTGGACCAATTCTAATTCTCCCTTTGTACATACTTTGGAAGGGGTTCCCCTCTAAATGAGTCTTTTGATTTCATTGTTAAGAAACTCTTACGTATAATGACTCTGATCATTGTGGAAACAATAAAACTCTCTTGTATCATGATACTGAGAATCTAAGAAGTGTTGTTGCAACTAATTGATTATGCTATTATCTCTTATTTTCATCAAAATGTTTACTTGAGTTGTGGTTAATGGAATATAACAATGATAGTTTGACTCTATGTTGTGATTCCTCCTTAATTGGGAGATGGGAGGAGAAGACCAGCTCCACTTCTTGCCTTAGCCTTTCTAACATCCTTAAACTTTTGTGCAAGCCCATAAGGTGCCTTCCACACGAATATAATTCTTTACTTAATACATGACTTCTACAAAATCCTTTGGCGTATTCTTGTCCAAGGAAGCAAGTCTTCTTTAAGCTAGCGTAGAAGGCAGCTAAAGTGAAGTCAGAGTTTAGGTCTTGTATTTCTAACATTTTCCTATTAAAACCAGAGACTTACTACCTTAAAGACTCATTGGGTTTGTGGCATACTTTTATTAGTGCCATTAGGGCCTTCTTTTGCCTCTTTTTGGTAACAAATTGGGTCACATATTTTCCACTTAATGATTCCATGTCTGTAATCAACCATTATGAAAACTTGAAGTACCACCTAAGCTAGACCCTTAAGAGTTATAGAAAAAGCCTTGCACATGGTAGCTTTAGAAGCTCCATGTAAAGACATAAAGGTGTGAAACCTATTCCATTGGTTGGCTAGATTAGTGGTTCTGTCTTCGGAGTCAAACGTAGGCATTTTGAACTTCTCCTAGGGTGGTGCATCTTGGATATCTGAGATAAAGGGAGAGTCAAAGGTTACCTTTTGAGGTGGTGGTTCTTGACCTTATAGGGTGACTACTTAAAGCATTAACCTTTGGATTTGCTTTGTTATTTCATCATTTACTAAGGCCACTTCTGGGACATTCTTGGCAAGTATGCATCTTTACAAGGGGCTTCTACTGTCTTTAGCCTAGAGGACATTGGGGAATATTCCTAAAAGTTCCTTGGTGGGAAAAAGGATAACCTTCTTCCTTTAAGATGTTTAAGTAGACCAAGTCAAGATGTTGTGGAGATATCAAGGCAACATTATTGCCAATCACAGGATGTGGATTTTGAGTGTTTTGAGGAGTATGGGGAGTGTAGATCTCAAGGAGTTATCTATTTTGTAAAGAGTGAATTCAAGAGTCTGGTAAGGTAGACTCTTTCTTTCCTCCAGAAAGAAAGTCACAAAAGTGCTTCTTAGTGTCTTGATTTGTTGTCACGTGAGACAGAATTGATCCTAGAAGCTTGGGGATGATTAATCGTTGTTTAAGTTTAAAAAGAAGGACAAAGTTTCATTATTGGGGATATATGCTGGTGTGATGGAGTTATCACTCATATTTCAATGGGAAAAATCTACACATTCAACTGAAATAGCTAAGGTGGTAAGAGAGGAAGAGACACATAGCATCATTTCTCATAGACAACACCTTTATGATTGGGTTGAAATTTGACAAGGCTAAATTGTAGTAAGCTCAAGTTTGGATGTTTAGGCCTGAAGAGATTTACAGCCTGCAAGACAAAAGGAGACTATAAGGTGCTAGGTCTCAACTCATTGCTAGTACTCCGATACTTAAATTAACAATAGGAGTAATTATATAAGGACTTACATAGTAATGAGATAATTAATACATAGCTCGAGAGTTATGTTTATAAGTTATTTATAGTTAGGTTTAGATGTTGACATAGTTAAAGAGATAATTTTGATGGGGTATATGTGCAAGGGGCTAAGGAAGTGACATATGTATCCAAGAAAGATAGCATTCTCTCAAACCGAACTAAGTAGAGGTGTCGTGGGCATGATTGGACAAAACTAAAGGCCCATAGGAATTATTGTTATCACAAACTAATCAACTTATACAAATAATAGAGCTTAAATACTATATGTCCACCTATTCTCTCTTTTTATATTTACATTTTATTCTAATATATATATATATCTTCCTTGTTAGTTTGTTACTTTTTGTATGTTGTATATTTTAATTGACTATTTTCCCTTTTACTAAATATCCTTTTCATTGGATAAAAACATCTTTATGAAATTTTGCCTACTTTGATTTCCCATTTATACTTTTAAATTTTTAACATAAAAGAAAAAAAAAAAAACTAAACTTGTTCATTGGCAACTTTTTTGAGGCATATACATGTACCCTTTATGTTGTCATTTGAAACAGTCAACTAATTTTTTTGCATTTTCCCCATGCGAAGAATTATTGATCATTTATATTAATTAATTAGAAGAGAAAAAAAATCATCAATAAATATACAACATGATATATATCATAAATCTTTTTTTTTTTATTAAGGAATAATAAATTTATATTATAACCATTGTCCAAATCTAAGAAGCCCATACCACCAAAAAAAAAAAATCTAATAAATTATTTTTTTGGTGGATTTAATCTAATAAACTAATATTATTGATGATTTTTACACTCATTGCTTTTGCTTGCTATTTACTGGGAAAAATCGTTGTTTTTGCTTGCTCAATATTATTGATCTAATAAAATATTGTTATTGATCATTTCTAAGCTTGTTCCAAGCTTTGGAGTCTGGGGGAAATGACTCATTCCAAGCTACCATAGGTAAAGGTGTTTGTTTTTACTTTTTTATGGAGTACTATTACCATTCAATTTGAAAAACTAAGTTGCTAGATATTTAGTAAAAGTTTTTTAAATGTTAACTTACTCATTGACAAAAAATAACTTTGAATTACTTTTTAGACATAAGAGTAAATAATAAATATTAATTAACTTAAATAGTCTCAATAATAATATTGTAATTACTTAAATATTTTCTTTTTTTTTCTCATGATAAATTTCTCATAATAAATAAAAATTTAACTAAAAGTTTCAATTAATTATTTTAATAGTTAATAATAATAAATAATATCAATTTAACTAAATTTTAATATCAATAATTAGTAATAAATAATAATAAAAAATAATAATATTCTAAGTGCCTCTCTTAATAGCAAAATCTATCAACTATATGATACAATTTAAACAAACATTTTTTTAAATATATATATATATATATCTTAGTATAATTATCAAAAAAAAAAAATCACGACATCCTCCTCCAATCCTATTTAACTTGTTTGAAATCCTATTTTTATATATATTTTTTTCAAAAAAAAATGTTAGCTCTTTCTATTAACATGGTTCATAACACTTGCCAAGCCTGAGAGGAGAATTAAGAATAAAAAAGAAGTCAAAGAACCAACCTGGAAACCATAAAAATTTTGGAGAACTTTACATCAGATATCCTAAATTTAAGGATTAATTACAAAAAATATATTAATATTTGAGGAATTACAAAAAAAAAAAAATCAATGACTGATAGCCTCCTTTTAAAATAGATGGAACTCTTGAAAAGACATTCATGCCTTGATATAAAAACTAAAATTGACAAAAATTAAACATTATAACCCTAGAGCCTCCTCTCAATCTCTCTCAACCCTCACAAAATCCCTCTCTTTCTCTCATTCCTTTTAAACTCAACAAAGTCTATGGAGTTAAAAACAATACATTGTTGAACCTTCTATAAATTATTTTAGTTTTAATTGATTGTAATGAGAATCTTTTGCATTAAACTTCTTTGATTTTGTAGTGATTAACTTTTTAAACATAAATTGGGACTAAGAACTAATTTTTTAGTGTTTGTTTAATATTATACTTTTTATTTTATTCTTCACTTACAATTTAAAAATTGTTTTAATTATTTTAGGGATTTTGATGAAATTTTTTGGATTTTTGTCAATAAAATATTCTTAATTAATTTTTTTTATTTCATTATTCAATTAATTAGTTTTTTTTTTTTTTTAGTTTGTGGGTTTTAATTAATTTATTTCTTCTTTATGTTGTTTGTATTACTAGACACTATGATCAAGTTTTGTGAACCTAGTCCAACACAAAGACATAAGTTGTAGCTTGATAAAATTGAGTAATGTGATGGTATTATCAATGGCATTACACCTGAAGTTTTTGTTAAGAATCATGGATTTAAGACCTTAACCCATAGGTTAAGTAGATGGCTAAATTTTGCACCTTGGAAGCTTGCCTTTAAAAAAAGGGAACCTTGAAAGCACTAGTAGTACTTCATCTACACATACAGATGCTGGTAGTGCAGCTGTTACTTTTAAGAGTCTGCCTTTAAATGTTAAAGTTAGGCTTGCAGCTGGTACTAATTACCTCAAAGAGAAATAGCCTATAAAAACCAAAGTTAATCAAAAAAAAAAAAAAAAGAACAACAGTCAATTGTTCATAAGTTTAGTAGGATGAATAGAAGGGCTAGGCCAATACATATAGATAAAGGTGCTACTAATGATGATATAAGAAAGAATAATGAGGATAGTGATGACTTAAATTTCAAAGCATCTAATAAAGATTATCACTTTACTAATTTTGATGACGATGATTGGTTAAAAGAGGTAGATGAAGATAAACTGTAAGAACAAATGTTGGATAAAATGGGTGGCATATATGATGCAAGTGGGGGAGGTGGTGGAGCTGTAAGTGATAATGATATGGATGGTTGCATTAGTAATGAATCATGAGACTATACTACACTAATGGTGAACTTTCTAATGATAGGAGGAAAAAAATTAATTTGAAAAAGTGTGATTCAACAATTGAAATCAATGATATACCCTTTAGGTATATGCAGAGGGAGATAGAGTGCAGTTTGAGGAGAAGCAAATTTTTAGAGATGTTTATCACTTTAGGGAGATCCTAAGGGAGTATGAATTGTGGAAGGGGGTCAATAATAGATACATTAAAGCCAGAAATATGTTGTAGGTGGTAAGCGTGTAAATGCAAGATGTAACTTTTTAAGGAGATGAACCCTGATTCTGTAATTAAATTTGGGTATGAACCTAAAAAAGACCTAAATGATTCTTCTCTAAAAGTGTCTCCAGGGATTTTTATTTGTTTAAAGGCATTCCTAGATGAGTTTATAGCTGGGTGCAAATTGTCACACTGTGACTATTTGTTGGCAACTAACTCAATAGATGGAAACAAAGGGATTTTCCTTTTTGCATATGCTATTATGGAAAGGGAGTACAATGAGAGCTGGGACTTTTTCATGGATCTTCTATATGATTTCATTAGAGTTTCATGGAAAAGGAAACCTTTAACCTTTATGTTATACAAACAAAAGGTATGTAAGAATTTATTTTTTGTATTTAGTTGCTATATAAATAACAAATAGTTTATTAGTATTTTTTTCTGTTTTAAATTATTAATTGTTGCATGATTTGCATGTGTAGGGAACCATATTGTTAAGAAGCATTTCCCAAAGGCTATCCACAAAAAATGTTCCTAGCACATTTATGCAAACTTTAGAGCACAATAATCTGGTATGGAGTTGAGAAACCTATTTTGAAAGGCTTGTAAAGCTTATTGTTACAATGACCACATCAAGCCCTTACTAAAATTGGAGTACGTGCTCACAATAATGCCCCTGTGAAATATCTCAAGAATATTCTTTCAAATCAATGGTGTAAGTAATTATTTGATATTAAAAGTGACCATACCATAAATAATATAACAGAGTCATTCAATAATTGGGTTGAAAAGTTTAGCAATAAGTCTACTCTCCTAGAGAACATAAGAGTAAAATTGGTGACTCAAATACATAAAAAAATATGCCAAACTACAACTTAGGAGGGTAGAGTCAAGGAAAGGTTAGAGAATGTTTATGCTATAACTAGATACTTGAAATTGGTTCCTATTAGCATTGAGGAATTCCAACTAATAGATGATTTAGATAAATTTTCTGAAAATTTTAAATCAAGGACATGCAATTTTTGGGAATGGGTAATTTCTAAAATTTCCTACAAATATGTGGTTGCTTGTACTAACCACATTATAGGAAACTTGGAAGACTAGTGTGATGAGTACTTCATAGTGAAGAAGTATATGAATACTCAAAATGATATTATTCATCCTTTTTATAAAACCAACTTAGATCTTATGGATGGAGAAGAAGTCATGCTACCCCCTAAAGTGAAAAGAAGTGTTAGTAGACCAAAAAATAAATTGACAAACTTGATTTCATGTAGGGAAACACTTTTAAAGGAGGAGAACATGAAACTTATACACCAAATTCACAAATCTCAAGTTTCACAATTAACACAATAATTAAGATAAAAACCAATTTCTTTTCTTTCATTTACTACAAATTGCTACAATCACTAACATATATAATATCATTGTATAACATATTAAAATCAATACATTCATCTTCAAAAATGCAATATTCATTTTCAGATTATGAAGCTTGATGCATATCTTCCTAAACTCTCCTCTTAATGACAGTACCCCAGTCATTATTGTTTCTACTTCTAATTAATTTTGCTTGAGATATTGCAAAATTTATATGTTATTGACTATGGCATTTATCTCACTTTCCTTGTTGACAAGTAGACACCACCCCAAGAAGCTTGCATTACGTACTCGGGCTTTTTTGTTGCATGATTTGCATTAAAGGTTTCTAAATTTAGGCTCTTCTAAGTGAATGAAATTGGAGTTTGATAGAGACACTTTCATTGATTGAGAAAGATTGCAAGAATTTAAAGAGAGAGAGAGAGAGAGACAGAGAGCAAATTTTAGAAATAAAGATGTAGTTACTACTATTTTTTTTACTTGTTATTTATAAATTTGTTACAATGGGCATGTTTGTAATATTTTTACCTCCCTTTTAACTTGTTGGTTTGTGGCAAATAACATCCAGTAACAATTTATTTGCCCATTTTGCATGCATGGACATTTTGGTTTAATTTGATTATTTATAATGATATTTTTGTTTTCTAAATTACAATTATCGATAAAAAATTAATTAAAAATGCTCCTTACTACCACATGAAAAGTTTAAGATGTTTTGTATAATTCCTCAAACATTGACATGTTTTTCGTAATTAACACTCAAATTTAAGGTATCCTACATAAATTTTCCAAGATTTCGAGGGAAACTAACCAGAACAGAGTGCCTGATGCTTTTAACTTTGAGGACACTGAGAAACGAACAAAAGAGCTTTCCTACTCGTCCACGCCATGGCTTCCAGATTATAAAAAAAATAAAATAAACGAAGAATAGCATAATCTAAGGCTCCACTTTTAGAGGGTTGAGCAGCTTTTACCGTGAGGACTTCCCCCTTGCACGTTGCAATAAAAATCTGTCAAAACAGAAAACTACACGAGAGAGCGAAAGTCAGAGCTCCCTTCAATATTGCCTAACAACAAATGTCTCAACCCTACACGTGACCATCATCTCACATGGTCCCGTTATCAAGAAATGTTGATACTTCATTCGCCGCTCATAAGTCCTGGAACATGAACAGTCACGGATTATTTATTCATAAATAACTCTTATCAGAACCAGATCAACGGTTCTATTGTCCAGTGTTCAAGGAAAGGCCCACTTAATAATGCTTCGCACAAGCCGAAATCACCAGACCAATTATCAAGCTTCAGGTGATCGCACAAGTGATAAGCATTCCTACCCTTCACATTATATTTAATTGTGTACAACGCTGGAATGCAAACACCTCAAAAATTTCAAACTACCAAATCCATTGAATACTGCAGCTAAATCTCTCTCCAGTACCTCTCGCCGTGCCACAACAAATGTTGCGTAATACAGTACGGAGGACTAGCAAAATGTGCGCGGAAAATTGATAGTACACG
Source organism: Rhizophora apiculata (assembly GCA_037832385.1). Taxonomy (NCBI): domain Eukaryota; kingdom Viridiplantae; phylum Streptophyta; class Magnoliopsida; order Malpighiales; family Rhizophoraceae; genus Rhizophora; species Rhizophora apiculata. The sequence goes on from CM075437.1 coordinate 351,550, forward strand.
TCAGGGACTTCAATTCTGATTACCCTACTGTCAACCCAAACCCAAATTTGTAGTCTTTCTTCCTATGATCCAACTGCAGAACATAAATCAAAAACTATTGTAAAAATCAAACACCTAATAAGAAGAACAATAACAAGAAGGAAGGGTGAAAGACTATGCTCGTTAAGAATCCATCTTCACAAAACCAATCCACAATAGTTGAACCATATGATGCATTAAGGCAGAGACCAGCAAAGCATCAGACAATGAGAAACCTTAGCTGGAAACACTTTGCTGCAAGAGAAAAAAGGCAAAGGGGTGGGGGAAAGGGGTACTGCACTTCGTACTGTGGCTAACCCAACCATTTAGTTAGGCCAATTATTTGTACATGCCAAAGCGACAAAAATCAAAATGCCAGGGCACACCAAGAAACGACTGAATGATGCATGAGGCTAAATCTAATATATCCTTGTAGAAAAGCATCATAGGACACTGTACAAAGACTTACCTCTGCAGAAAGAATGAACATGAGGCCCATACTTAAACGCTCTTCCAAGAAAGCTGATGCACAACCAGTGGAATCAATCTTTCCTCTTAGACGAGCCTGACACAAACACAAAGAGTAATTATAGCTTTGGATTCTCCTATCAAAACAATTATGATATTTTGAGCTGTTCAAATTTGTATTTACCAAGAAAACTACAAGTCTATCTACACATGCTCCAAGTAACAAGAAGATTATAATTGCAACATTTACCTTTTCGCAATATTAAATTTTGGCACATAAACTGTTTAAAATACATGGAATGTGCAATATGGCAGTCTTATATGGCCTTGTGGGAGTAGAGTTGTGTGGAGTAGGCTGGACATACCAACCACAATTGCAAACAAAAACACCTACCAACATACTGTCACTTAAATCATTGTCTTCATGGCTTTTACATCAGAATTTACACGTTATTTATTTTTATTTTTTGCTTTATGTATACCACTGTTTTTCTTATTTAATCATACTTGAAAAATACAAAAGATTGCAGTAAACATTAAATTAATACACATGTAAATAGCATGAATAGATGGGCAATTGGTAATAAGCACCATGTTTAAGATAGGAATTATTCTACCTAGGCACACCGTACCAAGTATAATTGCAAATCGCCGGGACTCAGTTCCTCTCACATGTTTTTATGTTTTGTGCAATCAATGAAAGAATATCAAGTTATCCAGAACCCAGACCTAAATTTATGCAGGAGATATATCACAAAAATTTGCATACAGTAGGCACTAAAGCCAAGATGAATGTCAGAAGCCAAATTCCATACAGTTTGAGATTCTTAAGCCAATTGAGCTTTTGGATCCAAAGCCTTCCACATATGATAAATGGTTAAACCATGAGCTCATGTGTCACACAATAAGGAAATAAAGTACAATAGTGAGCTGCACAGTACCAACTGAGCTCTTGGTCTAGCAGTAATCTTGCAGATAGTCAGTTCCAGAACAAAGGAAAGAAAGTCCCACAAGTAACTTTCTTCTCAATTAAGGCCAGATCAAACTAACCAGAAATTATTCTTGTGTAACTTTGTCTACAGATACAGCAGTGCAGAACAGAAAGGTTGTTGAGGCCCAAAACATTTGGCCAGATGAACTAAATAAGAGACGTCGGGACCAATATCCATCCAAATCATTTTGTTTTGAACATAAATAGGAGCATTCCCTTTTTTGGCTGCAAACAATTTTTTCATAGTCTACTACTTTTCTTTTTTTTTCTGGCAGACATAAACACAATGTCATTTAAAGTTGCAAAACCACCTTATAGGAGAAGCAGTAATAAGGAAAAATTTGAAGAGGCAAGATTACAAATTTTATTTTGTTTTGTTATTTTGTTTGGATAATTCAAGATGAACAATATTTTACAAGTACTTACAAAACCAAAACATACATTCAGAGTAACTAATAGAGATGAGTAACAGATATTAAAAAGATGTGCCAACACATGAGACTCCTATAATGTGGGGTCAAGGGAAATATTAGATGTATGCAATCTTACTCCTGTTTTAACAAAGAGATTGTTTTAGGTCACAATGGAAACAAGGCTCACCCATCAGTGATAGACATTAAAAATAAATTATGAAACTAAAGATCCTGTAAAGGAATAATGACTGTAATAGATAATAGATGTACACAAATGATTTACTTGAAGAAAAAGCACTCACTAAATATTCCCTTCTTTCTTTATCTGATTCAATTAGATCAAGAACTTATCCAGCCTTCCAGGTGCATAGAATGGCATTCAAAATCAAGTTAAAAATTGATGTATCAATTGGACATTACACTTGAATCAAGTTGCAATATAAGTGTTGTTCAACCTATTAAATTCTGGCTCTACATCTGCTGAACAGCATTACACAATTTGCTGCATAACATACATAACAGTGAATAGAATTGAGGGCTGCATAATACCTCAATCCATATATTCACAACTGGCGGTGCATAAAATCAATCACCCAGCACAGGCACATAATTTTTTCCTCGAAAAATGGTCAATGTATTCAAAACACTCAGGAGAAGACTAAAAAGGACAAATTTAATAGGATAAAAAATTGCACGGATCTATTCATAACAAAAACAATTCATAACCAATACACATAAACAATATAGTAAGTCTGTAATTAAGAACAAGTATCCTTAAAAAGGATAAAATAGCCATGCTTGTAAATTTGGATTTTAGGGTTTAGGGACATGTGATAACCATAGCACTTACTTGTCTTAGGATGTAATCATAACCTACACTTGCTGTCACATCTCTTGACATGTAGTTGTACATAAGGTCTGTTGCTAGCGAAACCTTAATGAAACAAAACAGTGTAAGAATTATTTGTAGATAGTAATCTTATAGCTAGTAGCTACAGAAACTGGCTACCTTCTCAGAAACCTTCTGAACATAGCTCAGAGCAATCATTCCAGTGCTAGCAGCTTGGCCTGTGGCAACCTGTAGGTCAAAGTGCAGTTGTTAAGAGAATTGTGAAAGCACGTGCCACCATAACAAAGACTAACAATAAAAGAGAAAATTAGGCCTAAAGTTACATTTAAAAAAAAAGGAAAACCATAACAAAACAAAAAGAAAAATGCATGTTCATTATCACATGAGCATGGTTTCTGCTCTCTGCCAAGCAGGATGTCTCACTATTAAAACTACATCAAGACTAGATCTATTTCATTGACATGGTTGAAAAATAGGTGATTCCAAGTTACATTACATATGCTCTAAATTCTAATAATCACTCCATTATTTCCTCATAATGTCACAATTCTCATTCACCATTTAGTTCCCATTTGCAACATATCATGCACCATACTCCTACCTCAATTAAATCACTTAGCTTTATTGCTTTCTCCTTTGAGAATTTGAAATAAGATATTTGAATATTTCAAGGCTATGAGAAGCACTTAGTGCCTCTCTGCAGCATTTTCAGACAACAATCAAAGTGTACACTTTAGCATTTTCACCAAAACAAGAGCTAAATAGAAGACCAATTATTGCACAATCAAAAGTTAATGATAAACTATTTGGCCCAGGATGGAATGAAGTATGGAATTCAAGTCAAATTACCATCTTATCTGTCTCATACCGAGCAGCATATCCAATCCCAGACTTTCGATGCTGACCAGCCCAAAATACTTCGCCACCCAAAGACAACTGTGGTGTCACACTCTGCATCATATGGCAAAAACAGTGACTATTACATGGCTGTCTACCATATGAGAGAGAACAAGAGAGAGAGAGAGAGAGAGGTCATTCACTACTTAGTCATAAAACCTGGCCAAAGGTATACCTGGGCAGGGTGTTGGGTCACTGGTTGAACTGGCAGCTTAATGATATTTAGTATTCATGTATATATTCTGTATTTTTATCATATCTAAACAAATTGTATTACACCAAGTTAATGTAAACATTAACCCTATACTTATAAGCATAAAATTGCACTTACTCATTTGATATATTTTTTATGCTTTTTATATTAAGATTTAAATATGTTTAATGAAAAGTGTTTTGGTACAAAATTTTAAGATGAAAAATTTATTGAAAAAAAAAAAAAAAAAAACAGAGAGAGAGACAGAGAGAGAGAGATGGTTGTTGTAGCAAGGTCACAAGTTCAACAAGTTTCAACCAGATCAACCCAGGTCAAGGATCTAGATGGGCAATCTGAACAGGGGTCCAGCTTTGATAACAATGATTCACAATGCACCGAGAAGCAAAACAGGTACCTATTGCAAAGATCAACTGTGACAAAGCAAAAGTACACTCAAGAAAAGCAACAACAAAAAGGAAAAAGGAGGAATATAGTTTGGTCCAACATAAATGATCCATACTGAACAGAAGGGCCTTAAGGCCTGTTTGACCATATTGTTAAAGTGCTGTGAATAAAAGTGCTGAGTGCAAAAGTGTTATTACTAAAAATTACATGTTTGGTAATAGTAGTAGAAATTATGTGAAAAAAATCTAGTAGAATTATGAATATTTGGTAAAAAAGTTATTAAAATAATTATTAATATATAAAATGATCATAAAAAACATGATGAAAAATTTATTTTATTTTTAAAAATATAACAAATATTGTAATATTTCAAATTGTATATTTAATATTAAACATATTACTAATAACTTGTAATATTCATTTTATTTTATTATATTAATTTGAATAAAAGATAAAAAAAATATTATATAAATTGACAATAATTAAAGTAATTTTTAAAAAATAATTATTATTTTAAAATAAAATAAGAAGAATAAATATTATAATTATTAAATATTAAAAAAAAAACAATTTTACATTAAAAAAAAAATTAGATAAAGAGTTCATAATCAGAGTTTTTGAAAAATGTATGAACTACAACATCTCTAAAAAGTAGCATCATTGTGACTTCTAAAAGTATCTTGTTGCTACTTTTATAAAACTTAGGTTTTAAAGGAATTGTGAGAAAATTCAATTAAAAAAAATATATAACCAAACAATATTTTAATTATATTTTAATTTAAAAATACTTTAAATCACCACAATACATATTGAAGTGCACTACCAAACAAGACTTTAATGATGTTAACCACTTTAGGAACAAGGATCACAGCAACATTTATAAGCATTGCTTAGTGTCCTCATCCAATTTTTTTTTTTATGTGTATACAAGGACTAATGACATTTCTTTACATTGGTCAGGCCTAATAACATTATTGCTTTACCAGATCTAAAAGCAGGCAAGGACAGCAATTTCCATGAAACTTTAGCAAAATTGTCCGGATATTTACTGTTGCAACATTAATTAAGCTTCGCATCACACCCCTTTCACTAAAAATATCAATAAAAAGTTCCAATTTTCTCAAAAACTATGTTTGATTCACACAATTGGCATCCAAGTGAGAACCATGATCTCAATTCTAATTCTACAATAATTAAAATTAGGTCAGAATTCTAATTCTAGTATTTGGATATGAAAAAAATAGTAATGCTGTGTTTCAATTTTATTGTCAAAGGCCTTCATCATCAGCAGCAATGTCACTGTCACCAGTGATAGCGCCGCCAGCCTTGACTATTTCTAGCAATATTCCTAATACCCGTCACTCTTGCCGGCTACATGTTGCAGTTGACAGTGACAAATAGTGGTGATAATGCTGGCAACAGTCCATGCGATGGCTATAATGGTAATACAAGTCAATTGAGTTAAATGTTAATAAAAAGGGATTGATAACCCTAGAGCTATTTGGGTTCCTTGGAATCATCTAAGGAATTGTAATTCCGATTCTGAGTTACAACCAAACAACATAATTGGAATTGAACAGTCTAGTACCAATTCAATTCCAATTTTGCACGCCCGAAACACCACATAATATTAAAGTTAAACATAAAGAATATCTTAAAGATTCAATCAAAATATTTACCTGGATGTAACTGGCTCCAAATAAGGCCCCATTTCCTAGTTGTAATTGGGTCCTGTAGTCATTACCCTGTATAAGGAAAGAGAATGCGGCATAAGGCAATTCAAAAAAATCACCAATAAACAATGCATAAATAGGTTACAGTTTTTCAAACTTGGATGGAAAATGGAAAGCACTTATCCACCAATATATGATTGTACTTCTGAGAAAAACAAAAACCTGGAGTCATTTATCTATACGCACCATTGGTAATATGATTTTGGTTTAATCTTCAAATTGAAGATTTATTTTGATTTTTTCATTGTTATCAAAAATTAAAAACTTTTAAATAGAAAAGATGAGATTAACAAGTTAGAACAACCCCAAAAAACTTTAATCAATTGAAAAGCAATTAAAATATAGCTTAATATGATAAATCAACACCAATAAACTTAATAAATTGAAAAACAACAGTGAGAAGCTTAATTTCCCACACTTGGTAGTTTTTCCTACATTAAAATGTGGACACAATGCAACAAAGGTAAGTTGTGGGTAGGATATACACATCAGATGCAGCAAGCAAAAGTTAGCTGCATCTTCTGCAACAACAAATGGTTAATTCACCATCCCAAGTAATTCTTTCCCATACATCTCAGAGAATTCAAGTTAACTTCAGAATAAGAAATCAGCCTAGAAAATCATGTTTTTTTGTAGGTCTCATCTTAACTCACATACTCCTTGTTGGTCCAGCTGCTTAAGACAAATTTGTTGTCATCATTACCGTCTTAATCATCTGCTATCAGCACTCAAACTGTCTCTCTTTTCCTCTTTCCTTTTTTTTTTTTAAAAAAAATATTTATGCTTGTTTTTCTTTTTTTCCCATTTTTCTCCCAAATGCTTTTTTAAATATGTCTATCCAGACTTCTCTACTTATTTTAACAATCTCAAATGCTTGGATTTATAGCTACAATTCAATGCTGTTGTGCCTTAGCAATTGGACATCAAACAAGTCAAAAACACAAATATATACTCATTCTCAGCCCCCATATTACCCACACTTCTAAGCAAGTGAACAAAAAGCATAATGGAGACATTAAGTGTGAACTTGATTTTATAATCAAAAGCCTAGGGTAAGAAATTTTCTAGTACCCAAATTTTATTTCACCCTTGACATTATTGTGAAAAGATGAAAATTACAGCAATAATGATTTATTTCCAATGAAACAGTGATGGTAAAATCTATGTGAATATTTTAGGACTTCTGAAGTAGATAGTCAACAAATTGATATAAATAGGACATCATTGCTGCTGCTATATATTCCTCAATAATAAGGAACCACATTGCAACAATTACATTTTCTATCATCAAAAAGTAAATTTTGCAAAAGCAAAAGCACATAAACTGATAAATGGGGAGGAATGGACCTTGTAATCAAAGTTGAACATGGCATGGGACATGTGAGGCTCACTTGTAAGCTGCATGTATAAGAACAGAACAAAAATTAGCTCATAGATGTGCTCAAGCTTCTATCTTTCAGAATCCAATAGCAAAAGATAAATAGGGTCAAGAATAAAGAAGTCCAAAAATAGGTGAAATAAACATATGTTATACCTGAGCATTAGCCTTCAAAGTAAGATCATCAGTCAGATCACATTTTACTCTTGCATTTAGTCTCCCATCAGTCAATACTCTCCCAAAAAGCATCAACTACAATGAACCCATCAAACACTTAATAGTTTTGATTGGGAACAATTAACATATAACAATTCCCAATGGGTCAATCACTAAAAGTATCACTTAAAAAGACAAATATTCTAATGAATACGTACCCTCGGATCTATAAAATTCGCACCGAACTCATAATGAGCGGTAGGAATTTTGATAGCTTCAGAAGACTGTGAGGGAATTTCTGTAGGTCCCATGAAGACACTGAAGATGGTTGATAAAATAAATTATAACCAAACATATAAGAAAGAGCAACTTGAAGTGAAGAACTCAAGGTTGAATGAAAAACAAGCTCTGACTGAACCAACCTGTGACTGAGTGAGAATTTCTGATTGAGTCCTTTAGTAAAATCAAAGCGCATCCCCTCAAAAAGCTCAGGCTTCAACGACACTGCCGCGAAAATTTCAAGAAATTCAAATCACGAAAAAAATAAAAAAAAAAGCAGCAAAAAGGAAGCAAAGACACTATATAATCAACCTGCAGCATAGGAAAATAAGCAATTTATAAGAAGAAGAGGTAAAATAATAATAATAATAACAAAAACCAAAAAATGGGGTCCGAAAATGAGGAACTGAACTAAGAGCTTCACGGTGGAGCTCTTCATAGGGAACAGGACATGGAAGGTTCAAGTAATCGATTTTCTTCCCGATTCCATCGATCTTCTTGGCCGTCGCCGCAGCCTCGCCTAACGTCGCCGTCGAGTCCGGAGGTACCATCCCCACCATGGCCGCTGCTTCTTCGGATTCGATTCAGGGGGAATACAGCCGTCGTAGGGGAGGCCCAGAGAGGAGAGGAGAGGAAAGGGAGAGTGGCCGCGTGTGCGTTGTCGGGGGTGCGCCAATTTGCGGTTTAAGTAAGGGTTTTAAGGGACCCTGCCTATGTACTTTCTTCTTTTTTTTTTTTTTAACTCGCCCTTTTTTTTCATATTTAAAAATTTAAAAATTTTAAAAATATTTAATTTCATAATTTTATATTAACTTTATTATTATTATTTAATATTATTGATTATTAATTGATATTGATGATTATTATTAATTATAAATAAAATAATATTATAATATTTAATTAAATTAATATTATATTTAATTAAAATTGATCATTTGAGATTTTTTTTTATTTTATTACAATCGGTAATTTTTTCTTTCAATTTTTGGCTAGTTTGTTTTGTACTCTTTTGCATGTGACAAAAATTCCCAACGTGAGTGGTCGTCCATACTAATATTTGTCATTTAGTAACACAATAAATGTAATATATGTCTTGACCTATTAATTAATACATGATATATGTAGATTAAGTATTACAAGTCAATAATGTTTAATTCTACCATAGAAAAAAAAATATAATTTTATTTTTTTCACTCATCAAATTAAAAGTAATTTTCTTATATACAACATTCATTTAAGTTGTCATGCTCACTTAATTACTCTTACTTTATTTGAACAAATATTATTTGATATAAAATTTAGTTTTTTTTTGCTAAATTTTGTAAATTTAGGATATGCTCTTATTTGCCTTCAAATGTCATTATCTATACTAAAAGTTTAGACAAAATCATTTAATATACCTAACTCAACTAATTTGATTAAAATGAAACTAAAATCATTCAAATTAACATAAATAAATTAATTATAATTTATGATTTAAACAAATCATATATATTTATTTAGTTACAATTTTTTAAATTTAAAAATTCTTAAAATCAAATTGGTATTATATCAATAAAAGTTAAAACTTATTTTATAAAGATATGAAATACATAAAAAAAAAAAAAAAAACTCACCCATCTCTACAATCTCTACATACAGTATGTTATACTCATACTTAAAATATCAACCTAAAACACTCTCCTTATTGAAGTCCTAATCTCATCCTTTTATTTCTATTGTATTAGTTTTGCTTTTTGATGTATCTTACCAAAGAAAGAAAAAGAAATGTCAATTTTTTACTATTGTAGTTACTTATTTTAAGGACTTTAAATTTTTATTTAAAAGGTAAATTTTTTTTATTAGAATTTTGTAGATTTTATTATAATATTATTTAATTTTATAGAAATATTTCAATCATATCAGAGATATATATGAATCTCTTTTAATTTGATTGGTGGTATACAATTCTATATAATGTTTAGGTTCATTATATAGATATACCTTAATTATATTAAAAATATGCATAATCTCTCTTAATATGATTTGATAAATATCTCATTAAATTTTTCTAATAGTTTTTCTCTATTTTTTTTTACATTTCTTATTGTATAAATAGGTGTAACCTCTACAATTTAATACATAAAGAAATTATTTTCTCATTCTTTCTCTCTCACATCTTTATAGATTTTACCATAACTTTTGTTTATAGCTTTTGACTTGCTATTAGAACCTAGTTCTAATCTTTCACTTAGAGAGAAGATTTTTTTTTTTTTTGGAGCAAGAGAGATTGAAATAGTCTATTGTTAAATTTCATCTTTTACATTATCCATCTTTTATTATTATCATTGATCATCAATATTTTGAATTGTTTTGATACATCTTATACTTGGCTCTACATATGTTTTTTATTATTATTTAACATCATACTTATTCTTCATATGGAGAAATCTAAAGTTTTCATGCCTATAAGAACTATCTTAAATGGGATAAACTATATTCTTTGGTTTCAAAGAGATGTACAACTTTCTTATAAGATGCAAACTTTAACCTTTATGTTAGTCGAGACATTTCCAAATCAATTGCATCAAAAGGCAAATCATCTGAGATTTTAGCCAAATGGATTGACGAGTGGCAAAGCAACAATCACAAGATTCTTATGTGGTTTTGCAATAAATGAGTTCCAATTATCAAGTTTTGATTTGGTTGACTTAGCACAATAAAAGAGGTATAAGATTTATTGGTCTCATGATACTCTACCTATGATGTTGCACATTAATATTAGTGGTTTAGTGATCTCCAACATTTAAAACAACAACCAGGTTAGTCCATTAATGCCTTTCTTTCCTAAACACAATTTATATGGGACCAATTGGCACTTTTTAAACCTATATGGGATTATCCTTTTGATGCTATTAAGTTCTCTTAATATAGAGATATAATAAGGATTATATAGTTTATTATGGTTCTCAACGATGATTACGAACCTATACGTGCCTCTTTGTTTTGTGATCCATTACCTTTCTTAAAAAATGTGGTTGTTAAATTATTTTTTGAGAAAACTTGTCTAATTGCCATAAGGGCTCACTATCGTACAACACCTATTGATATTGTCTTATTCACTTCTTCTCCTCCTGTACAACATAAGGTAAATTGTCATTACTATCACAAATCAAACCATCATATCTCAAAATGTGGTAAATTATAGGTTAAGTAATAATTTGGCCCCATAAAACAACAGTTTAGACCATTTGATCTCAATTAGCAACCTAATTTCAAAGGTAAGTTTTATAAGGCTACTGTTACCATTGTTGATACTGAGGGAAAGTCTATTAACCTTAAGGTTCTCCTAAACCAAATTGACTATGACACCCTAAAAAAAGTCATAATTAAATATGATACTTCCTCTTTTACCTTGTTAATTATTCCAAGTAAATCCATTTTTTGGTTATTTGACTGTAGATGTTATAATCATATGACCTTCGATCACACACTTTTTCAATTAAAACATGTGACTCCTTATGCCCTAGTTTTTCATACTACTAATAATCTTTAAATGCATGTTAGTCATATTGGTCATATAGTCACTTCTAATTTAATTATATCTAATACATTGTTAGTTCATAATCTTTCTTTAAATTTTATTTTTATGGGTTAATTATGTGGCCTAGGTCTTGACTTATACTTCTCTTCTACTAGTTGTCATAAACATGATCCATAAACATGTTAGATACTTGGGATTGACCATAAAGTTGGATGCTTGTTTGAATTTGTCTCCTTAAAACTTCTTAATCAATGACCTATTCATTATGTTGCATCAGTTTCATCTACACTTTAGCATTCTTATCTTGGCTATGTTTCTCACTTTAAATTGAGTCTTTTAATTTCTAATGGTCTTTAGGTTTAATTAAAGATATTGAGAGTGATTGTGTTTCATGTTAACTTGTAAAACATCATGATTTACCTTTTAATAAAAGTGATTTTATTTCCTTTACACCATTTGAATTGATTCATTATGACATGTAGGGACCTTTTCTTACTAATACTATCGATGGATCATGAGGCTTTGTAATATTTATGGATGATTACTCACATTATACTTGGCTTTATCTGATAAAGAATCATTTTAAGTTATTTGATATTTACAATTTTCTACTATGATCAAAATTTAATTTTCTCCAAACAATAAAATTGTTTTATATTGATGATATTATTAAATATAGAGATTTAAAATTTCTACAATTTTTCTCCCAAATTGGTATTATTCTTCAATGCTCATGTCCTTGTATTTCATAACAAAATGGATAGGCTAAACAAAAACATCACCACATTCTAAACATAGTTCAAGCTCTTCTTATTTCTACTTTTTACCCTAAGCTTTTTTAGGAAGAAGTTACTTTTATTGTTGTATACAATATTAATCATATTCCATCTCAAGTCATAAAAAGTATATCTCTTTTCAAGCGACTTTAAGGAATACCATCTAAATATCAATCTTTTTGAGTCTTTAACTATGCTTGTTTTGTTCTTTTGTAGCCTCATGTACAAATCAAGTTAGATCCTTATGTGTGTTTGTGTTGCATTTTTGGATTTGGATATTAGTGTTGAAATCTTGTATATAAACTTCTTTAAGTTTCAAGTCATGTCATTTTTTGGGAACATAAGATGTTTTCTTCTCTTTTCTCCTTTTAATTAAATGTTTCCTCATAATATTTTCTCACTAATCCTTCTATTGAATTAATGTTAGATACTATGAATTCTAAAATTTCATTACAATCTCCTTCCATAAATCCTTTTCCTTCTAATTTGGATATAAATTTGACAAAAATACTACTAATCAATCCTAAAGTATCTTCTTTATCTATGGATATGGTGTCTTCTTTTGAGCCTCCACCTATATATCATTCTTCTTAAGTAAGTAAATTACCCTCTCACTTTCAAGATTTTGTTGTTTACTCAACCATTGCTTCCTTATATGAACCTTAAACTTATTTAAAAGCCAATATTGACTCTATTTGTTAGTAAGTAATGGTAGAATAATTACAAGCCTTATCTAAAACTCACACTCGGGATTTGGTTAATCAATCTCTAGGTAAATCTATTATTAGGTGCAAGTGGGTCTACAAGATTAAGATAAGATCAAATGAATTAGTTGAGTGATACAAAACTCAATTAGTTACTAAAGGTTTTACTTAAGAGTATAGGATTAACTATGAAGAGAATTTTGCTCTTATGGCTTGAATCACTTTAATTATAAGTCTATTAACAATTATTGTAGTTTGACATTAGAAACTCTTTTAGATGGACATTTTAAGAATGCATTTCTTAACAGTGATCTCACTAAAGAGGTTGACATGCACCCTTTACCTAGATATGACCATCCATCAAATCAAGTATATCATCTCTGTCAAACCCTCAATGGCCTTAAACAAGCACCTTGGGCATGGTTTACAAAATTCAGTATTATTGTGCATTAGTTTGGTTTTTCTTTAAGTCTTTATGATACCATATTGTTTGTTCATAAACGTGCTAAAGGAATCATTTTACTTTTACTTTATGTTGTTAATATGATTATTATAGAAGGTGATTTACAAGGCATCAATGATTTTAAGAAGTATCTTTGTCAATAGTTTGAGATAAAAGATCTTAATTTGCTTAATTATTTTTTGGGATTAGAAGTTTCTTTTATTGTTACTAGATACTATTTATCTTAAACTAAATATCCATTAGATTTGCTCACTTAAGGATTTAGTGATAAAATTTTTTTTCTACTCTTCTTGAATATAATGTCAAATTTTCTCCCATCAATGACACACCATTGAAGGATCATACACTTTGTCAAAAACTAGTTAGGCATTTGGTTTATTTTATCATTACAAGACTCAACATTGCATATAATGTACATATAGTCAATTAGTTCATGGCAACACCTTACTCTACTCATTTTACTACTATTTTCATATTCTCTGCTATGTTAAGGGAACTATGCTTCATGGCTTCATTTTTCTACTTAATCATCACTTGAGTTATAGGCCTGTTACAATGCTAATTAAGTAAGAGATCTTATAGATAGATATTTTACAATGATTTAGTATTTCTTCTTGAGGAATTCACTTATTTAGTGGCATAGTAAGAAGTAAATAGTTACTGCTTGATCTAGTATTGAGCTAAATATTAGGTTCTCACTAATGCTATATTTGAATTGTTATTACTCTAATGACTCTTACAGTATATGGGTATTACAACCCCCTCTACAACATTTATTTATTTTGATAATCATAATGCTATTCAATTTGCTTATAATAATGTTTATTGATCAAACTATTGATATCTTCACAAAATTCATCTACCAAGGCAATTCTTTAATATAGTTTCCAAACTTAAACTGACCATATTACCATCTTGAGTTTGAAGGGAAGTATTATAATATTGTAGATTTTAGTACAATATTATTTGATTTGGTATAAAAATACTATATATAGTCTACGTTCATTCTATAAATATATTCCTATCAAATCAAAGATCTACATGAATCCCTTCTGATATGATTTAGTGGTATACAATTTTGTATAGTGTATGGAATTATTGTACAAATTTATTCCAATTATATCAAGGATATGTATAAATCTCTCTTGATATAATTAAGTAAATATCTCATTAATTTGTTCTTATACTTTTTCCCTATTTGTTCATTTCTTCTTGTATAAATAGGTGTAACCTCTACAATTCAATAAATATAGAAATTATTCTTTTATTCTTCCTCTCTCATAGTTTTATAGCTTTTACCATAGTCTTTATTTATAGTTTTTGACTTTCTTGACTTTTATTATTTATTCAAGGAATAGCAAATGTCCTCAAAGCAATACTTGGGAAAGGGTTAACCATTTTTATTGAAATAATTTTTTCTAAATAATCCTATAATTGTTGATGCTTCCTCCTTATTTAAGCTACCTCATCAATCTAATTGCCCTAATCATATTACAATAATTCTTTAAGGACTTCCAAATAGCTAGTTTGATTCATTTAGTTTTTCTTCATTTTTCTATCTCTTTATTTTTGGGGTTTTGCTTAAAATTTATATTCTTTTTATTAGTTAATGCTAATTTTGCATGAAAAACACTAAATTTTGGTGGAATCATTTAAATTCCTTTTATCATCATCACCACTTTCTTGCTTTGGAATTTTTCATGACTTTTACATTGTTGATTCCTTTTCATTTTTTCATACATTACTCACTTTATGCTTGCTAATTTGATAGTTTGTTGCCATTTTATATTAGTTAAACTTTACACTTAATAATGTGATTACAATTTGCAAACTTTATCCTAAGAAACACTAATTTTGTGGTCCAATAAGGTAAATGGCCTTTACATGTTAGTTGTTATTGAAATTCAAGATATTGGCATGATAACTCACAAACTTATTATTTGCAAATAATCAAAATTAAATCTAAAGGACAAATCTAAACCTCAAACCAACCAAACCAATATGCCACTACTAATAGTAGTATAACTAGTTTCATTTTTATGTTGGTTTAGTTGCAATTTCAAAACTTTCTAAATCACGACTAACAATTCAATTTAAATATGAAAATTAAACTAACCAAAACTAACTCGTGTACACCCCTAATCCAAGATCATTGTTATTACCACTAATCCAAGATCATTGTTATTACCACTAAGTCTTTTTTTTTTTTGTGTTGAATGGATATATGGGCATTATTTGTAATATCCTCTAATTAGTTTCCAAACACTAGATAAACATTTTATATAGCTTCACAAATGATTAAAAGTTAAGGTGGTAAAAGTTAATCTAACCCAAGTAATCTAACTTGATTTGCATGAACATTTGACTTAATTTGACTTGCTTTAATTAAAAAATCAATGACTTATAATCTAATTTAACTCAAAACTAAAAATAACTTGAAATTGGAAAGATGTAAATCTGAAATAACCTAATAATTAGATTTTGAAAGGTCTAAAACTCAAATCACTTGAGTCCAAAATTACCCAAAAACTTAAACGACCGAATACAAAATCACTTAAAATCTCAAAAAATCTAACTTGAGATGACTTAAAACCCTTAATCAACTTAAGTAAATCTAAAACTAATTGTAACTTAAAATTTTAATTTATTTAAATAAAAATTTAAAACTTTTACAATTTTTTTACTTAAAAATAATTTTTATTTCTAAGACTAAAACCAATATTTTTACTCATCTTTAAAGTTCATATCTTTCTTTTTCTCTTTTTAATAAGTCATAGCACATTACCTACCTAACTTCACAAACACAATATTTCTAGTATAGATTTTTTTTTTTTTTTTTTTTTTTTTTGCAAGTTATAACACATTATTTCTCCTCTAAAGTTTAATTGCATTATTTAATTCTTTCTATTTACATTAAAATAATAATTCATCATTACTAAAGAGTATTCTCTATTTCCTATTAATAAGAAGGAAGAAATTTATTTTATTAGTATAATAGTAAAGAGAAAATACTTACAAATAGATATAATCAAAATTAAGATAGTTTAAATAAACTATATTCAAAATGACTCAAATTTTAAATAACTTCTATTTAAAATAACTTAAAACTTGAAGAATTTAGAACTTAAAACACCCAAAACATGAATAACTCAAAATCCAATTAGAAATTCAAAACAACTTGACCTTAAACTAACCTAACCTACCTATTTGTCACTTCTAATTAAAAGTTTGTTTAAATTTTTGTTGTTTTGTCATGACACTAAAATTCTTGAAAAAATGATATCTTATCCCTTTATATAGTCTAATAATCTTTTAATTTGAGAATATTTAGTATTTACTAAGCATTACTTTCTTATCAAATAGGAAAGAAATTAAAGTTATATTCAAAGATCAAATTAAATATCTATTAGCATTCAAATAAGAAGTTTTCACATACTGAGAAATCTCTTGGGAAAGTTTACATGTTTTCTTTAGAAAGCATATTGAAAATGTCATTTGTTATAAAATGAGTTGTGCCTTTGTATCCCACCATTACAAAAATAAATTGTATATTGAAATTATATTCAATCATAATATTTTGTATTGAAACATCTTTTTTACTAATATAACATATTTGTTCTCTTCTCTCACACAAATAGGCATGTAAGTGTCACTAGAACTCAACCTTTAAATTGCATTGCACTAGTGATAAAACATCTTTTGATAATAGATAATAAAAATTCAATTAAGTACAAATTAAAAGAAACTTATAATTATTACTAAGTATTGAGAAGCAAGGCTTATAACTTTCGAAGAAAACTTTTTTATATGCTATGGTTTATGTTTAATTAGGTTATTAAATAATATAAATTTAATATTTGTAAAATTTTAAAGATATGAAAAAAATAATAATAAATATATTCACAATCCGTTAATTTTTTTTTTTTTTCATTTATATACAAGTTAATGGAGTTCATTATTTTTTTTTTTATAAATGACAATGATTTATTATATTTTTGTTCATTATTATCTTTATATAAACATTTTTGTTGGGATTTGAAAAGCATAATGCTAGTTAAATGTACAATTTGCTAAAGGCTAAATTACATGAACAAACTAAAATTGTACATACTTTTGTTAATTATGAAGATTAGTCTCCTATTGAATAAATGACAACCTAAATTTTAAAACCTTGGTGAGATTACAGATATTGAATAAACCTAGTTGCCACATACATCACAATTTTTCTTTTAAAAGAAAAAAAAAAGAAAAAGAAAGAAAAAACAAAGTAGTGAAAGAAAATTAAGTCAACTTAGTATGGTTGAATGAAAGCTAAATAAATCCACTTCATGCCTCAATTTCATCAAGATCATCAAATGTTTCAATGGCTATATTAGTAAGAATGCTTAACTAGGCTCTTCTTAAGAAACTTTTTGAGGAAATTTTCAATTACAACAAATTAAGAACAAAATCTTCCCTATTTGCCTCTATTAGTATAAATGACGATATATTATTTTTTTAAAAAGAAAAGAAAAATAAGAATGAAAAGACAAGTGAGAAGAGATTATAGTGAAAATGCATAGAGGTTTTTTTATTTTTCCTAATTTCTTTACATTTCCTTGACTAATATTTTCCCTATTTCCTTGTAAGTTATTTACAAAAGAAGGAGAATTTTTCAATTCATTTTTTCCTTGCAAATAATTATCTAAATAATCTTTAAAGTCCTTCAAAAGTTAGCCATTTTTTCAATAAGATTCACATCATCATAATTTTTTATTTTAGTATTAGATAACAAAACTTTAGATGATTGTGCACATATACATCCTTTAGTTACTATGGTACTCATAAATGTGATTCCATACTTAGAGTAAAGTTCCTTGTTAATTCCTTTTCATATAATTTTGTAAAACTTAAGTTTTCTTGCGTTTAAATAAAGGGTTAATATTTACAAATAGTTTTAATTTTGTGTCTTGGAACAAATCTAACATCAATTTTAAAATGTAAATATTTATATCCTATAATTTTTTTTTGTATCAAATATAACACACCATTAAGTTAGCATAATAAATTATATTAAACATGATGAATTATTGTGCTAACTATATTTATTTAATGACATGAAAGAGATGAATGAACTATTAGGTGTTATGTTATCATTGGGCTTAATGGACTGTCACTTTTTAATTTAAATATAATTCACCAACTAAAAGAATAACATTTTAAGAAAATAGTCTTGAAATTGAAAAAAAAAAAAAGTAGAATCATTATAACCACCACTAATGTAGCTACCATTTTTTCCTCCACTAGCCCCAATACCTTTAACTCTACCTCTTACTCTCCCTTTAACTCTAAAACCTCCACCACTTATGGACCTATCTCTAATGATGCCTCCACTACCATTATTGAACCCACCACCTTCACTAGCTTTACCACTAACACCTCTTTTAGCAACAAATCCTCCGTTATGGCTTGTCCCACCTCACAACTTTCATCTTTGCCATTAAAACTATCACCTCTACTAACATTAAAGCCAACACATCCACTAACACCTCCTTCTACCCCCTCATTTAAATGTGTATACATCTTCAAAGTGTAGACTATTGTAAACAACAATGATGTAGCAAAGAGATATTGTAAAAATATATAATTAAATAAAAAAGACAAATCTTAGAAATTAGAATTAAATAAAGTCTAAAGTTTTTTTTTTTAAAAAAAAAAAAAGCAAAAACAAAGCATTATAAGTCAAATCCATCAAATTTGAGATCAAACTAAGTCCACAAACATCTTTATCTCATTTTACTATATTATTAACACTTTATTCTCACTATAACCAAATACTAGTCTAACATTAAACTCATAAATTTTGCAAAAAACAAATCATGAATTATCTTTCATATTTCTAAAATAAATTAAAAATTAAATAAAGTTTTCAAAAAAAATAAAGAAAAAACAAGATAATGCATATAAAGAGAGAGGTAAGAGGAAGATGAGAAAGTCATATGTAGCAACAAAGAGGAGACCATCCTCATAGCCATCAAATAATGGAGGGCTTAATGGATGAGACAAAAATATTTGGTGAAAAATTAATAGTCCGTTATAAGCCTATAACAAAGTTTTCACATATTATGTGTGCATAAGTGAGAAAGGGTTCTATTTTTTGCTTTTTAAATTTCAAGATTAGTTTTTTTTTTAAATGTTATTCATTTAATATATATATTGGATTTGAGCTAGAACAAGATAACTTATTAAACCTAATGGTGATGTAACACATAATAGTCCATTCATCCCATCCACATTATTAAATGAATATAGTTATGTATCATGTCATTATGTTTAATGGAATCTGTTATACTAATTTAATGATATCATATATTTGATAAAAAAGAATTTATAAGGCATAAGTTGTTACATTTTAAAGGTGATGCTAAGTTTGTTATAAGATGAAAAGTTCAATTTACTTTTATATATTAATCTTTAAATAAAATAAATTAAATATAAATTAAAAAATTAATTAGCTATTATTATAAACTTAAATTTTTTTTCCTATTATTTATCATCAATGACAATTGTCTTTCTTTAAGGATTCCACTCCAAACTAATTTGTTTTCCTATCAAATTTTTCTATAATCTTTATTATCCCTTCTTTTAATACCATTTGTGTTGGGATAAAATTCTTGAAAGTTCTAAACTTTTATAGAATTTTTTAATATAGTCTTAAATCTTTTCAATTTTTAAAAATAGTTTTATTTTTTCAGTTTTTATTCTAGATTAATACTTTTTTGGGATAATAGTTGATCAAACAATTAAAAAAATATTTGACTTAGCAAAATACAATTTTTTTTTTCTAAAAATTATACACTTAATGATGCAAAAATAAGCATAACACCAACTATTTGGAATTTTAATTCATGAGAAGACATATGTTAAAGACTCATTATATATTATGCCAATAAACACATCTATTGTCATTTACTTCTCTCATATAGTCTAAGAGGTTTCCTCTCTTTGCTTTGCAAATAAGAATCTTTCAATGGTGGTAACAAAAATGAACCTGACAAAACAAGTTGCCCCCCTTCATAAACTCATTTATTAGTCTAACCATTTTCATCACCTTACTTTTGTTGACCCCTCTATCTTCTTTTGATCTCTTTCTAACTCCAACCATAATAATGGGTTAGCTAATTTTTCTTTTTAGAAATGAGTGAAAGTTGAAGTGGATTCAAAAACTTCAATGTAAAAGGCATATGTAATTTGCTTATTATGGGGTCATTCTCATGACTATTTTTCCTCACAAACCCTTAATTTAAAAAATCAAATATTAAAAAAAAAATCATTTCTTTTGAATTTTATTATTATCTAAAACCTATTTGTAAATCTAAAATATATATATATATATAAGAAAGCAAAAACATTTTAAGAGAAAAAGATGAAGGGAATGAAAGGGATGGTGTTCAAGAAGCTAAAATCAAAGGATCCAATTAATTACTTAAAGTATGATTCAAATTTTGTAGGTGAATGTAATAGATGGGATTATTAAAAAAATTGCTAAAGATTTTAATTGTTGGATTAGGGGAGGTAAGAGAGTTATGATTTGATGCAAGAATAAAGGGAGGGGAACATATGTCATATAAAAATTAGTTAAAAGAAATGGAAATTGTTTGTTAATGTATTGAGCATTTTACTATGTAATTTTTATCATTTTACTTGAGTCATGCACTTGATATGATTAAGTGAGTATATATATATATATATATGTTAGAAGAGGGAGAATGTTAATGCATGATCTATAAAACCAAATTTTCATATTCAATATAAACTTTTTATCATTTTCTCTCACTTTCTTATTGGATTCTCTTTTGCCTTAAGTCTATCTTTCCCTTCATTCTTCTTTATTTCTTATTTACATTTCAAACTAATTCTCTATTTAATTTTTGATTTATTGCATGAATTCCTTTAAGTTGCATAAGTAGTATTAGAACACCCTTTTTGCTACT
Organism: Rhizophora apiculata; assembly: GCA_037832385.1. Classification (NCBI taxonomy): domain Eukaryota; kingdom Viridiplantae; phylum Streptophyta; class Magnoliopsida; order Malpighiales; family Rhizophoraceae; genus Rhizophora; species Rhizophora apiculata. The sequence goes on from CM075437.1 coordinate 372,770, forward strand.
TATGAAAAATAATGGTATATCTCAACCAAAAGAGCAATCAAGGAAAAATGAGTGAAGAATTAGCTTTAAAGTCACTATCAGAGTTTTCAACCCAAGTATGACGCTACTTTAAAAGATATTAGATCTTAGATTATTAGAACCACAATCTAGTAAAATCATATCTATTCTCAAACTCAAGCAATAAGTTCACCAAAAAGCAAGATATAGGCCTCCTCATCATTAAGTAGTACTAACTTTGACACTTATATGAAAAGGATGTCAAAATCAAATTTCTTCACTTGTTTAGAGATAATTTACAAAACTAAATCTATAGATGCGAGAATTTTTTTTAATCTAAATAATACTTTAAAGGAAACTAAGGTCAAGCTTGTCGTTACCCATTTGGATGATACAATGTTGTGGTGGAATCACAACTAGGTTAAAATTAATCTCAAATCTATTACTTGTTATGGAAAGATCCTATGATAAAATTACATAATCTCAAACAAGAGCAGTTGATGTCAAAATTTCATAATCATCGAGATAGTCTACTTATCATAGTAAACCTACTAAAATAATATGTTGTAAGTATCTTTCTTAATGGGTTGAAGTTAGAGATTCAACATCCATTTAAGATGTTTATGTCAAAGAAGTTACAAAAGGTATTTGCTTTAGCCAAATTGTAATAGGCTACAATAATTGCTTGGTAATACAAAGCTAAATTCTTTCCTTATTGGAGTAGTTAAAAACACGAACACTTTTGCTTTAAGGTCAACTAATTCTAATGTAGAGACTATGGGTAGTATAACAATACTTGTTGGAGTAGTTAAGGGGGAGTATTGGCTACCTAGGAATTTTACGGTGAGAAGTAGTGATGATTTTGATGAGAAACAATCAAAAAAGTTGTGTTTTTAATGTGATCGGCAAGGCTATAAATGCAAATAAAAAAAGTTATTTCTTATTGAAGAAGAATGGAAGTAGAAGTAGACTTAAAATAATATTAAATCTAATAAGAAATTGAGAGAGTAGGGCATAAAATTTGTGATAAATTTGAGACTTTGGTTTCATAAATTACACATTAATATTCTCCCTCTACAAAATGTATACTTATTTAATCATACCAAATGTATGATACAAGCAAAATGATAAAAATTTCAAATTAAAATCCATAATATATTAACTAACAACTTTAATTACCTTTAATTAATCTTTATATGACGTGCTCCTTTCCCTCTATTCTTGCAAAATGATGAAAATTATAGAATAAAATCCCTAATATACTAACTAACAACTTTCATCTCCTTTAACTAATATTTGTATAACATATATTTCCTATATTAAGGATTTTACTCCATAATTTTCATTTCCTTTAATTAGGAAGATATCTCCTAAAACTATAGCCAAAAACCTAGGTTATCTTGTTTAAGTTGCTGCTCTGTAACTTTGTAGCTTGAGTTTTTATGTTTCTAAAAAGTTATATTTCACAACATTTAGCCTTAATGGAATGGACCTTAAGTATAGACCTCTTCCTCTGCAAACATTATTAGATCATGTTTCTAATGTTTTTAAGATTCTTACTGCTTTACCACCTTAAAGGTGACATAATCATCATATTCCACTACAACTTGAGGTCACTTTAGTTAATGCAAGGCCTTACAAGTACTCACTTGTCTAGAAGGAAGTGATATTTGCCTTGGTTTAAGTAGTGTTACCCATTACCTCCTTAATGGTCCTTGTTAAAAAAAGGGCAACTTTTGATGATTTAAAATGGACTACAAAGCTCTTAATTGCATTACTATAAAAGATATGTTGCCTATTCCCCTTATTAATGAAGTAATAGATGAGCTAAGAGGAGTCTAGTATTTTTATAAATTAGATTTCAGATTAAACTATCACTAAATTAAAATGCACTTTTTTGACATATACACAAAACATCCTTTAAAAAATATGATGAACAATTTGAATTTGTTGTCATGCCATTTGGACTCACTAATGTTACATGCACTTTTCAAAGCCTTATGAATGATATCTTTAGACCTTATTTCAGGAATTTCATTCTCAATTTCTTTGATGATATTCTAATTCATACAAAACCATGCAAGATCATTTATCCCATTTGGTCTTGACTTTAACACTCATTAGGCAACATCACTTATATGTTAAGGAAAGTAAGTGTTTCCGTGCAATTTAAAAGGTGGAATACCTTGATCATGTTATTTCTCTATTGGGGGTAGCCATTGATCTCAAAAAGGTGGAAGCCATTACTAATTAGCAAGTTTCCCAAAATTTAAAATGGTTAAGGGGCTTCTTATGCTTATATGGCTATTATTGGAGGTTTATTAAGAATTATGGAAAAATATCTCAACTTTTTTACCAACCTCTTACAAAGAAATGAGTCATTTACTTAGAAAGTAAATGCTAATCAAGGTTTTAGCAACTAAAAATGGCCTTCGGTTCAATTCTTGTGCTTCCCCTTCTTGATTTCACGAACAAGTTTACCCTTGAAACTAATGCCTCCTTTAGAATGAGGACAATGCTTTTGTAACTTAGACACCATATATAACTTACATTAATAAGGCTTTCTATCTTAAACATCTTTCTTTTTTAGTTTATAAGAAGGAACTTTTAGTCATTATAATGACAATTACAAAGTGACATCACTATTTATAAGATAGAAATTTTAAGATTAAAATTGATCACCATAGCCTCAAGTACTTGTTAGAACAAATGGTTTTAACTCATAGACAATTCACCTAATTATAGAAGCCATTAAGTTATGACTATAACATAGTTTACAACAAAGGTAAGGAAAACATTGTTATTGATGCCTTATAAAGTGCACCTCTCAATGTCCCTTTTTACTATATCCACTGATCTTTTGGATTTCTTTAAGTCCTCTTATTGTCAAGATTCACAATTATTCCTAATAATCAATTAGTTATAGTAAGGTATACTATAAGCTTTATCATATACTTTTAATAAAAGATAGCTTAAGTGGAAAGAAAGATTAGTTATCAAGAATAACTTGAACTTGTTTTAGCAAATCATTTGTTATTGGCATGTTGGACCTTATGGGAGTCACATTGGAGTGCAGGATATCATTAGAAAGATCACTTGTCCTTTTTTTCTAGAAAGTATTCAAAAGGATACTTACCACTTTATGTAAGGGAGTGTATAGTCTATTAGAGATGCAAATATGATTTTTTTTTGCCTCTCCTCAAATCTTTTAACCTTTACCCATCCTTTTAAGCATATAATAGAGTAATTTTATGGATTTTATTGAAAGCTTACCAAAGAGTACTGGGAAACAAGTAATATTGGTAGTGGTGATGAATTATTTTAGTAAAAAATGCTTATTACATATCCTTGATACACCTTTATATAGCTAATGTGGCAAGTTAACACTTGTTGGATCAAATTTTTAAACCATATAAGTTGGCAATAGTTAATGATAAGAATTTTGTCTTTCTGAGTTCATTTTGGCAAGAATTCTTCAAGTTACAAACAGTTTTACTTTATACTTTTATAGTCTATAACCTATAAATTGATGGGCAATCAAAAGTAGTCAATAGGTGTTTGGAAACTTATCTTTGTTATGTCACCAGTAACCACCCTTATCATTATAATTGATGGCTTAGTCTTACTGAATGGTGGTAACCACTTGTGGATAGGATCGATAAACCGTGTTTGAAAACCATTTAGAAAACAATTTGAAAATCACTTTAACAAAATGGTGGTTGATTTAGTACTTGGCATTATTTACACCAAAGGTAGTTTTAGAATTAAATCTTACTGGGAACGATTATTGATTTCCAGCCGATATACCAAATCAAGGTCAAAATCATTGGAGTTGAATGTTTGAAATGATTGAAATAGAAGGAAGATAATTGAAAGATGATCAAATTAGAGATATTGAAACTTACAATTTTATTAATAGAAATATAAGGAATACTTGAAGGAATGGAAAATTAAAAGCTTGCTTTACAATGAGGTTGGCCTTCTCTTTTATAGTGAAGGGAAGTGTACAGAAATTTGTTGAGCTGGACATCCAAACAAATTATCTTTTGGTGGGATGCAACCTTTTGGTGGAGTGCGGTGTTGGTAGACAGATGCTTTTGGGTAAAGTAGAGTTACTTTAGGTGAAAGAATAAATTCCCCAACATTTTACTTAACTTTTACCTTTTCTTCTTTTTGCATTCGGCAGATGATTTGGCCGATTTTTGTAGTTTTGTTGAGCTAGCGTCTTCCAAGGGACCGTAAATGTAATTGAACGGATCATGGTTGGCCTACAGGTCATAAGAAGTGGAGGCTGAGCTGTCCCTCAATTGTTGTTCAACTTTGGCAAGGGTTACTTTGAGTGAAGAAATATACTCTTCTTGAGATTTGGATCTTGCTAGCTAGGCCTGTGTTTGGGCCTTGTAAGCAAGGAATTGGGAAGTGGATGCCTTCATTTTGTTGGATTGGGTTGAATGTTGGTTAAACCATGCTAAGACTCCTTTTGGATGAACCTTCTGTTGACGAGCCTCAAAAAATTGGTGTTAGAATTTAACTTTGTAGACTCGTCCCAATACCGGAGTGGCTGTCTTTGAATCAGGCTAAAACTGGTAGTCCTACATGCAGCACCAGGGGAGCCTAAAATAGTAGCAAAATAAGAAAAGTACTAGGTATACATTCTTGTTTTGTGAGAGTGAATATTTATTTATAAAAGTTGGAACCTGTCTTGGATAAGTTTAAGGAAGATTTGGTGAATAGGTCCAAACCAGGACCACCAATGAACAAACCAAGGAGAAAATTTGATAATAGTTTGTGTTTCTCAGAAAAACAATTAGGAATGTTTGAATTGAGAGTTTTGAAAATAAAGGGTATTGAATCATGCCTGTTTGTAATCTCAATAATTGAAATATTGGGCGAAATTGGAATTTTGATAAACAGAGGATTTGAATGAGATTTGAGTGAAAGGGTGGTTTGGCCATTCAGATGGATGGAGGATCTAAATGATTTGAAGTGTTGAATACCCAATTTCATTGTTTTGGGTATGATGTCTGAATTTGGCAGAATTTGTGTCAATAAGGATGACTTTATAAAAACTATGGGTTCGATGAGAATTCCATGGTTTATAAAACCAAGTTTTAAATAATTTTTAGGCACATCTACGAGATCATCATGATGGTACCTAGCTTCAACAAGTTCAAGAGTTTGGAAAGTGGGTTTTTAAAATAATAAGATGTTTGGAATGATTTTTGAGGAGTATGAAAAATCGCCACCTTAGGTTTTGGAAAATCAATTTGGAGAGGGGATGGTGAAACCATGACCACCTCCTTTTGTAATGGTAGAACCGTCTTTTGTGGTAGAGGTGATAATGTAATCACTTGTTTTCCTTTGAGTGCAGCCTTCTTCTTTTCAAAGTCGTTTGAAGAAGAGGGTGAAGTTGGTCTTCTTTTGGATTTGGTCGTGGACTTGTCTTCATTGAGTTTTTCAAGTAAGGCCTTTAAAGTTTTTTTAATGGTTGGACTGAGTTTGTCAAAACTTGGTTGAGAGGAGTTAGAAGATTCAAAAGAATTAGTTGAAGCTTGTTTTCTTGGTTGGGTGATATGTTGGGTTTCATCATCGGAATCTGGGTGACTACAGATGTTAGCCCATGTTTGGAGTTTAGAGGGTTTCTTTTTCCGGGGCATTGGTGATTCCTTGTAAGAATTCCCTTATAAGAAAATCAGGAAGGTTGTTAGAGGATTCTTTAATATATTTAATATTAAAATCATAAATGCTTAAAATGGCTTACCATCTGGCAAAAATTTGTTTAGAAATAAGATTTTGAACATTTTTTTGTAAAATAAATTTGGCAACTTGACAATTAATACACAAAAGGAATTTTTGGTTGAGTAAATTATTTTGAAATTTGGAAATAAATAAAACAATAGCTAAAATTTCCTATTTGATAGTGGAATAATTCTTCTGACACTTATTCTAGTGTTTTGAAGTAAATTTCACTAATTGCTCTTGCTGCCCTTTTACTTGTTTCAAAATTCCCTTATATCCTAAGTTGGATGCATCAATTTCTACTATCTTGGGTAAACTTAGGTCAGTAAGGTGCAAACAAGGTAAAGTGTTAACTTGGGTTTTGATAGTTTGGACAAGTCATGTGAGATTCTCAGTCCATGGTTTAGAGGCATATTTTTTGGATAGGCGATCATGAAGTGGTTTGAGAATGAGATGAAGTTTAGAATAAAAATTTGAAACATAATTAAGGCTTCCTAGAAACCTCTAGAGTTGGGTTTTGTCAATGAGTTGGTCAAGAAATTTTTCTACAAAGACAAGGGCCTGAGAAAATGGGGCAATGATCCCTTGACTGATGTAATGGCTAAGAAACCGTATTTTGGTTTGAAAAAGATCCATTTTAGATTGTGAAACAGCTAAACCTACTTTCTTTGTCAAATGTATGAAATGATGCAAATGTTTGATATATTTATCAATGTTTTCAAAAAATATAAATACATCATCTATATATACAATGATGAAATGCATACAAGATATGTAAATGTCATTCATGATGCATTGGAATTCAAAAGGAGCATTTTTAAGTCCAAAAGGCATAACATTTCATTCATATTGACCAAATGGAACTATGAATGTAGTTTTACAACGATTTTTTTCATGGATTTGTATTTGCCAAAATCCTGATTTCATGTCAAATTTGAAAAAAATATGAGCATGTACAAGTGGTTACAACAAATCTTTTTGATTCAAAATAGGATACCCGATCCATTCCAAGGCATCATTTAAAGGTTTGTAGTTGATTACTAAATGAGGGACACCATGTTCCAATTTAGCATTCTTATTAATATAAAAAATTGCACAACTCCAGGGTGATTGACTGGGTCTAATAATACCTTTACTAAGTAGGTTATCAATTTCCTATTTACAATGTTTGACCAGCTTGGAATTCATTTGTATAGGTCGAGTTTTGGTAGGAATTTGACACTCATTGAAATCTTTGGTATAAGGTAGGGTTACAATATGATGATGTCTATGCCAAAAGGCATTGGGAATATCAAAACAGATAGTTTGTTCAATCTGGGTTCGGAGTATTTGGATTTGGTTTTATAGTTCAGGATTTTGTAGTTGAAGTTGGAGTTGTTTGAAGGAGACTTCAGTTTTAAGGTGATTTAGGTGAGATTCCTTTGTTTGGAGTAATAGGTTGAGCTCAACAGTCTTTTGGAAAGACAAGTTTTTAAGGAGATTAATATTTCTAATATGTGGTTTTTGAATAAATTCAAAAGTAATTGGTTGGCCAAAGATTTGGGTATGGATTCCTTGGTGGGTGACACTGAAAGGTTTAATAAGGTTTAAAAATGGTGTACCAAAGATAACTTTTTGTTTGAGGTTTCGAATAAGGATAAAAGAGGTTTTTAAAGAGATACCTTACTAGCAGACTTGTACCTCAGGAAGTTTGTAATCAATGACCAATCAGTGATTACTTACAGATTTCAATCCTTCTATAGTTTTTTCAAAATATGTGATTGGAATGAGTTATTCTTGAATGCAATTAAGGTTAACACTTGTGTCAACTAAAACAATAGTTTTTAAAGAAAACTAGTTAGCAATAGTTAGTTGGATATTGATCGGTCATTTTTGGGTTGTAATTTCTGTTATAAGAAACAGAAATTCATTGTTAGTTTTAGATGTCATTTCTTATTTAGGTAGTATAGGTTTAGTTGATGTACTAGGAGAGTATTTATGTACTAGATCTAGTAAGGATGCTAATGTCTGATGGTCAATTGTTTGTTGTTGTTTGAGTTGGATGATTTCTGTTTTGAATTGATTAATTTCTACTTTGAGATCATTTATTGTAGTAGGTTTGGTTTGGGGTTGCTCAAAGCGGCTAAGTATTGTTTGCAAATCATAGGGTGTTTGGGCTTGTTAAACCAATTTATTAGGTTTAGAAAGAAAAGGAGCTTTTAGAAGTTTTTCAAGGAAAAGAGTTTTGGTGTGATCATTACCTAGATTGTCAAGAATGTCAAGGATTTGTTTTTGATCATGTGTTAGTATAGAGATCTCGTTTTCTTTAGATGATGTGTCAAGACTGGTGTTATCATCAGGTTGGAGACCTGCTTCATCTTTAGAAGAAATCTTGGACCCTTCTGAATTGTTATCATGGAGTAAGGTTTGAAGTTAGGCCTGCACTTAGTCAGTGAGTTCCAAGACTTGGATTTTGGTATTGAGTTTACAGTAATGGGTTGTATGTTTAGGTTTGCCACATTAATAACAAATAATCTTGGGTTTTTGGTTTGTAGGTTGATTGATTTTTTGAATAGGAAGTTTGGAGAGTTTTTTGTAGGCCTTTTGTGATTTAGTTGGCTTATTTTTGGTTTTATGATAAAATAGGTTGCAGGTATTGGGTCGATTTGGACTTTCTTTTGGCTTTTTCTTTTTGGTAGAGGTTATCATCAAATTGAGCACAGAAAGATCCAAGCTCTTCTCCGGTTTGCTGCTTTTCTTTCTTGATCTATTTTTAAAAGTGAAGATCATTGTAGACCTATAATCCTTCCTTTTGAATAAAGCTCGTTAGTTCACTATAAGATAAGGTAGTGTAAGGAATTTGTTTATTGTATTGATCAAGAAGTTTGGTTAACATCTTTTTGTTTCATGACACGAGTCAAGAAAGTATCTTTGTATCATCAAAAATTATGTAAATATTTGCATTTCAAATTTAAAAGGAGTTTTGTGCTTTTATCCTTAAGATGAGAAGGATCACCAATGAAATATTTAGTGATGGAAAAAATAAGAGTTGTTATCGCATCAGGGATTGTATTGTGATGTTTGTCAAGAATTGGTTGTTGATTCATGTCTCTTTTGATGCTGGAAAAAATCTTTTGGTGATTTTCAAGTGAGAGCATATTGTCTCATCATCCTTTAAGTTGTTTGGAGAATCTTGCTACAAGGATTTCTGCAATTGTTGTGTTAGAAGTTTGATTATGAGTACAATAAACATTAGCAACCATAGTCATTTATTGAAAAAGGTTTAGAATCTAGTATTATGAGAATCTGTCAGTGTTCCATTCATAGATTGAATTGGAACTATGGATATATGGTAAATTGGGTCAAATTTAATGGGATATTCTTTTAGATGAAATGGTATCAGAGCCATACTACCACACATGCCATTGGGGTTTGAGTCCTAATTGAGCCCAAGCTAGTAAGTCAGGAGTTTAAGTGTGAACTACCATGTGTCGGGAGTTAAGTGTGTATCACAAGTGTAATTTGGAGTGGTCCCGACTGTAAGTCCCTAAGGTTGGTAGTGAGATTGTTGGTCAGCTTAAGACCACGCGGATGAATGCCTCGTATGTGGACAAATGCCCCGCTGGCTGAAATGTAGGGCAAGACTCACGTTGTTGGAGCATGGTGGGATATATGGTTAACTGGGACAAATTTAACTAGATATCCTTTTAGATGAAATGGGATATATGGTAAACTGAGCCAAATTTAATGGGATATCCTTTTAGGTGAAATGGTATCAGAGCCATTCTACCACACATGCCACTGGGGTTCGAGTCCCAATTGAGCCCAAGCTAGTAAGTCAAGAGTTTAAGTGTGAACTACCACATGTTGAGAGTTAAGTGTGTATGCCAAGTGTAATCTGGAGTGGTCCCAGCTGTAAGTCCCTAAGGTCGGTAGTGAGACCATTAGTCAGCTTCAGACCATGCGGATGAATGCCCCATATGTGGATGAACGCCTCGCAGGCTGAAATATAGGGTAAAACTTATGCTACTAGAGCGTGGTGAGATATATGGTAAATTGGGTCAAATCTAATGAGATATCTTTTTAGATGAAATGGTATCAGAGTCATACTACCACATATGCCACCAGGGTTCGAGTCCTAATTGAGTTCAAGCTAGTAAGTCAGGAGTTTAAATGTGAACTGGCATGTGTCAGGAGTTAAGTGTATATGCCAAGTGTAATATGAAGTGGTCCTAGCTATAAGTCCCTGAGGTCAGCGTGTTGGGAGTTAAGTGTGTATGCCAAGTGTAATCTGGAGTGGTCCCAACTGTAAGTCCCTGACGTCGGCAATGAGACCTTTGGTCAGCTCTATACCACACGGATGAATGCCACATATGTGGATAAACATCCCGCAAGTTGAAATGTAGGGTAAGATTCATGTTACTGGAGTGTGGTGGGATATATGATAAATTGGGTCAAATCTAACGAGATATCTTTTTAGAAAAAATGATATAACACTTACCACCATTCTACCATCCAAATGTCCCCATTTGAAGCACTTTATAGGTACGCTTTCCCTTTGCACCTTCCCTATGTTTTAAGTGATGCTAAAGTTGCTATCGTTGACCAACATTTGAGAGTTAAAAGAGGTCACCTTAAACTCTTTCATTATTATCTACAACATGCTTAACAATGAATAAAAAGTCAAATTGATTTGTAAAGGTTAGAGAGGGAATTATGAATGGATGACTTAGTATTTCTTAAGTTGCAACCTTATAAGTAACATTCTCTTATTTCTCAAACAAATTAAAAGTCTTCTTTCAAGTTTCTTGGACCTTATTTAATGATAGCCAAGGTTAGTAAGGTGACTTTTGAGTTAAAGTTACCTCTATAGTCCAAAATTCACCCAATATTTCATGTTTCTCAACTTAAGGTGCATCTAGGGCCATTTATTATTGCTTCTCCAAACATTCATCTGGAATTACCTAATGTCTTAGCTGTTACTCTTCTTGTGTCAATTTTGGACAAAAGAATGGACATGTGGTTATGTGGTAACCATTCAAATACTCATTTAACAGTCTAACAATGCTTCACCCAGTTGGGAATTTTACAATGATATATAAAAGAATTTTTTTACCTTTTTGAGGACAAGGGTACTTAAACGAGGAGCATATTGATGCAATAATAAAGGGAAGGGAACATGTGTCATCTAAATATTAGTTAAAGGAGATGAAAATTGTTAGTTAGTATATTGGGGATTTTACTTTGTAATTTTCATCAATTTATTTGAGCCATGCATTTAGTATGATTGAGTGAGTTTATATTAACTAAGTTCTCAAATTCAATACAAACTTTTTATCCTTTACTTTCAATATTTTACTGTATTTTTTGTTGCTCTAAGTTTGTCTCTCCCTTTATTTTTCTTCATCTCTTAATACAAGGAGAGAGAGTAGATAACTTAATACAATCTTTATACATATTAAAGGTGCTTTACAAACATTATATAGTCATTGTATATATTAAGGATGATTTACAAGGGTTATACAATCTTTATATATATTAAGGCATGATAACTTAATAATAAGCTGAAATTCCACACAAAGAAATATAAAAAAGAAAAAAAAAAAAGGGAAAGGGAAGTTATTGGATTTACATTTTCTAATTTTAGACTGGACTAACATAAATTGCAAAAAATTTTATTCAAGTGAAACGACGACAGATGATGGTGGGAGTGAGAAACAATTGGTAAGTTCTTTTTGTGTTGCAGATCAAAATTGTTTTCATAAGAGGCAGGTTAATGAATGGCGTTAAAAGGAGGAAAAAGTAAGAAGAGTTGGATATTAAAAAAAAAAAAAAAAAAGCATAAAGAGGAGGAGGAAAGGTTAAATTTGACCATGTCAACAAAAAGTATGTCTGTCCTCTCGTTGGTCCCACGTTTGTCATGTTAAATGTCATATGCGGACTAGTGGAGGTTTATTGATTTTGGATTATTTTCGATTTCACGTATGAATTGGCACTTCGAGGTCGGTTCAAGGTTCATGGTTTGGTTATTGTTTAAGTTTTCTTCAATCCAGGTCAAACTAATTTTTGCGTGATTCAATTATCTTTTGAAAGATATAAAATTTTAGGATTTTTATTAAAAAGGTAATATAAAAAATTATTAATATTGCTACAGAGGCTATAAAAAAATTTATAAGAAAAAAAATGAATATAAAGAAAAAGTTTTAATGAGAGTGGATTCGAATTTAATTCACATTTCCACCAAAACTCAACATTTTTGAATTTATACAAGAATAAATAAAACTTGCATCATTAGAATATGGAAAAATTGTTGTTTCTTTTGAAAAATAATTGAGAGAATAAAAGTTAAGAGTGTAAATTATTGACGGTTCATGAGCTTTGTTTAGCTTGATTTAGTTATTAAGTTGACATAATTGATAAAATCAAGAATTCTGAGCCTTCTCAATTAGGGTTCAAACAGTAACTTATTAAAGAAATTAAATCAAATTATATATATTAGTAGTCTAGGTTTGGACTACTGTAGTCCGAGCCTAAGTTAGAGTTAGGCATGGAGTTCAGGTGTAGAATAGGAAATAAAAAGCTAATAAATAATAACAATAAAACCAAAATGTGAATTGTAAAGGGAAGCTAAACATTTTGTTTTCTTGACTCTTATTTCTCCTCGTTTTTTTTTTTTTTTTTTTTTAATGTACATGGAAAATTGGATTTAAAGATTTTGTTTACGCGTTATAAGATATTAGGGTTTTTTTTTTCCTAAAAAAAAATAAAAATGAATGTAATTAGCACAATAAATATATGTATAGATATATACATATTTTTTGGTTTAAATTCTCTATCTCCATCTCGGTGTGGGTGATACTCATCGTGTCTCTGCGCGCGTGTTGCGAGAGAGAGAGAGAGGGAGAGAGGGGTGGCGAAACGCAGAAGAGAGAATGTATTCGGGGTCCGAGTACAGCAACGGCTACCACAGCCTCCAGCAGCAGCAACAGCAGGAGCTGCAACAGCAGCAACAGCGGCCAAGAGCGAAGAGAAGAGCCCGAGGCGGCGCCAGAAGGGCGCGTGATTCTCACTCCATTGATGGGTTTAGGGATTCAGTTGCCGACGAACATCAGCAGCTGCTGCTGACTGGTAATAGCAACCTCAACTACCACCAGTGGCAAATCACTGCTCCTCCTCCTCCTCCTCCTCCTACGGACTTCGACATGGCCTACTTCCACTCCTACGCCCACGTCGGTATCCACCAAGAAATGATCAAGGTCTCTCTCTTTCTCTCTCTCGACACAACATACAAGTTTATATTCTCTACGCATTTCCTGTGAATTTTGAAGTTCACCTCTGAAATTTATCATCTAACCTAGATGGTAGTGGAATTCTATCCGTTTCGTTCATATTCATGCTCTTCTAAAACTACTTTCATTTCTGCTTGCTTTCCCGTTGTCATTTGACTGTTGGATCCTCCATGGTTAATTGGTGCTTTGAAAATGCGCATTGTCTAATGGTTAGAAATTAGATAGGGTAATAGATAGTTTGGTCCAGGAAATAGGAAGGTCCAAAATGGCTTGGCATATTTTGTTCATTTGGATCTCTACCTGTTACAGAACTTGGTGAACTGACTTAGGAATGGAATATCTCCAGCATCTTCAGATTTTTTTTTTTTTTTTTTTTTTAAATTCTTTCTCACATTTTTGTCATAAGATTATTTTATTTTATATTTTTTCTTAACAGTTCTACAGTGATCTCCATCACATTGTGAAAGATGGAAAAACCAGGTTTTTGTTCTCCAAAATTTGAATGAAAAAGTCATTCTTATTACATGTTATTGTCCAAGTTTACACAATTGTGTCCCAATTTTTATTGGCTAAGCATGTTTCTTACATGTTGTTTCCAAGGAGAAACACATTGGAGTTGGAGATGGAAGACAGGGAAGGGTTTCTTGAATATAAATACCCTGGTGTTTGTTTTGTATATGCAGGATCATGTGCGTATGGAAACTTATAGAGCAGCAATCATGCAGCATCAGGGTTATATCGAAGGCAAAGTAATATAATTGTTTTTTCACTTGGGAGTTTTTGTTTTTTTATTATTATTATCATTATTTTTTGTATTGAAACAAAACTTATGTTAAGGTCTTTTCTTCTCTATAGAGACAATTTGTTAAGTTTCTTATAGTTTCCTATATGCAGTTTGGCTGCTCATTGTGTTTATATGTACAGGTTGTTATGGATGTTGGTTGTGGAACAGGAATCCTTTCTATATTTTGTGTGCAAGCTGGTGCAAAGCGGGTAAGATATCTTGGAGCTAAAATGTTTGAAGCTTCACTGTTGTTTAGCTGATTCCATTGATGATTTCTTCAACAAAAATAGCTTGGAAAAAATGTTAGTGGCAGAATGATATGTCTTGAAATGACTCCCTGTCTGAAAAAAAAGAAGAAAGTCACCTGGAATTGAATCCTGGTGTTTGTACACAGTGTTGCATAAATTTGCCTGGTAGGCAGAGTAATAAAGATCAATCAAACTATGAAATACTAGTTCTATAGCTTGACAATTTTGAGGGTGCTAAACTTGTCCAGAAAATTGCTTTATGTTTATAGTCTGCAGTCCTGTACTGTGGCAAAGGTTTTTAAGACCTTGCTTAATGCAGACACTTAAAAAATGTTTCATTTTGATGAAGTTCTTTGGTATCCTTTTGTTTCAAAGTCTTGAAATCTAATTTAGTCAGTAGATTTTTATTGTCTTATTTGTGATTATACCTGCTAATTATTATTTTGAAGCAATACTTTATTTAAAGGAAGAACTTTACAATTCTTCACAATTTAAATTTTTGGCTCTTACTTTATGTTGTGATTCTTTATCCAAAGTATCTAATTTTATTATTATTCTTGCTCCTGTTTAAACCTGCATTTAGTTCTTTTTTCCCCTTTATGCACTTTGTATTAGTGATTTTGTTTCACCAGGTATATGCTGTGGATGCCAGTGATATTGCAGTTCAGGTACTTCAGTATTGCAATGCTTATGTTTGGGTTGCATATGCCACATTTACTTTAACAGTTTGATTGCTTCTGTCCATATTTTTAACTATTTTGTGTTCTCATGGTAGCCAATGCTATTTCATAGGCAATGCAAATCTCTCTCTCTCTCTCTCTCTCTCTCTCTCTCTCTCTCTTTTGTTTTTGGTGTCTGTAGGCATACGAAGCAGTGGCATATTCTCCACTTGCAGATGGCAAATTGTGATCTTGTTAATGATCTTAGTTTGTAAAATAAAAATGTGATTAGAGAAAGAAAAAGACGTTGCTTGCATCTAGTAAGTCTAACTTGATACTTGTCATCAAGCACATCTAATAAAAACAGAAGTGATATCAGATCATGCAGAGAGCGATTAACAGACATGAGCAATCAAAAGAGAAAGAGGTGAGAGAGAGGAGAAGAAAGGGGAGGAAAATAGAGAGAAAAGATGGAGTGACTTGGGGGAAATGCAATTTTCAGTTTCACTATCAATGTCAATATCAATATTCAAAGTCGTGTCTTTTACCAAATAATATAACTTACCAACCCTAAAGGCATAAACCAAAAAAAAAAAAATTAAAAACATAAAAGGAAAACAAGTGATCAATGATTTCAAAATATATTATCCAAATCAATTTTCAAAGTTCTTCCTAATACTTAAGCCTTGTACATTGAGAAACCCTTTTTTAGGTCATTAGGTTGTTGCAGAATTGGTTTAATGCACTTATCTCCATAACCTCTAGAATACATTTTATACTATACTCAATCGAAATAAAAGAAGAATACAGCCAAGCATAATTGATGTGAAGAAAAGAGATGATGATTTGTTCTTTCTTTTTCCTCTTCTTGTTCTCTTGGTTTATTGTTCCCATTTAAACTTGCAAGCCATTGGAAGTTATATTAGAGACATCCAAAATTTTTAGAATCTTTCCCTATTTCTTGTTTTGTTTATGTTTTCCATCATGTCATTTATTGAAGTCAATACTTATAAGAGGTTTCCATCTCTTCTTGGTTGACTGCAGCACCAACAACATTGTTGAGTCAATCGTTTGGGCATTTCATTTTGTTCTTAAAAAAGGTTGCATCCCATACCAAAGTTTCCTTGCATTTCTTTGCTGCTATAGAAGCAGTAATTCATGACTTTGGTGTAGTTCTATCGTACTCAAGTAACTGGACATGTTTTTGGCATAAATGCTTATTGTTGTGTAAGGGATTGGTGCAGGACAGGGAAAGAGAGGGGAAATATGGGAAGAGAAGGGATGAAAGAGGAAGAAGCATAGAGGACATTAGGGGAGAACAAGAGAAGAGAATAGAATGGTAGAAAAATGGAGGAAAATAAGAGAAAGAACTTAAGGAGCTTTAACAAATCTCAACCTTTATTTGAGTGGTTTGCTAATTACATAGAAAAGGTCCTTATTTGTTGCTATGAAGCTAGCTAACAAATAGGAATATTTAAATTCCTAATTAAATGGAACATACTACCTAATACTAATTGAATGAAGTAGAGATTCTAAGAAGATATCCTAGCTAATGTATATATCCTCTGTAAGATCCCAAACATGCAAATTATTAAGACCTCCTTCTCATTCTTCATCATTCTGCTATGCTTAGAGAAAGCTCACCTCAAGTTTTGGACCATTGAAGTAGCACAAACATCATACTTCTTTCTACCATTGGCCACTCTTCATGAACATGGGTGCAGGATCCTCTCAATTTGCTTTTCATGAAAATGGATGGAATGATGAAATCGGTTCCTTGAACATGCTGCTTGAACCTCACATGAAGTATCACATTGACCAATGCTTGTTAAACTATCTGAATAATTAATTGGCTGCTCTTAGCTTTCCCTAGCTCATGTGCCTGCAATTTGGTTGTTCTCAATGTAATGCTTCCTTGTTTTCTCAAGACTCAACAAATTAATCAGTTTCACTGATAATTTTCCTCCAATTTCTTATCTTTACTGGAGAGATACGCCAAGACTGCCATATATTTTGAAGGCTTGTTTTGTCAGAAAATGATTGATTGGGTTGTTCTTAAAGCCCAGCTAGTCTTATCATTTGAATAACATCTAGAGCTCAAATTTCCAGAGTTTTAATTAATTTCTTAAACCTTTCAGCTCTGTCCTTCCTCAAGTAGATATAATGGAATGGTTTCATATCTTTGCATTCTATAATGCAATCACTGAGAATAGGGATGTGGAACCCAAATTTTGGTTACAGGAGATTATAAGGATACAAATTGTCATGCTTGTGTATCCATGGAATTTTTGTTACCTCTACCCCTTTTCTTTAGTCTCCCTTTCTTTTCCCTGTTTTGTTGGCCAGTGGGGTTGGTGTGGCGTCAGTTCTCGATAGTTTACTCATAGATATTTCTGAAGACTATTAATGATGTGAAATCTTGTAAGCCATGTTTAATATTTCTAGTGTTTATTTTATTAGTTTTAGGCCAGGATTTTGTTTTCAATTGATCTTATTGTTATTCTGAGCAGGCAAATGAGGTTGTGAAGGCAAATAATTTATCTGACAAGGTTATTGTGTTACACGGAAGGGTTGAGGTAGGCTCACTAATTCACTTTTAGGTGTTTACTCAACTGAAGTATCTTTGATTTTTGATCATCTGAATCGGTTGTGTACTCAGAAATATTTGTATGTGCATATGTAAATCTTACTCTTCTTCTACACAGGTATTTTTGATTTCAGAGACCATAATTTGTGTGGCTCTCTTTATATTGCATGTCATATTTTGGTCAATGCTTGATAGGGTATGTGGAACAACATCATTGGCATTTTTGTTTGGATAATGATAGCTTCTGCCAGATGTGGCATTGTGCAGTTGCTTTCTTATTTATTGGTGTCAGTTAACATTGCATTGACACTTGTGGTTTTGGGGTTCATTTCTCAACTTCTTGTTAATTAGCAGATAAGAATGATCTAAGGCAGCCAGGGAAATGTTTCTTACTAGCAAATCTTTCTTCTAAATATATGTTATTAGTTTAATGAAGGCTGTTAAATATGAGAGTGTGACAATTGGAATTGCTGGTAAGTATGCACAGCTTACTTGCTGGAGTGATACGAAAACCATTGATAGTGCAATGCACAGTTTCCGAGGTGAATGTCTGTGCAATATGTGAGATGGGCTGCATAAAGGATGATGTTTGATGTCCCTTGATTCTTTGTTTGGCTTGGTAAGCCAGACTAATCCAAATGAATAAGTTGGACTGTACACAACAAAAATATCTTTAGTCAGATGTGCTGACAAGCTGTCAAAAGCTATATTACATGTTACCAGGCATAAAACCAGGACATGGATTGAAATTGTTTCTTTTTCCTTTGATATATTTAATTTTGCGAGCCAGCTGAATCATTTTGATTTTCTTTTCTGGTCCATTGAATCATTTTGCTTTTATTTGTGCAGGATGTTGAAATTGATGAAGGGGTTGATGTCATAATATCAGAGTGGATGGGCTATATGCTATTGTATGAGGTGATTATTGCACTCTTCCTTTCAATTAGATACATGTTTGTACTTGACTTTACATGTGTATTCATTTTAACCAAAGTGAGAAAGTGTAACAATGAGAATGAAGAAAAGGAGAATGTGACATACCTTGTGATGAGGAAGTTAAAAAAGATGTAAGACTTTTATCAACTAAAGCCTCCAATCACCATACAGAGTGCAAAATGAATGTTTTAAAAAGCAAATTTGTCTTGTGAAAATTGATGATGCAAAATTGTTCCTTCTACATTTTAGCATGTTGCTGAATCAAATCCACTAAAATGGAAAGTAAACTCTGCACAATTTCAATTATTTTTGGAAACATATCAATCAGTTAAATTGTTGATAAAAGAAAGAGATGGTTGACCTGGATGAGAAGCTGCACCAGCTTCTTTGCTTTTCTTTTCATTTCTTTTCCAAATTCTTTAGTAAATAACAAGTGACTTCTTCTTGATGTTTTTGGAAATAATCTATCACTCACCAGCACACACAAAACACTTCTTTAAATTGTCAAAAAATGATCAGTACCAAAATGGTGTTATAAAAGTAAGTCTATCTTGTGGAATTGAAGAGTGAAAATTTATCCACCTACATTTTAGCTTATCTTTCAAGTGAATCCACTGGAAAATAAACTTTACTAGATACAGAGGCCTCCTTGCTGCCTTTCCTTTATTCATATATTTATTTTATTTTACTTTGACCCATATACCTAGTGGTCAATAAGTGAACCATACTTGAAATTTGTGGAACAAATCCATCACTCAAGCTCTTTAAAAATCCTATTTAAATGTCCTAAGGAATGACGATGCAAAAATAGATGGAAAGGGGACTTCAATCAAGAAAGTGCTGTGCACTTTCCTGTGAAGATAACTTGTTAGGTTGCCTTACATCAGGTAAGGTGTGTACACTGTCAATGACCATTGAGCTGTCAAAGGCAAAGGCAAATGTGGCAAAGGAATTGGATACTCTGGGTTTATTGAATCAATCATAAATTAAAGGAAAATGGGAAAATGTGGTTACATTGAACCTCCAAATGTGGTTAGCCAAAGGAATATTGGTTACTCTAGGCTATTGAATCAGTAGTAAATAAAAGATTTGAAAGAAGCTTAGAACATCTACAAATGTGCAGTGTATCTGTCTGATCATGAATCTTTTTGGATATTGGACACTGCATGATAAAAATCAAATACAGAGCTCTATGTAATGAAATTTGCCTTTATGATTTAGTTTTTCTGGGTTATTTTTTGCTTTGAGCTTTCTACTGGGCTTTCAGATTTAAGTTCTTATCCAAAATGAATGTTCTTTTATGTTTTCCTTCTAGTGTCTTAGACAGTTAATTTGAGATTCCTCGAATTTGTTCAAATTTCTACAAGCGAATCGAAAAAGAACCTTTTAATTAGAGCAGGCAAGGTAAAGAATTGTTGTGGACTGAAGTAATGGACACTTGATGGTATAATAATAGTTAGCTTTTATTCTCTCTCTCCATCATGGCTACCCTGCTATCCACTCTTCTCTCTTATGAGTAAATTTTCTATTTTCTTGTCTCTTTTTTTGTTTTTGCTTTATTGAATTGTAGAGCATGCTAGGAAGTGTCATTACTGCTAGGGATCGCTGGCTAAAACCTGGAGGTCTGATTCTTCCATCAAATGCAGCGGTAAATTTTCTTTCCCTAGCTCTGTCATTGATAGTAATATTCTCTGCAACTGTACTATGAAGGTGTCTCAATCCAGTTTATACTATGAAGACATTCAAATTAATGTTGGTCTTTAGTTTTGTAAAATTTCTTGACCCAAAAGTGTATGCCAGTTGTGCTTTAAACATATTGATTCTAGCAGTAATCTTTCTTCCATGCAGCTGTACATGGCGCCTGTCACTCATCCTGACAGATACAGTGAAAGCATTGATTTCTGGCACAATGTTTATGGAATTGATAGTGAGTGTTAAGTTACGTGGAAGCTTTCAACCATGATTAGATGTTTTTATATGCATTTTGTATTTATGTGTCCGGATATGGACTTGGGATGTTATGAGGAAGTCTATTGCTGTTGTTGTTGGTTGCAGTGTCTGCCATGGTGCCTTTAGCAAAACAGTGTGCATTTGAAGAACCCTCTGTGGAGACAATATCAGGCGAGAACGTTTTGACATGGCCACATGTGGTCAGTATCTTTATGGTCATACAATACAATTGTTTCTATTTTCAGAACAAGTACCTAAGGATAATTTAATACCATGGGATAAGGTTTTTGGTTTTGTTACATGTCACTCAGACTTATGGTGTTGGTACAGTTAGTCATGTGTGTACTGCTTTGTGGCATGTATGCCTCTTTGTATGTGTGTGCACAGAGAGAGAGAGAGAGAGAGAGAGAGATAGAGAGAGAGAGAGAGAGAGAGAGAGAAGAGGGGGAGCAGGGGGAGGGGGAGGGAGAGGGGGGTTGGAGGAGGAGGGGGAGGGAGAGAGTTTGCATTTATGTAGATTTGTCAGACCTCAGTTTGTGATATGAACTCTCATCAATACTCTAATGTATGGAGAAATGAGATATCTCCTAATTAACTCAAGTTTCCTAATAAGTTTAATATAGAACCTCCTAATTATTAAATGCTAAAAGATTACAAAAATTATCACATCAATATAGAATCTCAAGATATTCATAATTATTATAAGATCTTTTTCCTCCGTCATTGAGTTTCTCCTTAAATTCCATGAAGTTGGAAGTTCAAGGCTGATCTTATCAATGTCAAAGACGTTTAATTTGATTACTGTTTGCAGGTTAAGCATGTGGATTGCTATACAATTCAAATTTATGAGCTACAATCCCTTACATCGAGGTTTAAGTTCAAGTCAATGATGAGAGGTATGTTGTCTTTATTCTATCAATTCTGCCATTTTTCTTCTCTAAAGGTGTCTCTTGGGCTTCAAGTTTTCCACTTGCCCTTTGTTAAGCAACAATTTTTTTCTTAAGCATCTCAAGCTATTAATCTCATACTCAATGCTATTTTTGAACAATGGGCCTTTGTTATATTTTAATATATTTTTCATTCATAGGCCTCACCCAATAGCTTAAGTTTTTGAGCCGAATGGTTTCTTGACATGGCATCGGAGCTTTTATAATCAAGAGTTATTCTATTCAAACCACACTACCCTCACATTTAATTGTGAATTTTTATAGGTAAATTGGGTGTGTGCTTTAAGTTCATGCTTCTAGTCCAGTGGGTTTTCACATGAGGAGGCATGTTAGAGTTTTAACATATGGTCTATTCCTAGGTCTTTAACATCCTAAATCTCTCACTAGGCGTCTAGAGGTTTAAATAAATGGATTTATGCTTGGTGGTGTTGAACAATGTTCTACTCTGAAAATTTAGGACGTCACAACACATGCAATACACTTCTCACATTCTTCTGATTTGAGATGCTTCTAATGCGTGTTCAGTTTCAGGTCAAATCTGTTACTTGTCTTTGACAGAATGTTGCTACTTTTCCAGCTCCCCTGCATGGATTTGCATTTTGGTTTGATGTTGAATTCAGTGGGCCTGCAACATGTTCCAATGGTTGTGCACTATCCTTACTAGCGGGTTTTCTAAACGATCCTGCAATGGATGGAATACATAGGAAGAAAAGGAAAAATCCAAATGATGCACTTGTTTTGTCCACTGCACCAGAGGATCCCCCGACGCATTGGCAACAGGTATCAAAATTGCCATTCTTCAGTGCTAGTTTGTGTGATCTTGCTTCTGTGGTTGGATATTTGAGCACAAGAACACATTTCCACCTGTGTAATCATCATTTAATTTACACTTCCTGTGATGTGATGTATTGTAGTCAAACATATGACAATTGTTAGTTGTTACAAGTTTGGAAGTTAATTCCAGCTATAAGTATGTTCAATTGACTACCACAAGAGGACACGAAATGATTTCCTGTTTATGACAATGGAATGTATTCCAGAACTCACATGTATGAGGGATTGCATTAATACACTCCATAAAGTTCTTTACTTATGCTTGTCAGATTTTAATATATCATACTTGTTAGCTAGGAATATTGGGGCTGTCCTGGTATATTGATGTACCTTCTGCATGAATGTGTTCTTTACATCCTATACTTCTTCTGTGAAACTGTTTGATTGCTGACAGTGGCCTGAATATTTTGCTTCTTGTGCATACTTGTGCAAATTCTTCTGTGCTGAAACTAACTGTTGGTGAAGCTTTAATGAAATGTCTACAGTTTTGGCACACTGACCAGTCAGACTGTAGTCATTGTTGCATAAAGATGGAATTGATGAAAGAAAAGTTAAATTTAGACTGTACTTGGCTCCCTTCTGTGAAAGAGAGAATATAAATAAAATAAGTACCTAAGAATACCTTGCACAAAGCCTGTTCTTTTGTATGATTGCATATGGCCAATCTGTTTGCTGAATGTTTTGTGCAGACATTGATCTACTTCTATGACCCAATTGATGTTGAGCAAGATCAACTGATTGAAGGCTTAGTAACACTATCACAAAGCAAAGAAAATGCTCGATTTATGAATATTCACCTGGAATACACGTGAGTTGGGTGATTCATTGAAGCCAAGTAACCACTCTTTGGTCAAAATAAAATTTACATCTAGATTCCTTTAACTGATCCTTGTATTTTTGCTCTTGCAGTTCTGGCGGCCGGTCTTTTGTGAAAGAGTCCGTAATGAGATGACACTAGTTAAGGTTTTCTCTGTTTATTACCAGAATTAATATTGATTCAAGGGTAAGAAATTATTGAGTCTATTGAGCCATTTTGTTGCTCAATCTGTGGTTGGCTTGCCTTCAATACCCAGCAGATATTGCACCCCACATATTTATGTACAACTCTCAAAAAATGGATGTTAACCTGATTAGTGACTGAGTTTATTGTTCTATGTGTAGGCGATTAGTTAAAAGGGGTTGCTAATTAAGCTAACTGCATGCTCTTTTCTTGTGATTGCATCATTGTGAGCACAGATTTATAATGAATTTCAGAGTAGTTTGTATACTCATTTGTATTTATAGTTCTTCTTGATCTTTAAAAAAATCTTATTATACATTGTTCTGATCTAGTCTATTTCCATTAATTTTTTCCTCAATTTGTCATTTCTTTGTTGTTAGTTTTGTTCATTATCATGGCTGAAAGCTCATTAAATATGTATGTATTCAGTAGGCCATTCTTGTGCTTTCTAGCAAGAATCTCGGAGAAGTGTCAACTTTTAGTGCTAGCAATCCTTTGTCATGAAGGTCGTGAGGATTGGATGGTTTAACCACTGTTCTTTATTCTCTAAACAAGTATGGCCTGACGTCCTGTACTGCAATGATGAATTTTGTGAGGCTGGCACATTTTAGATTTATTAGGACTGTAAATGTTGAAAGTTTCGGTTGCCGTGACCTGAATGTGAAGTAGATGGACAATGCTCTGTGGATGATTTAAAACTGACTACCTTTGTGAAAAATAATAATTTCCTGGCCAGATTATTTGGGATTCTGTTCCACTTGGAAAACCTGAATTAATTAGAAACCATGAACGTTGCATCCATTGTAAGTTGGTGGCATTATAGGGAGACTGGCGCCTGCTCTTAGGAGACTTTTGGACGATGGCAGGTGATGTTCTATTCCCTTTCTGTCCTTGTTCCATGCTGAATTGAGTCACGGTACTGCTTGTTCAGTGATGCATGCTTTCCCCGAGGATAGGTTATTTAATGTTGGAAAATTTGGTAAATTTTGGGAATAGAATGCATGCTTTGTTTTTTCTGTTTGGTTGGAACAATGTGCAGGTGGTGTATACTGCTGTCAACATATTATATCCCTGACAGTTGGAAAATGAAATCTCAGTTTTGGGAAAGGAGAAGGGTATAATTGGCTACTTTGATTAGTGGCCACTTGGATTTCAGGAAATGCCGGTTTCAATCTTGAAATTGCATCCAATTACCAGATTGGTATTCTCACTTCTATCGTGGAATTCCAACCAATTAACACATGGTGTTCTCACTTGTATCATTGCATATCTATTATTATGTGATATCTCAAACCGGAATCCTGCATTAATCTTTGAAGCATACAGTAGCATGTAGTGTTACAAGATGTGAGGGAGGGGTGGGGGGGGGGGGGACGCAGCAATGGAAAGTGATGTTTTATCTAGTAAACTGATAATAGTCTCAAGCTGTTTTTGAGGCAGAAACTTGCAGATGGATGGCAAATAGATAAAAGATTGAGATTTTAACCGAATAGCGTAGCTCAAACCTGTTTCTGAAGAAATAATATGAGGTGAATTCTAAAAGATACAGATTAGGGATTTAATACACGTGTAAGGAATTAAGAATTAAGGAAAGTTTAATTAGATTTTAATCATATAAAACTTAGGTCTTATGTCATTAATTTAAAGTATTAAGAAAAATACAGATATTATATTTCATAAAAGAAAAGAATTTATGGTAAGTGATTGAATGATATGAAAAAAGTTAGTTATTGTTGATATTTTAGATTTTTGAAAGGATTAAAAAAAATTATTTTTATATTTATTAATGTTTTAATATATATGAAAATATTATTAAATTATATAATTACAAATTTATTAATAAATATACATAAAATAAGATTTATAAATTTTATAAAAATATTTAATGTATTAGTAAGATTAAATAGTATAATAAATTATATATATAAATTATATTTAATTTTAAAAATTATTTTTATTTATTTATTTTTTTAACTTAATTTTGTAATATTTACGTTTTAAATTAATTTTAAGAAAAGTATACGAGTGATATAATACATTTAATATATTATTTAATTTAAGTATGAGAAGAGAACATTTTACAATGATTTTATCAATTACATAATAGTTAATCCACATCCTTCACTCTTATTTTTTTTAAGTATAAATAATAATAAAATTGTACACATATTTATATTTTCTCTTATATATTCTTTTGTCATAAACTTGCCCTTATATAAATTGGTTGGTTTGGAATTCTCGTACTATAAATTAATTTAATTTGATATTTTATTTCTCTTAAAGGTGGCAAGTTATTAGGTTCTTTGTTAAAATCACTATTAAATTCTTGTAGAGAGAAATGACAATATTAAGTAAAGAGGAATTAAACTCATTAATAGTAGAATAAGTGTTTTTGTATAAAGTATAATTATAAGTTATTTAAAATAAAAAAATCTTTTCACATCATTCTCTTTTACATACAAACTTAGTTTTTCTCCCCTTCTTTCTTCCTTTTTGTCTCTCATCTTATTTCCTTTCTCTCCTTTTCTTTCCTCTTTTCTATGCTTGGCCTTAATTTCCATTTTTATTTTTTTCTCTCGCTCTCTTTTTTAATTTTCATTTGATTTCATATACTTGCAGAGGTGTTAAAGGAACAAGAGTAATGAATTTACCATTTATTACGAAAGAGTATCTATTTTTAAACCCATCATGCATTACATGCTAATCATATTATCATAGTTTTTTTAACAAAATACGCCTAGTATGAATGGGTATAACATCATAGGAGACCTTATTAGTATATCTCCCAATAGTAAGTAATACTAATATCTATTTATTTGCCTTAATCTCTTTATATTCATTCAACCATTGAACCTTATATGGCTTAAGGTATTTCATGATAAATAAATTAAACTTTTCAATTAGAATAGTGTTACCTACATTTGTACAACTATGCCTATCAATGATCATGTTGTATACTTTATCTTTGATGTGGCATTATGTATATAAATCATCTTTTTGCACTTCATCATCTTCCTTAACTTGTGCAGTCAATGTTCGTTTAGCTAAAAACACATTTCCCTTAATTAGGTATTGCTCTCCATCACTTGCATCCTCTAATGATGGCATGAAGTTATTATTAGATTCATTTTTTGTCTAAATATCACCATTACTCATAACACTATGGTACACTTATTTGGATATTAAAAAGCAATATGTCATCTTCCTAAATATCTAAAATATTTAATATCTTTATTTTTATTAGGTTAGGAATCAGAATTACCTTTCTTCTTGCTAAGACTTACTTCCTTACTCTTGTAAGATTTAACATGAAGATTGTAATAAGTTCTCATCCTTTTTGCTCTAATTTGGCTTTCGAGATAAAGTGGAACCCAAATTTTTGTCCAAACTATATAGAATCCTTCCATTTGAGTTGCCTCTCAATTTTCATCACCATGTGCATCATGTCCTTAAACTCCACATAATGATGCAAATGATGTCTTTATTTAGCCCTTAAAAGAACCAATCCATGGTTGCTTCTCTATCTTCCTCCACACTAGCTTGGATCATGACAATCTTTATCTTCTTTTGGTAGTTTTACACACTTTTTGTACCTTAAGTAAGCCCTTAAAGTCTTTGGTACAAATCCTTATAAAAGTGATTAGGGATGAACCTTCTCATCAGGGTAACCTTCATCTCTTTGCATGTATTAATAGGTCTCTCATGATTCTTTTTCTTAGTGAAAATAAGTTAATCCTACCAAATAATAGTATAATTATTAAACTTAATGATAACAAGTTTAACTTTCTTTCTCTTTAAAGTAGTTGTAGCAATTAAAAACCAACTTAACCTTTTTCTCCCATTCTAAGTAGGTTTCAAAATCATTTTTTTTTTTTTTTTTGGAGTAAAGGAATTTTCATTTAATATTGTCCAAATTATGGTCATAGGTGTCTCGTCTCCTAAAATCTCTTCAATCATTTTTATTATTGACCAATGTTGTTGGATTATTAAAATTGTCATCTTCTACATCATCTTCGTGGCTATAATCTTGTCTTTTTAGCCTTCTTGCATTTGGAGCCTTCTGCCTCCTTTGCAATTTTATCATTTTATTGGCTTACTCTTCCATTTTATCCTTCATATCATCAAATCCAGTGTTCATGCACTCAAATTGTTGTTGCATAGCTTTGATCATGAAAAACACATCACTACCTTCCTTTTCAATTACACCTTTGCCTATGGTAGACAACATTAATTCTACGCAAAATGGTTAGGATGCCATATAAAACACTCCCTTAAGTGTTTCACTAAAAAAATAATGTCACACATCCCTATGTTAATATGCTTTAAGGTTGTTTACTCAATGTGTTCACACTCTTACCTTTTACCACTCAAAATTTTCCTTTAAGTTCTTTATGGAACTAAACAAGTTAAATCAAAAGGATTAATCTTTAAGAAATTAAACTCACAAAATAAAATAAATGAAGATTGAATTAAGGAGGAAATAAAAAAAAGGAAGTTAGAAAACAAATCAAAAAAGGAATGTTATGGAAAATGAAATGGATGGTAGATTTATAGTTGAGCTAGAAACTAGGTTTCCATTGTGATGAGATTAACTAAAATGTTTAGCTATGGCCACAATCATTTGAAATTGATTTTTTTTTTTCTTTGCATTTTTCTTTTCTATGCTTTTTTCTTTTTGCACATATTTAATAATAAGGAAAAATAAATTAGGGTTTATAGATTCAATGAATAAGAAGTTATAGAATTTGGCTTGGAAGAATGATAAACTAGTTTATTATTATGACTAGATTGACTAAAATGTTTAGCCATTGTCATAATCACTTGAAGTTGATTTTTTTTAATCCTTCTTTTGCACAAATTTAAAGACAAGGAATAATAAACTAAGGTTTGTAGATTCAAAAAACAAAATGTTAGAAAATGTGGCTAAGAAAATGATAAAAATAAGAAAAACTTAAAATTAGATAAGCAAACCTAATTTAGAGCCAAACTTTGATACCAATTGATGTGAACCCCAAAAGATGTGACTGAGAGATCCAACACACATAAGGAATCAAATAAGAACCCAAGAAAGTTAAATTTGATTTTGATCATTTAAGACCTAGACTTTATGTTCAAAGGAACACAAATTTAAGGTATAAAGAAAGATTTGAGTGCCACACTCCAAAAAAAGAAGGAATTTGGGACTCTTCTTTTTTTGGAGTATGGCATCTAAATCTTTCTTTATATCTTATGCTTGTATTCCTTTGAACATAGGGCATAGGTCTTGCATGATTGAAATTTGATATAGTTTTCTTAGGTTCTTGTTTGATTTCTTATGTGTGTTAGTTTTTTAAGTCACAACTTTTTGGGGTTCACATTATAATAGGACTGCTGATTCTTTATATTTATGACTTGAAGCAAATTATGCACTTTACATGAGTAATTGTTCTTGTGGATGGCTTCCTCCTTAATGGTTCAATGTTATTGAGCACTGATTGCCCCAATAGAATCTATACATGACACCTATTTGTTTCCTTCACATATTATTTTGATGTACAAAATTTGTGCTCACTTCTACAAGGATGGAACTTTTATATTGTAGTGCTTGCATATTTCTAGGAAACTATTTTAGATTTATGGATCTATGTGGGAACATCATATTGCTTTTATCATTTTGGTTGATAAATTAGCCTCATATTGTCCTGAGCATTTTTCCTCATTTAGAAACTTCCATTAGCAGAGCTTTAGCTACAAGTGAAGTGCTTTGTTAGATTCAAAAAGGTCTATTTGCAATGTAGTTGCATTGGAGTTATAAGGTTAGCCTATTGAGATTGAGGCCTTTGAAGAAGACAAGAAAATTGGGAGGGAAGTGAGTGATGACTCATTGCTTGTCTCTAAGCAATTGTAAACTATAAGCCAAGTATGTATAAAGTAGCTCACATGAAAATTCACTTGAGTTATACTTAGTTTAAACTCTCAAAATGATTCCTTATTAACACATAATAATGCTAACCTAAAAGTATTATTAGACACCTCACTAGTCAATCTTAATCAATAACTTTCTTATTCTTCACCAAACAAGTAAATCATGATAGATGTGTGAGTGAAAACCTCTTAATGCTTAATGGAAACACTTAATAAAAGTCATGTAAGACACTAACAACACACAATTTATCTTCAAGTCCCATAAGTATAACCATCTCACCTTTCTCCATCAATTTAGATACCATAAGGCTTGGGATCAATAAGATTTTTTTTTTTTTTTTGAAAGTAAAGGCTACAACAATTTTCTTTTTTAGGTATAAACTTTCTTTTTGACCTAAATGCCATCATTTGTTACGACAGTACCCCTACTAATTCACAAGTTAGGGACTAATGTCTTTTGCGTACTCATGATTTAAGTCACCTTTTGACATAAAGATCAACATTTGTGATGCCAACACCTAATTACATAGTCACTTAAAACATTGAAGTAAATCTATTTACAACTTATAACCTCATCTTTATTTAGATTTTTTTTTTTTAAAAAAACAAATCTTAAATCATATCCCTAAATAAGGTATATTATGTAAGAATTTCATCTTGAGTGATGATCATACATTTTTCGTTCTCTAAATAGATGCATGATATTAGGAACCACATGAAATTCACTAAACTGTTAAACATTGTGTATGTAAGGATTCTTATGCTCAACTCAAAATCATTTTTCAAAACAAAAATTTTAAGTGGAGAATGGTTCTACCATTATCCAATCATGGTTAGCTAATGTAAATAACCTTTGAATGTCAACATTGCCTACATTAGTATTATTATAGGCTTCCAAGAGTTCTAACTAAGTAAGACTCAAGTGAATATCATGCCAACTTATGCGTAATTAGACCAAGTCTTAAAAATTTTTTTGGATCTAATGTTGCCCTTTACTTGAAACTAAATCAACATTGTCTCTAATATCACAAGTAAAGATAAGGAAAATGAAACTTCTTAAGATAAGACTATGAGTGGAGAAAGCAAAGTCCAATTTCTGTGTTGGCTACAAATTGCTCTCACATTGCAACAATTAAAATAAGTATTAGGGATAAAAGGAATCTTAAATGAGTGATGGAGTAGTTGGTCATTGGCGAAATAGTAATTGTGGCTTGCACCTCCTTATGAACCTATAACAAAACATATGACAAATGAACAAAAAATTGCATCACAATAAAAAAAAAAGAAAAAAGAAAAAACGAAAACTTGGGTTACCTCCCAAGTGCTCAATTTAAAGTCTCTTGCTAGATGTTGTCTCCAAGGTCAATCAAGTAACACAATGAAGTGAATATCCTTTACCTCATCCCATTCAAAGTAGTGTTTTAGTCTTTACCCATTAATTGTGAAGGGTCTTTATTATCTCCTTGAATTTCAATTGCCCTATATGGATAAGCCTTAGTTACAACAAATGGATTAGAACATTTAGATTTGAAGAGCACCACCTTATAACCTTTCTTGAACTCTTTCCTTTGGATGCACTTATTGTGTCATACCTTGGTTCTTTCCTTGTAAATATGAGCATTCTCATAAGAGTCCCTTTTAATCTCTTTAAGTTCAATGAGCTAAAGAAGTCTCCTTTCACCAGTTGACTTCAAGTCATAGTTCAATGCTTTGATTACCTAATAAGCTTGATGTTTTAACTCCACCAACTAATGACAAGCTTTACCAAGGACTAGTAGGTAAGGAGACATGCCAAGAGGCATCTTAAAGGCTATTTTATAGGCCCATAGCATCATCAAGTTTGATTGCCCAATCCTTCTTAGAAGAGTGAATTATTTTTCTAATTTTTCTTTTTTCTAGAATCAACTCGATTTCCCTATTTGAAAATTTCACTTGTCCACTTATTTATAGATGGTAAGGAGTGCTTGTCTTGAAGTGACATCCATGTTTACTTAAGAGTGTTGCAAAGTCCTTATTCTTGAAAAGAATGTGATTGTCGCTAATGATCCCTCTTAGTAACCTAAAGCGTGAAAAGATTTACAAACTTGATGGCAACTTTGGTAGTGTTATTAGGCAATGGTCTAGCTTCAACCCACTTAGAGACATACTCCATTACAACTAAAATGCAAGGATTTCCATAGGATGGTGGAAATAAGGGATAAGTTTACATTTAGGTCACTAAATTTCTAATTTCCCACATAAAGGTCAATAACTTAAAAGTCATCTATTTAAGGGTAGGGCCGTTGCAAAACATCTATTAATAGGTTACTAGTATTAGTTTTTTAAAAATTGCTATTAAGTCCTAATGCGGCATCCATATGGCATTTAATGTAGCTAATAATATAAAGCTAAGTTAGAAAAACTACTATATTGAACCATTTTCTCTCTCTTACATGGTGCTTACCATTCAACTCTCTTCAAATTATTTTGTAGAAGTTTTCTTTTTTTTTTTTTTAAATTGTCACTTTTTCCACTAAAATTATGTTGAGGTGACAAGATTGATCCCTATGTTGATGCTTGAACTCTCTTC
Organism: Rhizophora apiculata; assembly: GCA_037832385.1. Lineage (NCBI taxonomy): Eukaryota > Viridiplantae > Streptophyta > Magnoliopsida > Malpighiales > Rhizophoraceae > Rhizophora > Rhizophora apiculata. The sequence goes on from CM075437.1 coordinate 404,192, forward strand.
TTATTATCTCCTAAATATAAATTAGAATAGAGGCTATTGCCTTAATTGTAAACTTATGCAATAGTTAGTGACTTAATTTTGAATTAAAAATTAAGAGAGACAAAGAGATAGATTGGAAAGAATGGTTTAGAGAGAGAGAGAGAAAGTAAAGACAAAAGACAAGGAAAGAGAAATAAGGGAAGAGTTTTGGTAAGTGTCACATGGGAGAGAGAAAGTGGTCTTATATGGCACATTTTTTTTGACTTGACTTTGTACTATTAGCCATGTGGATTCCATATCATAACTTAATGATGATTTTCAAAAAACTAACATTAGTTACCCTTTAATAGATGTTTGTAATGGTCTTACTCTTAAATAAATAATTTTCAAGTTACTAACCTATATATGAGAAAGTAGAAACTTAGTGATCTAAATGTAAACTTTTCTTATGGAAATGGTCTCATGAAGTCTAAACCTCATATATCAAATAATTTTACTTAAAAAATGCTAGATTGAGATATCTCTTACTGCCTTTTAAGGTTACTTATCCTTTGGCATCTATCACTTGCCAAGATGAAACTCCATGCATCTTGAAAAAGTGTTGGCCAAAAAAATCCCAATTAAAGCACTTCAGTAGCAAATTTCTTAACCTTAAGATGATCTCTGCATAGTAAGGAATGACAATGTGTGAGAATATTCACTAATTTTTCGTTGAGCACACATTTTCTAATAATTCCATCAGCACAATTTATGAATAATAATGGGTCCTCCAACGTATAATGCTTGACTTGTAAAAGGAATTTCTTCTTTTGATGGTAAGAAAACTCTAATGGAATGATGTTGCTCACCAAATAGTTCATATAGTTTGTATACCAAGGAGCTAATTGTTAAATGACTAACAAGTATTCATTTGGAAAATAATGATTGTAGCACTTTCCACTCATTTTTATTCTTGCTCCAATATTGAAAAGTGATCAGCCACTACATTTTCCAAGCCTTTCTTATCTCAAATCTTTAAATCCAACTCCTATAAAAGTAAAATCCATTAGATTAATTGTGGTTTAAAATTCTTCTTTGTCAACAAGTACTTGATAGTTGAGTGATTTGTATAGACAATGACCTTGGTTCTCACTAGATAAGAATGAAATTTATCAAAAGTATAAACAATAGCTAAGAGTTTCTTTTCCATGTCTGCATAATTAATTTTAGCATTATTCAATAGTTTGTTGGCATAATAAATCACATGCAATCGTTTATCTCCCTTTTTCCCTAACATGGCTCTCATGACATAATCACACGCATCACACATTAATTTAAAGGGTGGGCTCTAATTTGGGGCTGTAATAATTAGTGTAGAAGTCAACTCCTTCTTTATCTATTAAAAGTTTCCATGCATTGATGATTAAATCGAAAAGGTACATCCTCAACTAACAAATCACACAATAGTTTGTTGATTTTTGAAAAATTTTAGATAGATCTCTTATAAAAACTTACATCTCAAAAAACTCCTAATAGCCCTAATTGTATTAGAGGAGATAACTTTTCAATCACCTTAATTTTGGCTCGATCAACCTTTATACCCTTAAAAGAAATCCTATATTATAGGATAATTCCATTATGAACCATGAAATGACATTTCTCCTAATTTAATATTAAATTGGTTTATGGACATCTTTGAATAACCAATGCCAAATTACCCAAGGATGTATCAAAAGAACCAAAGATAGAGATGTCATCCATAAATACCTCAATGATGTTTTTAACCATGTTAGAAAAGATGGTCATCATACATCATTGGAAAGTGGTGAGTGTATTGCAAAGTTTGAAAGTCATCCTCTTATATGGAAATGTCTCTTGAGGATAAGTGAATATAGTTTTCTCTTAATCATTTACACAGTAGGAATCTAATTATAACTTAAGTACCTATTGATGAAATAGTAATATTCATGATTAGTTAACCCCTTTAACATCTAATTAAGGAATAACGAGGGAAAATGATCCTTTTGAGTAACAACATTCATTTTCCTATAATCAATACACACTTTCTACCAAGTGATCATCCTAATAGGAGTCAACTCATTCTTGTCATTAGGCACAATTATCATGCCTCTTTTCTTTAAGACCACCTGAGTTGGACTTACTTAAGAATTTTTGGAGATAGGATAAATGATGCTGGCATCTAACAACTTAAGTACCTTGGCTTCAATAACATCTTTCATGTTAGGATTGAGACGCTGTTTATTCTCCACACAGTTCCTCTATGAGAATCTCGTGCATTCAAAATGAAGGACTGATACCCTTGATGTTGGTAATAGTTTAAGCCAAAGTTATCTTGTGTTGCCATAATACCCATAATAACTTATCTTCTTTAATCTTATTGAAAGTTGTTGATACGATGATAGAAAATGTAGAAGACTTGCCTAAGTAAGCATACTACAAATGGTTTAGAAGTTGCTTAAGCTTAAGTTGTGGGTGTGTCTTTAGAGAAGGTGATGGTTTGGGCTTTCTAAGACCAAGTTCTTCAAACATAGGTTGTCCTCTTTAAGTTAGATGATACTTAACTCCATCGAGTCTTATCACATGCTCTAAAAGTGTTAAATCCTCACCTTTGATGCAAGTTACAAGTGGCTCCATAAGGGCTTTTTTTTTTTTAAAGTCACATGCATGAGAGGATTGACAACTTCTACCATAAAGCGAGGATCACCAATGATTGGATACTTCATAGCCTTGAACACATTAAGTTTTTGCTTGTCATTACCTACTTGTTGTACATCAATAAGAGCACCTTCAATAGCTAAAAAAGACCTCCCCAAAATTATAGGAATCTTAACATCTTCTTTTATCTCAAGAACAAGAAATTAGGTAGGAAAATAAAACTTCCCAACCTTTACCAACATGTCATTAATCATATCAAGTGCATACTTGATAGATTGATCCCTTAATTGAAAAGACAAAGTGGTTGTCTTTAAGTTTCCCATTCCAAGTCTCTTGAAAAGAGATAAAGGCATTAGGTTAATACTAGCACCAAGATCACACAAGTAGTTATCATACCAAGTGGGTACTTGATAGATTAATTTGCTAATTGTAAAGACAAAGTGGTTGTCTTTATGTCTTCCATTCCAAGTCTCTTGAAAAGAGATAAAAGCATTAGATTAATACTAGTACCAAGATCACACAAGCATTTATCAATACTGACTTTTCCAATAAAGTAAGGAATAATGAAATTCCTTGGACCCTTCAACTTTGAAGGTAGCTTGCTTTGAATGATGGCATTACACTCCTTTATCAAGGCTACTACAACATATTCTTCAAGCTTCCTTTTGTTGGAAATAATTTCCTTTAGAAATTTAACATATGAAGGCATTTGAGCTATAACCTCTAAAGGTATGTTAATGTGAAGCTTCTTAAATATCTCTAAGAACTTTAAGAAGTTTTTGTCATCATTATGCTTCTTCAACCTTTGAGAAAATGGGATGGGTGGGACATAGGGCTTGAACTTATAAGGTGAGGTGTAAAAATCATTTATATCCTTATGGCTAGGTAAGTTTCCCTTGTTCTTTGCTTGGATTAGAGTTGGCTTGTCTAATTCCTCTTTATGCTCCTTGAAGACACCATGTTAACTATGCTCAACAATGTGAGGATTTTCAACAAGTTTTCCATTCCTGAAAGTAATAGCCATGATGTCGTATTTAGGATTGACCTTGGTAGTGCTAGGAAATTTCCCTTAAGCTCTACCAAATGCCACATTAGCTAATCACCCCTTGTGAACCTCCAAGTTATGCATTAAAGCTTGTTGAGTTAAGGCAACTTGATCAACCTTTACATTTAGCTTATTTAACTTGACATCTTCGCTAATCATCCTTTCTTCCAATTTGGACATGTATTGCATAAACATATTTTCCAATTGTGGCTTCTTTTTTGTAGGTTGACCTTGAAAGGGTACTCTTTATTGGAATTTGGATGGTGTATTAGGTTAATTACTTTATTCCTTTAAAGAAAAATTTGGGTGGTTACATCATCCTAGATTATAAGTGTTGGAATATGGATCATTCTTTGGTTACCATTCTACATAGACCCCCATGTAGTTAATGTTTTGCATATTAGAACTAGAGGAATCTATATATATGCAAGTGGCCATGTTATGGTCAGGCATCTTACAATATGAACATTATTCTCTATGCATGGTCTCCTAATTCACCAAAAGCTTTACTTGCCCTTCCAAATCAATAACTTGAAGTGCCATATCATTTTAGGTTGATAACTCATAGCCTCCTAACCTTCTTCTTCTCATAGCCTTCTATTGGGAATTAGTGCCCAACATTTCATAGATGTAATAGGCTTTATCAATGATCTTGTCACCTATATAGCCACCTATTGTGGTATCAACCAAGGTTTGTGAAGTTATTTATGGGAAATTAATGATGGGGACACTGCATTAAAAGCATTTTAAATCTATCCATGCCTCATGAAAAGGCTCTCCATTAAGTTGAGAGAATGAACAAATCTTGCTTTTAAGGTCTGTAGCCTTTTGAGACATGTAACACTTTGTCATGAACTTATCATAGACTTGGTCCTAAGTAATGAGTGATCCCTCAGGTAAATTGATCAACCATGTTTTCATCTTATCCTTAAAAATATGAGGGAAACATTGCATCCACAACTCATCCTTTAAACAACCTTGTAAAGGGAAGTTTTGAACTATATAGTATAATTCTTTAATGAAGGTGACTTGATAACCCAGGAAAGGCTAGCAACATATTGAAGTGAATTATTTTCATCTCATACTTGTGTGCTACTATTAAGCTCAATGCAAGAAGAGTAGGCACCAATCACTAGTTATTGAATATCTTTCATGTTAAGTTGAACCTATGGATGTGCTTTTTAACTAATGTTATTGGCTCAATGAACCATTTGTTCATTTTTCCCTCGACTTTTTGCCATCTTTACTCTTCTTTGTGCTCAATTATGATGATAGGCCCTTCAATTTTAGGGTTCAAAGGAAGTAATTCAACATTCTTGGATTCTCTTAAGACCATACACTACATACAAAAATAAAATAAAATAAAATAAAAGATAAATGCTAGGTTAATGATAGAAAATCAAATAAAGGCAACCAAAAAGGAATTCACAAACACAATCAATAAGGTATAGAGAGAACAAAACCAAATCTTACAAAAAAAAAAAAAAAAACTAGAAAAAGAAAAACAAATAATGTTAAAGAAAAGAAATAAAAGCAATACAAGGCATAAATCATAATTAATGTTACCATTCCTTAGCAATGATGCCAAAAACTTGGTTGAATCTACTTGCAAGTGTGCAAGTTTGATTATAGTGATAAAACCTAGTGAATATTCCAAACGTTATATCCACAAAGAATGGGAATGCAATTGTGATTTATACTACTATGAAATTAAACAACATTACTAAAAGAAACTTGATTAAAAAAATAATAAAATTGAATTAACTAATAAACAAATAATGTGAAAGAATTTGAAGTTTGTTTAGTCAAATTGGGTACTCAAGTTATGGGGTTTCACCCAAAAAGGGTGAATCATATTAAGTTTATATGGGTTCATGATTTGAATGTCATTTTCCTCTCTTATAGCAAGTGTTCTTTGTCAAACAATACCGATCGTCTCTAAACTATGTGTGATCCTTCATCAAACTCACACATAAGTAGATTAGATTCATTAAGTACAAGGAACTATACAACATCACGCAAACTTATTCATATGTCTATCTCAAAGTTAGTATGTCTATTTGTTTAGAGCATAGTTATGTGTCATTCATTGATCTCAACATAACCTAAAACTCTACTTTTATTGTAATCAAGCATAAAAGTACCAATAAAACTCAAAATAGATAAATCAAATCACAACTCTCATTAAATAACTTAGTCAACCCAAAAAGTATGAATAACCTATAAAATTTCAAATGAACCAATCCCTAAAATAAGCTACATCCCTTTACCCTAGCTTAAGATTTTAGATATCCATACTAAAAACGACAAAATAAACCAGTATTCAATATATCTTAAACCATCATCAAAAAATTCTCCCCTAAGTCATTTGTCATCATGTTATTTATAGATCTCCCTTAAAATGACTAGCATACCCTCAAAACATCCCAAAAAAATCTTATAGCATTCTAGAAATTGTAGTAAATTGATGCCAATTGGACTAAATTAGTGTGGGTTCAATTAGTTTAGCAAAGTTATGTGTCTAGAATCAAACTAATTCAATAACTAGCCATGGATGGGCATTGGTCAAACCTTCCAGCAGCAAACCAATTTGCTAATTGCTTTTATAACTAGTCTACATCTTCTCTTCTATATTTCATACTTTATGATAGGTCCAATTCACTAATTCCATTACTTTGTTGCTATGATTCCTTACTTATAAAACAAAGAGAATTGCACATGAAATAAAACCTATCAAAACCAATCATAATTGCATAATTTGACCTTACATCAAGCTTAAAATTCAATATAAAATTTGTACAATTATTAGGCCTATCAAGTGAGGTTATAAGGGAGGTAAGGTAAGAGTAGGAAAAGGGTTCTTTAAACATTTAAGATGCATTTGAAGAGCCTTAGTCCCTATTTCTAAGGATGAGCCCATCATAGAGGCCCTAAATGGTTTAAGTAATAAGCTCCCTCCTAAGGAGGACCTCAATCCATCTTACCCAGTGAGACAATAGGGGGTATCTTATGATAAGTCCCCTATACAAGATGCTTGTTCATCATGTGTTCACCCCCACTTAGAGAGGTATAAGAGATGTAAGGAGATTTCTACTTTGGTTGCTTAAGAATTCAAAAAGCTCCACAAAATTGGCAAGGGCTCTCATCTTAACCCCAATGCTCAAAGTGTTATAGGTAATTTCACTTTAGATATTGACTCTCGTCATTCCTCATGTGAAAGTGGAGAGAACATCATGAGAACTGCCTTCAATCTATCTCTTAAAAAGAGAACTTAAGTTCATCATTTCTCTTTTATGTGACTACTTTGTAACAAAGGTGTCTGAGGATGTCTAGGTTAGGGATTCACATGGAGATGCCAAGCTAGAAAGAGACATGGTGATGACTCTTACTAACATGATTTATCTTCCTTACCTTCATAACACCACTCATCATATTTCCTTGAAGGCATAGTCAAAGTGAACCGTTTATTTTTTTTATTCACCTTCTCAATCAATTGTGTAGCTAGAGTGACATCAATTGAGATTTATGCCAAGATTGATAAAGTCTCACTCTGTGCATCCAAAATTTTGAATGTTGCTTCATGTTGAAGTTGTCAAGTTAAAGAATAAACTTAAGGAGGTTGATTCATTTTAGGGGAGGCATAAAAGGCCATTAATGAATTGGAAAAGGTGACCAAACAAGGAGAGGAGTTAAAAGAGGCAAACTCCTAGTTGGGCTGAACACTTGAGTTACTCTTTAACAAGGTAGAGAAGCTCTATGTTAAGAATGTCAAGATGAAGAAGTGGTTGCTGGGGTTGCTTGCCACTTTAACAGCTTCCCACATTAGTCTTTTTTGCCCTACTCTTAAAGAAGAAAATTGTTGATTTAAAGACTAAATTATAATTTGCTCTAGTAAACCTCAAAGAGTGTCATGTAAAGGGTGTTCATGTTGCTTATATTGCTAAGGGAGCTCAAGCACAAATCTCTCATTATGATTTGGATTAGGAGATCAAGGTTAGTTGGGCTGAAGTAAGGAATGAGTTAGGATCTAAAACAAAAGGGTTCATGCTTAAGGCTCTTAAGTGAGGTCAAGACAAAGGTTATGCTTGCTCCAAGGTTAGAATTATTAAAATGTCTATGTCATTTGTTTTTTCAATTCATAGACTTTCACAGGTGAAGTGGTAACTAAGGCTTGGCCTATCTTTGTTTGCTATAGCTTTTTTTTACTATATATTATTTCTGATTATACATTTATTTTCTGAATTACAAATAAAACATTACTATACATTGTGATTTCTATTTATTCTTTTTGATTTTGTTTTCTATTTACTTTGTATCATTGTCTTCACATTTACCACCTTGCCCTTTTGAGTCAATTTTAGAAAATAAATTTGCATTTAACTGGCCTTCCATGTATCTTTAAATTCCATCTACACTTGATGTTAACCTATCTTGAGATCATAGTTGTGTTAGATGTTGAACCATTTACCAATGTAGGGAGATCAAACATATCCATTCCCCTATAAAGGCTCTTATTCTTGATTAGGCCTAACCACTATTGGATGGTGCTTAGGGAGCATATAAATGTTACCTTGTCACAACCTTTTGCACTGATGCTAACAAATGCTTTTGCTCCTATGGAACCTTGTTGTTAATGGGGGCCATGTTGAACCCTTACTCTGGCAAAGCCTTATTGAAGGAAAAGGATAGTTTAACCCCTTAATCCTAGGGAAATTCATCAATAGTAAAGGCTTTCTTTAGTTTTTGATAAGAGAAGAATTGACCTTAGTTGATGCCTCCTTAAAAACCTATCTCATAATGCTTTCAAAGTCCAACTCCTTGTACTTATGCTTTACTTTTGTGCTAAAATAAAAAACAATTAGTACAAAATTCACAAAATCTTAAGAAACGCAAAATAGTATAATTAACTTGTTCAATTGCCTCCTTAGGCTTAGCTGTTGCTTGAACATAATAGCACCTTTCCTCTAGAGACTTGTTTGAGTTTGAGGAAAGATTATAAGACTCATCCACCTCTACATGTGATGTTACCAAATACTCACTACCATTTTTGAACAAAATAGGAGGATAGGGTTTGATAACCTTTCTTTGTGTGATTAACCCATAACTTATTTGCCCCTCATTTATTGTTAAATTGGCAAGGTTTTCAAACTAACTTAACTATGGTATGTAATTTAAATAGTTGTCTAATGTCAATAATACCCCATCAGTTTTGCTTGAATAGATCGATCTCCAACAATTTTTAAGTCCATAGAAGGGCTTTAAGTTCCAATCACATTAAGTAATAACCTCATTTGAGAACTTTGTGAAGAAGAAATCACAAATAAAAACCTTAAAACATGGTGGCTTGCCTTTAGTTTCTTTAAGATTTCAACAAAATCCTTGGAAGGCTCCAACTAGTGTGAGCCAAGTTCTAAAGGAGGTCTTGAAGTATAAACTGAGGAACATGACACTAGCATGGCCTCTATAATCCATAGATGTGCTCATACAAATAACATGAATGGGCTAGTTAAAAGACGCCAACTAGCTAATGACAATTATGTTGAAGTAAGACCATGATACATAAGAAGCTTTAATAGTGACTGTTACATAGACAGCTTTAACTTGGTAAGGAATTGCTCACAATAGAGTGTTATGTACCTAATAGGAGGAGAGCATGCTCTTTCCTTGGGAAGATAAGTCATAAGTCATACCTTACAAGGATACAAAAATCCTTGCAAAACTTTTCATTTAAACAATCTTATTTGACACACAAAAAGTAGGTGTTCACAAAATAATTCCAATAACTATAGGTAGGGTTGAGGGGTGGATGCTTACCTAATGCTTAGGAGCTTACTGTTGAGAGATTGAATACTAAACCACCAAATAAGGGTCTTGTTAGGTCTCATAAGGTTTAAAAGTGGCATTATGCCATGCATGGTTATGTCTTTATGGGACATACTTGCTACATAGGACTAAAGAGGAAACAAAGCTTCCTCTTATACCTTTGAAACTCTATATCCCTTTAATCTAGAAGAATAGTTTGCATAATCTCTCAAAAGGAGTGACTCTTATGAAGAAGAGGAAACGATAGCATAATGGAAAAAATTTTGAAAAAAGTTAAAAAGGGGCATTAAATTGATGATAAAAACTTTGTAGTAATTTTGAGAAACCATGAAGACACCCTAACAATGATTGATGTGGCATGATCCTTATTGTCTATTTCAAAACTATGTCATTAACTTTTCTATAGTGTACATGATAAATTCTATTTAAGTCTTGAAAAGCAAAATAGACATAAGGACTTACTAACAAAAACTTGCTAACTATTGATTCAATTTCTAATTCCTAAATAATGATTATACTTTACTCACATTATCTACCTTCTTCCTTTAACTCTAGTTTGTATCCTTATATTTATTTACATTGTATGGATCATGGATTTTGCATTAGTTTCTAGACTTGACTCATCTTTGCTACTTTCAGAGGTAGCCAATATAAACTACATTATGAATTCTTCAATGCCTACAAAAGTGATAAAAAATGAGTTATTTTATTCAATCATCATTAAGCAAGTATTCTCAATTAGTCATTGAAGAAATATAATAGTCTTAATAATCTAATACACTTGCCAAAGTGGCAGTATCATGGCTTAAAATAAAATGAAAAGCTAATCTAAATTGGAAAAAAGAGCCATTCACCAATATATTAAACAAGATTTAGACATTATGGAAGTAAAAAGCAAAATCACAAGTTTTAAACATGTAACAAAATAATTATTTTATCAAAAACAAATTAAATACATTCTCTAGACAATAATAAACTAAAACAAAATAAAAGAAAAAGTTCTTGTCATGGCTAAATCACTATTATTAATTCCACAATTTTAGAGATGTAGAAAAAACTACAAAGTACTTGTCATGTGAGTTAGAATTTTTTTCCCATAATGTCAATATAACATGTAAATTACTTGCTTGCTCCCTCTCTCTCTCTATCTCTCTGTCTCTCTCTGTCTCTCTCTCTCTCTCACTCTCTCTCACACACACACACACACACATAAGTATAGGCACTTCTTTCTTCTTTCTATTGAGGGTTTATTTAAACTTAAAACAACTTTAAGAATGAAACTTGTGTTAATCCTTAATGTAACCCAAAAAAAGGGGTGAATTGGGTTTAAATGGTTAAGGTCCTTTAATGCTTGCCCAATCCTAACTCCAAGAGATGAAACAAAACAATAAGTGATAAACAAATATAATCATAAGCAACATAAATGTAACAAGTAAATAAATAATGCTGGGAAGAAAGAGTGCATAACATTTATCAAGGTTTTCACCTTAAAAGTTCAATCATCTATCATTTCCTTTTTTGATGGGTGGAGAAAACTCTTACACATTTGGTCCTTTGACCTTTAATCATACCAAGCTTCCATAAAGCTTTACATAAGAATACAATCCTTCTTAATTCTAGAGCACACTTTTAAACTCTTTTCACTAAAGCACTCTTGCTCTTAATCTTTTTTGCTTGATCACACTTGCTCTTTTTTACTTTTTATTGCATGATAAAGTTCTTAAGCATTTTTTCTTTTATTCTTGTTTAAGGTTTCTAATCTTATTTTACAAGCAAGAGTATATACATTCAAAAGGTTAAACTAATTGTTATGATGAAGATCTCTTTCCATAAAGAAAGTCAATCAAATTTTGAGATTGAATCTAGAAACTTCTTCATATAGGGCATTGGTTGACCTTAGTATCTTGATTAGTTGATTGGTCTAAACTCTTAGCCAGACTCTAAACTATTGCACTTTATGTTTTTTTATCACATTGATTGGACATAACACCTAGTCTAGTTGACTAATCCAAATTCTTAATCAAAAATAGCTTTCTACAACTAAATACTCTTCTACTCATCTAGTTAGACAAAATGATTGGTTTAATCAATTGATTAAAACTCTCAAGCAAAAATCAATCTTTCTCAAGAATTTTCTTTTTTGTTTTCTCTAAGATGTCCAAATAACCATAACAATAGGTTTGGTCTGTCAATTTAAGCATTTTGCCTACATATTGAATCTTTTGATTCTTTTCATCTTGCCTTGAGATATCTCAAAATCTTATTTAATATCCTTCTAAAGAATAGATGGAATACTACAAAAATTTTTGACCAATAATTTTCTCATTTTAAATTCAAATATGAGATTCAAAAATCTTAATATGTATAGTATATAATTAAAGATAATATATTAAAATAGAATAAATATGCTAATCAAGCACTCAATTAGTGATAAGTCAGAATATACATAATCAATCAAGTAATGACTAGATAAATTTAATCATAAGGACAAATCAAAATTCACTAAATAAATCACATGATCCTAACAATCTCAATAACCTAAACATTCTAATCACTCACAAATCTCAAGTGCTAAAATGTTAAATCCACAATTACTTCTTAACTGATGTATATGCTACTTCATTAATGAAAATGCAATTAGTTTTAAATGTCTTTGAGAGAAGTTATATTGTGAATCTATATTTCTACTTTAAAGGAAAGGATAAGTGCAAAATCATAAATCCCTTCTGGTTCAAATGGTCCAAATTAATTGAGTTTGTACCCTAAAAATTTACCATTGATTAAGAACAACAAAGATTTTCATTTTAGAATCAAAATAAAATAAGAAGGAATTAATAACTATTGTTGACTTAAACTAATAAGTGTGCCACTTAGCACTAGTTATCCCCCTTATGGCTACGCTTAAGGTTTATGCTATTTTAAGTCACAAAAGAAGATAAGGGTAGGCATGAAAATCTTGACTAAATAATACCATTATTAGTCCCTAACTTTTTTTTTAAATAAAAAAAAGCTATACAGGTGACATAAAATATGAGTATGCAAAGCACTTTGAAGTCGTGATTATTTAGAAAAGAATAAAGAAATGAACAAAGAAGTGACTATTATGTCCTTTAAGCTACATTTGTTTAAATTAGTGGACATAATATGGTAGATTAGGTATGAAGTTTGCAAATAGATTTCAACTTTATTCACTAAGTTTGGAAGGTTTATTCTATATATGTATATATTGGATAGAAGTTTGACTCCACACACACATTCAAAGAACCAAAAGTGAGATGAAGTTGATATTTTAGTAGAAATTATACATAGTTAGCATGCTTTCCAATTTCTTATGAAAAGTACAAATTGATGATTCTTGAGGCTTATCGAAAAAAAAAAAACAGAAAATTTTGTAAATTCTTTTTGCTTGAGGACAAGCAAAGATTTAAATTTGGGATTATTATGATATACTAAATTTTTATATATAATTTTAATATCTTTTAACTTAATTAATGACTTTATTCTTGAGAAATTGTTTCATTTTACTTAAAGTTATTATATTTCTTTGCTAGGTGGGTTAAGGAAACAAATAATGTGCAAATTGGGCAATTTAGGCTTGAAGAAAGAAAAAAATTGAGGACTCAAGGTTGAGAAGTTAAAGTCAAAGCATTTTAGAGTTAAATCATTTTAGAGTCAGAATTTTGCAGTTGGTTAGGAGAAAGTTTAGCAATAAATGTGATATTTTGGCCTTGATTTCTTAATAGGTAGAATTTTATTCTTCCATGCAATTACTACCTTGGGCTTCCCATTTTAAGTCTAATTCCATCAAAATAAAAAGGCAAGAAAATTAAGGTTTATGAGGGATGATTGAGAAGAAAAAAATGAATAATTGAAGGAAAAGACCCATGACTTGGGCCTAAAGGATGAAGTTAAGGGGTCTTCTTACCTCTTTTCATTAAGAATTCTTATATTTAAGTATGAATTAAATTAATTTGCTAGGGCATTTTGATGTAGCTAGTTACCTTAAAGATAAAGTTTTATTTCAATTGACTTTCTTTATTCATATTATGAGTTTGTTGTTAATCTTAATGCTTTTAAATAACTTATCACTATTCAAATGATCTGTCATTTGGAAAGAACTCTAAAAGGAAAATTTCACAATCAGATCCAAGTAATAAACTCTATAAGAATACAATTTAGGGTTGAAGCTATAATTTGACTTGTGTGAATTCAATTGAACAACCATAAAACTCAATGAACTAATCAAGGTTTATTATTTTCATTGAGAAATAAAAATAGTCAAAATTGATTGGTATATTTGATAGGGCTTGGGAAAGAATATCAAAGAATTATGATTCTTTATCCATAATATGAATAATTAAATGTTGAATTGGTACAAGTGAAGTAAAATACCCTAGGTTTAATTTAAATTGGTAAATTCATAGTTAGTTCATAATTGATAGGTAAATTCTTACTATTACTGATTTTGATTAAGATTAAATTCTTTAGATTTAATTCAACTTTTCTTTAGTTTAAATAATAATAAGATTAAAGAAACTTTGGTACTTAGCAATCCTTTAAGGATGATACTTAACTCATTATTATATTACTTAAGTGATTTCATATACTTGCAAATTTGGCCATCAGCCTTAATGAAGAATAATATTTTATCACCCTTATAAATTATTTTTCACAATATGGTTATATGTATTTGCCTCATGGAAACTCTAAATTATTGGATGTCATTAAGGTATACATAAAAGAGGTTCAAAGACAATTAGACAAAAAAGTGAAAATCATAAGATTTGATAGGGATGGTGAATTTTATGACACATATAATGAATCAAGGTAGTGTTTAAGTCCATTTGTAAAATTCTTCAAAAGTCATGACATATATCTATAATATATTATGTTAGACATACCTATACAAATGATGTGGCTAAAAGGCATAATCAAACATTAATGAATATGGTTAGAAGCATAATGAATAACTCTTCCTTATCCAAATTTTATGGATTTATGCACATAAAATTGTAAATAATTTATTAAATAGGGTTCCTAGTAACACTTTTTAATGTACTCCTATTAAACTATAGATAAGAAGGAAACCTAGTATAAGACACATATTTAGGATTATCAAACAAAAGTGAGAATTTTAAATCCACATGAAAGAAGCAACTCACTATTGTCTAATGTAAATGAACCACAAGAATAACATTAACAAGATCTCAAAGTGAAAGGAGATCAGCTATATTGAGTAACTCACTATTTGATAAATAAGGATGTAATTTTGATTTCATAATATATAAAAAGTATTGAATCTAATAAATAGATTGATAAAATTAATGAAAAGAAACAATATTTATGATCTCGTCAAATTGCTAAAAGTTTGCAAACGAGTTAGTTGTAATGACTGAATGTGATATAAATGGCAATATTGAATAATATAAGACTAGATTTATTGCTAAAAGTTATACTTAAAAGAATGACATTGATTATACAAAGATTAAAATTAATAAGTGTTCACCTATGGTTCTTCTCATATAAAAAGGTAACAAATTTAATCTTATGCAATGTCCTAAGAATGATCTAGAATATAAAAAAAATGAAATCAATTCCATATGCCTTTGTAGTTGGTAACTTAATGTATCTGCAAACTCACACTAGATTGAATATTAATTAGTTTTATAATCAAAATGTTAGATAGATATCAAAGTGATCTTAAAATAGATCATTGGAAAGTTACATATAAAATTAGGTATATGTAAGAAATAAAGAATTACATACCATATTTGGAAAATCCAACCATTTAAAAGTATTTAGATATTCAAATTCATACCTTGTTGGATGCCTTAATAGCATAAGGCCCATAATCCTTTATCTATTTCTAGTAAGAGAAGGAGCAATATCATGAAGCAATCTATCATTATGTTATCCATTATGAAAGCAAAGTTTATAACATGATTTAAAGTTATAAATCATGCATTATGGTTATGGAACTTTATAGAGTTGTCGACACCATTACCAAGTCATTGAAATTTTATGCATTTCCACAATAGTAGTTTTCTCTAAGAACATTAAATGTTTAATGGGTTAAACTTATGAAAATTGAAGTATTTTGCCATTAAGGAAAAGTCTCAAAAACAAAGAGTATTTATAAAATACTAATTGATCTTATGATAATATATCATTAAGAAGGTTTACAACCAACATTATATAGACAATATATTCTCATAGTAGGTCATTATTGTAATGTTAATTAATGATGTATGATATAATAACACTTTGATTTCAATTATGTGTTTCCAACATACATTATGTATATCATGTTATCTTATGAATATGTACACATTATTATTTTTAACTTAATAGGAAAGTCTTTATGAGATGTTATTATGGACCATAATGAAATTATGTTTCATATACATACTTTATGAGTCTTGTATAGTAAATTATTAGTATTGTAGGATATAGAAAGGAGTGTTTCTATTAAATATATTATCATTATCATAACTTATATTGGCAATTTATATTATGACTTTATGATGTATTCACAAGAGATTATATATTATTGTCATTTAAGTATAATAATTAATGGAATAAATTCCTAATCAGAGTAAGTAGGGAAAATGCTAAAATATTCTCAATTAATAATATCAGAATATTCCTAAACAATATTCTTATTAAAAACTCAATTATAATATGACTTGATTAATGAGAGAAAGATCTATAAATTATTACACTAATTAAGGATTATAATGTCAAGCATGATTCAAGTATTGATAAATATGCCTAATTTAAACTATGAAGTTATGGATATATATCATTGCTTGTCTCTCTTCTAAATAGACACAAAAACTTTATCTAAAGGTTCGTGATTATGGTAAAGGTTAAGAGAAAGAAATCAATTAGTAGGTGAAGATGAACTTATGAAATCTCCAAATGCATTAATGGCTTTAACTTTGGCTAATTCAAGTATGTTATTTACCGTATTATCTACATAAATTTATTTAGTTTTAAGATATAAAAGACTAATGTTATATGATGATAAATTTATCGAGAAATCTAACATAACTAGAAAGATTGTTTTTAAAAGACATGTTATGGCTTAGTAATGATGGGATGCCCTTTTCACATGAGTTGGACAAATTAATTTAAGATAAGAATGCTACTCGTCTCGTTTTCCAACATTTTCTCAAGGCTCACATTTTTCTGTTTGGGCTAGAATGGGATTAATTATAGAGTAAATATTGGGTTAAGAATATGGGCATATTAGTAATTGAGATTATGTCAAATTGAAGGTTGTACTATAGAGATGAGAATAGGTAAAGGATATGATATATTAATAAATGAACCCTATAATATATTACTTTACTGAACTGCCCATTATTTTAGCATTTGTGTATGTTGGGTCCATGACTTTTTGAGTCTGAGAAATTTCTACTTCATTAAGTTACTAAATAAGTGCATTTTCTCTCTCTCTCTCTCTTATACATAGCAATCTAATGTTGAGATTGCTGAGATCATATGTGATATGTTATATTTTGATGTGTCCCTCATAATTGATTGAGTGATTTACTCATGGTTAATTGAAAATTTACACAACACATTATATACATCTAGTTGATTTTGATTCATGATATATATGTTAAGATGTTTGAATTTGAAATTTGAAATAATCTATATGTTAGCCAAATATCTTATAACTTCTATCAAATCTTTACTTTTAGAAATATCTTGAATGAGATCAAGAGAGTTCTCAAGGAAAGATGAAAAAAATTAGGGCATCCAAAGTGTTATCAGATAATTATAATTAGTGAACCAAACCAATTGCTGTGGTGAAACCAACTATTGCTATGGTCAACCAAACAACATAAAGAAAACAAAGGAAATTAGAGAAAGATAGATTTTTGGTCGAGAGTTTCAACTGGTCAATCAAACCAATTGTTGTGGTCAACTGGACGCGCTGAAGGAGTTTTAAGCTAAGGATAGTTGTTTTAATGCAGTGCTGCTGATAAAGGACATCTTCAGTGGGGTGAAAGGAGTTGATACAATACACGAGTAAGCAATGTTTTTCAAGAAAGAATAAATCGGGGTTCGATCCGTTGCATATTGCTGCTTTGTAAGGGTAACATGGCAACACTCTCGCACCTTCATCTTTGTTATTTGACTTTAATCTTTGGAGCAGTTTTATCGTGTTTTATTGATAAATAAGCGATTCGACGACAATTTAATATGAAAATGAAGAAAACAGTGGCATCATTACTTCAGGGTAGATAGATTATTACTATGCAAGTCATGGCTTGATGTGTGGCAAAAATATTATTTATTCGGGTTAGCTCCTTGAATTTAATTGCGTAGTAAGCCAACTTTCGTGACCTTCATTTTCTGATTAGATCTCCGGGTACAAACTATGAATAGAATGATCAATGCCCTCCAATAAGACACAAGATTCAGAACCTAGGCCTTCAATAATTGTACCTACAATGCCCTCCAGGTTTTCCCTCGACATTTTGATGCTCGAGTATTTAATATATGATCCATATAATTTTGTTTAGGCTTTTAAATTTTACTCACGTAAATTACTGTTTTTTTTTTTTCTTTCTATTCCTCGAGTTCATCTTTTCAAAAAACCAAAAAAAAAGAAAAAAAAAAAAAAAAAGGGATTTGACTCGATGAAATGATGTCGTATGCATCCTTGTCAGTCCATTTTGACATGTTCTAGTGCCTAGACGAAGAAATGTCCTACTGTGGATTGCAATTAGTGATGGACCCAAAATAAATAAATAAATAAATAAATATTAAAAATAATAAGTTTTATAAATAAAAATAAACTAACACAACTAATATATACGATTAAAAATAAATTATATTAATTATTCTGAATAATAAAAATTATAATTATTTTTTATAAATTTTAATGTTTTAAACTAACTTTTTATTTTTTATATAATCAAATATATATTTTATTGTATAAGTAATTATATAATTAATTAGTTATTTTGCATTGCAATCAATAAAATTAAATTTAATTTCATAAACAAATATATATACAATATACTTTTATATTTTTTTTTATTTAATAATGTTTATTACTAGTAATTTTTTTTATTAAAAGATTAAAAAACAAAACATTTCTAAAAGGAGTGTTGCCAGACTTGGAATAAAAAAAAAAAAAAAAAAGAGCTCATAAGAATAAAATTTCTTTATAAAAATATGAAAACAAGAAAATTCAATGAAACAATTTTGAAATAAATGGAGGAAAAAAATATATGAAAATAATTTTCATCCTGATTAAGAGAACAAATCGGCGGGGTACAACAAATAGATTGTAAGACTCGAACAGATTAAGGGGGGCAAAATTTGATTAAGTGAACAGATTAAGAGAGCAAAAAATATAATGCAAGTAAGCCACGAACTCATGACTGCAGGCAGCAATCAAAGCAGAAGATGCAAACGGGGGAAAAGCGTTTACCACTGGACTACATTACACTCCATGGGATGTGTACCGTTGTACGTTAAAATAAATATAAAACTTGAAAGGATTCGGAGGGCAAAGACTCCGCTCAACCCAACTAGGACCCACGGCCTAATTGCGATTTCATATCGCCATGGACAGAAACCTTCAAACTCGTACGATTACTATAAAATTCTATAACAATAAGAGATTGCTTTTCGAGAGCAAATGATTTATGAAAGAATGATCCCTTTATATAATACTAGATTCATGCCCCCACGTTGCACGAGTGTTAGATATTGTCGAGTCTCATCACCCTTCTTAAATATGAAATTGCAAGTTCAACCATTTTGTGTTTCGAAAGTCAAATAAAAAGGATGCGTCGCACATTTGAATATTTTGATGACTCCGACGGTGCAATGCTAATGCGGAGGACGCCCGTTAGCAATGGTGAATGCACCGGTTGGAAACACGAGGTGCAAAATAATTACGTGAAGCAAAGACTTACATTGTGGCAGTAACTTATAGTCTGATTGCACATTCTAATCTTTCGAGTAGGCCCTAAAAGTATAGACTTTTTGATTTTATCGTTGAAAATGAAATATTTATTCAAAAAATGTAACTCTTGAAAAAACTAGAAAGAAGTTGTTTAACTTTTCAATATTGCCTCCCACATTCTATTATGACTTGAGTTAATTGCCATTGACAATTTAGATGTAAAATTTACATTCAAATTGTCTAACTATATCTACCAACAAGTCTAAATATATTGATATTATGGAAATGTAGTAAGTAAATCTTAAAAGAATCTATATTTATATATATTTTAATAATTAATTTATAATTTTTTAATATTTTAATAAAATTAAAGTATTAACATATATCTAATCAATTAAAATTTAATATATAATATAATTTATTTATTTTATATTAATATTTATATATATTATATATATTTGAAATTTTCATAATATAAATAATTATAATTAAAAAAATAAAAAATAAAAAAATAATTTTTTTTTAAAAAGTAATCTTTAATTTTTAAAAAAATATTTTTAAATTTATTTTTTTAAAAAAAATTATTTATAATTTAAATTTTTTTTTCTCTTTGTCTTTTTTAATAAATTATTTTCAAGTTTATTTTTTATTTTTTATAAAAATATTCATAATTTTAAATTTTATATTTTTTATTTAAATAAAATATAAATAAAAAATATTTTTTTTTATAAATATGATAAATTTAGTGCATCGAGTTTAAAACTAATTTTACAATAAAAGTAAAACCGACACGCAGATGTACGAGTGTGCACTGCTGTGGACACACTAATTTTAGCGAGGCATGCGGATTTACGAAAAAGGCTATGATTCCACTCTCTAGATTAAAAGATATATACAACTTTAACGGGTGGCGTTTGAAGGTGAAAGAAGTTAATAGAAAAATAATACTTTTAATAATTAACACATCTAATCTGGGTTAGCAAAGATCAAAAGTTAAGCGTCTTATACTCTTCCTTTCAGATTAATTTTCATTCTTTTATGAACAAATTTTAGTGAGCATAGAAGAGACAAAGTGTAGGTCTTATTTATCATTTTTTTAAAAAAATAATAATAATAATAATAATAATAATCTTTGTTGTGTTTTTAGACGGAAAATTTGATTTTTTTTTTTTTTTTAAAAAATAGTTTTTGAATGCGTAAAATCTGCACTTCTGTCTCTCATCTTTCTCAATTTTTCAATCCACTTAAATGAAACCGTTATTTTATAATATGCTTTTGAAGATTTTCATTGAAGAACAGGCTGGTGAGGGCTAAAAGGAAATACAATCTTATATATAGATTACGAACTTCTGAAGCTCCACTCGATTGAAGGAGCGAATGACGGCGACAGAGAATCACAAATTAACGTAAGAACAGAAGGCACAAGGATTTCAGATATAATATGATCTCGCCAAGCTCTCTACCAAGTATTCTTTCATTCAAAAGGAATCCTTTTGAGATATATCTCAAATTCCTACGTGTCCTTTTGAATGAAATATAATTCCTTTATCAAAAAATTAATAATAATAATAATAATAATAATACTCAAAATTAATAATAATAATAAAAATTATTTACTAACAAATATAATGATACTTTTTACTTATTTTTTTTTTTAAATTAATATAATAAAAATTTTAAACCAAATAAAAATTTACATATTAAATTCAGTCATGTGAATAGAATAATAAATATTAATAAATAAAAGATAAAAAATTATCATATACACAAGATCAAAAAGTAGATTAAATTTTTACTTAATTTTAAATATTTAATTTAAATTTTAATTTTTTATAAATATTTTTTAAATTTATATTATTTGATATTATTTTAATATTTAATTTATAATTTTTTTAAATATTGTAAAAGAATTAAAATTTTAATATATATTTAATTTGTTTGATTAAGATATAAAATATATTATAATTTATTTAATTTATATTAATAATTTTTATTTATTTATAAAATTTTTATAATACAAATAATTATAATTAAGAAAAATAAAAAAAATACATAATTTGTTAAAAAAATAATCTTGAATTTTTTTAATTTTATTTTTAAGTTTACTTTTAAAAATATTTATAATTTAATTTTTTTATTATTTTAAATAATTTATCCTTTATTTTTATAAAAATTTCATAATTTAAAATTTTTAATATTTTTTATTTAAATAAAATATAAATAAAAATATATTTTTTAATAAATATAACAAAATTAGTCCATCGGCTCTAAAGTTAATTTTACAATAAAAGTAAAAGCTACACGCATATGTACGAGTGTGCACTCCTGTGGACACACTAATTGCAGCGAGGCATGCGGATCTGCGAAAAAGGCTATGATTCCACTCTGTAGATTAAAAAATATGTATCTTTAACGGGTGGCGTTTAAAGGGACAAAAAAAAAAAAAAAAAAAAAGAAAGTTAATAAAAAAATAATATTTTTAATAATTAACACACCTAATCCGGGTTAGCAAAGATCAAAAGTTAAGCGTCTGATACTCCTCCTTTTAGACTAATTTTTATTCTTTTATGAAAAAATATTAGTGAACATAGAAGAGACAAAGTGTAGGTTTAATACATCAATTTTTTTTTAATAAGAAAAAAATCTTTGCTGTGTTTTTAGTCAGAAATTTTGATTTTTTTTTTTTTCAATGGTTTTTAGATGTGCAAAATCTACACTTTGATCTCTCATCTTTCTCAATTTTTCAATCCACTTAATGAAACCGCTCTTTTATAATATGCTTTTGAAGATTTGCATTGAGATATATCCCAATGTGTCCTAAGTATCATTGCTTCTATCAAAATAATAATAAAAAAAAGCTCAAAAATAAAAAAAAAATTAATTAAAACTTTAAAAATCTTCAGTGAAAGCTACTCAAAAGTTGCTCCTTTATGCGCACCACACACCCGCATATGAGGATATTATTATATTCAATATGGTGTAAAAGTTTCTCATTTAAGAGTACAAAGTAGTGTAGATATTTTGATATAAATTTTATTGCATAGTCACGCTATTTAATAAACAACAGAGTTGAACGCTTATGCTATCCAATGTGGATAGTCTTAAAAATGAAAAACCCCGCCATTAATAACTTTTCACTAGTTAAATCACTTCTCATTTCGCACTTGATTGGCCCAACCACGCCTTTAAGGGCTGTACGTGGAATCAATTTTAGCATGATGATTATGACACGACTTAGAAAAGTAACAAATAATGGATCAAGAGCTTTAGTAATCTTTTCTCTGATCTTCTTTCTCTATTTATTATTTTTTTTTTTTCCTTTTGAAGTGGTGTCTCCTTTATTATTATTATTATTATTATGATGATTATTATTACTACTAATTTATTATTATTATTTTTTGAAGTGGAGATACCATCCTTGCCGTCGGACTTGGTATTTACTGGAAAAGCGGCACAATGAAGAAACCGCAGGAAAGGAGGAAAGAGTGTAAGCTTCTAATTGTTCTGCGTCACCTAATTGGTCAAAATTATAGATTTTATGCACTAAAAGGAAACAATTCCAATAGTTGGCCCAGACCATTAAAGATGAAATTCTTCATAAATTTTACAGTTTTCAGCTTATTAGTTTGATTTTCACGAAAGCGGAGTTAATACAGTACACGAAAGTTGACTTGGATATAACATTAAAAAAATAAAAATAAAAATAAAGAGAAAACAAAAAGACAATTGAATAAACACATGTACAAGGCGCATTTAATTCCTCTCCATATAAACAAATGGCTTCATATGCCAAAAATAAAATAAACAAAAGCAGAGAGAGAGAGGCACTAAAACCTTTTACTCATTATTTCATGCCCCACAATTTTTATTTTTATTTTTTACCCTTCTTCTATGCATAATAAATCCCACAAACCCAACAAATTAAAGATCTCTCCATCTTTACTCCTTCCAGAGCACAGAGGCACAAACTGTTATATCAACCACAAGTCAAAATCTCGAACCCAACAATCAAGATCCAAGAAACCATGGCATCCTTCGAAACACTAATCCTCCCAGTGGTGAAGGCGGTATTATTACAACTACTTATAACCAGCTCTACGGCCACCATCAAAACCACCACAAAGCAACCTACCTTGTACCCTAATTTTCAACAAATGAACGTGAAAAATGCAATCGCGGAAGCCAAGACGGGGGCCATGTTCAGAACATCGAAATATCAAGAAACATTGAATAACCAAAATGGCAGTGAGGTTGTGCTGAAGTGGAAGCTAAAACTAGTCCACAGAGAAAATATACCTTTCAACAAGAAGAAGTTAAATGGTAATCATAGCCACCTTTTCCATTCACGCATGGATAGAGACGTGAAGAGGGTGGCCAGCCTTGTCCGTCGCCTCTCAAGAGGAGGCAGCAGCGCCGCCAGGTATGAGGTGGCAGCGGATTTTGGGTCGGAGGTGATTTCGGGTATGGACCAAGGCAGTGGAGAATATCTTGTTAGAATAGGAGTCGGCAGCCCGCCAAGAAGTCAATCGATGGTTATTGATACGGGTAGTGACATTGTTTGGGTCCAATGTAAGCCCTGCACCCAATGTTACCATCAAACCGACCCGTTATTTGACCCGGCTGATTCGGCATCATTTACTGGTGTATCTTGTAGCTCCACCACTTGTGATCAAATTGAGAACGCCGGCTGCCATGCGGGTCGGTGTCGGTATGGGGTGTCATATGGTGATGGGTCGTATACAAAAGGGACCTTGGCTCTTGAAACACATTCGAGGGGGACTTGGTTCGAAATGTGGCAAATGGATGCGGCGCAGGAACCGAGGCATGTTTGTTGGGGCTGCCGGATTGTTTGGACTGAGAGGTGGATCCATGTCATTTATGGGTCAGTTGGGTGGTCAAACCGGGGACGCATTTAGTTATTGTTTAATGAGTCGGGGCACCGATTCATCCGGGTCACTGGAATTTGAGCGTGAGGCGCTGCGCATGGTTGCTGCTTGGATCCCTTTGATACGTAACCCACAGGCCCCGAGTTTCTACTGTATTGGGCTCACAGGTCTTGGAGTTGGAGGTATGCAAGTGCCCATATCTGAAGATGTTTTCCGGGACGGCGGTGTCATTATGGACACAGGGACAGCCGTCACCAGACTTCCAATAACGGCATACGAGGCATTTCGTGACCATTTCATCGAGCACACTGGAAACCTTCCGCGAGCACCCGGAGTATCCATATTGGATACTTGTTATGACTTATTCGGATTCATGTCAGTTCGGGTACCGACCGTCTCATTTTATTTTTCGAGCGGTCCAATCCTAACCCTCGCAGCGAGGAACTTTCTAATTCCAGTTGACGACGCGGGAACTTTTTGTTTTGCATTTGCTCCTTACCCTCCAGGACTTTCTGTCATAGGGAACATTCAACGAGAGGGGATTCGGATTTCCTTTGACAGGGCCAATGGTTTTGTGGGGTTTGGCCCCAATACTTGCTAGCCTAGTTTTAACGACGACGCCTATAAAAGTAGCGTGAGGGACGAGGCCCAGGGAATTTTTGTTGGTCTTTAGTTGCGTACTATAAATGTAAAATTATTTCCTCTAGTTCAAGTTGTACATAGTGCATGCGTGTGGATGAATGTGTTAATGACACGTAACCACATTCCTTGTTATTATTATTATTGGGGGAAAATTTTTTCTCTTCTGCTAATGAAGTAGGAGGAGCATGTGAAGACAATATACTGATTTTTCAAAGGTGGTAGGGAAAGAGGAGTGGAAGAGAAGTGCCAGCAAAGGGAATGGCTGACTTGCTGGAGTGTCAGAGTGACCTTTTTATCACGTGAGATGTTTGGATCCACGAGACTCCTTTTTATTCCCCCACGTTGCACCAAACATAATTTAGTTTGCAACAGTGTATAGAAATGACATTGACACTGCGTATTTGCTCATTGTCCTGCATCTTTATTTCATGTATCCTCAAGCAGAAAGATTCCCCCTCTCCCTTCCATTAAAATCAAGAGGGAACGGAGCCTCAGTTTTGTGTAACCTCAGTTTGGGTTCTGCATATTCAAGAAATGGCTTTTACAAATGCTCTTGCTTTTTTCCCTCTTTTGACTACAGATTTGAGAGCATGTTTCTTGTGGGGCTTGTCATGTTTGAGGGTCACAATTCTGCTTCTACTCTAACAAATGAAATCTTTTTTTTTTTTTTTTTTTGGGATTAATCTAACAAATGGAAGTTGAAAGACAACATTTTTGAGTGTTCTATACTGTTACTTTGTGTATTTAACCCTCATATGATTTTGAGAGTACCTCAAAAAATCCAACAAAAGAAAGTAATTTATTTGATGAAATTGGTGAAAGGGAAGGTAATCAGTGAAGCAAAATCTATGCGTTGGTTACAAATTATTGGGTGCCGTTTGAGACATATTGCTGACAATTATACTACACATTCCTTCAAGGGAACGGGTCCATTGTTAGCACATTATAATGCACATGAAATTCTCACAATATAAAGTTTTGAGAAAGATATATGTGACTCTCTCCTTGTAAGATTTGAAATAGGAAACATATTTATACTCGAGATGTATAATTGGGTCCTTTGTTAACACATTATAATTCATATAAAACTCTCACAATATAGAGTTTGGGGAAGAATATATAAGACTCTCCCATTGTAAAATTTGAAAATATATATATATATATATATCTATATATATATATATACACTCGAGATTGGATTTGATAGCCTATTTAAAAATCGTTCAATAGCTTAACGGACTAGAAGACATTTTGCATACATCGACTATAAAAGCACCTGACAACGTGGAAGTCCCCTCAGTTCACTCTTTTATTTGTTTTTTTTTTTTTTTTTCCTTTTGTTCTTGGAGACCTAATATATGTACCATAAGCAACACAAGTAGGAAAGAAAGTCCTCTTCTATACTTCTTTCATTCTAAGTATGTCATTCCAAGTATGTATAGATAGTATTGGATGTCATTTCTCATGAAATAACCAGCAAAAAGACTTTAATGTTAATGTTAGCTAATAAGATTTTGTTTTATATAATAGTACACGCTGTAACTGGTCGGTATATGGTATAGTCAAAAGAACAAGGAATTAAAAGGTGGTTCTTCTATAGAATCTTTAGGAAAACAACTCATAGATCTTTTTGAAAAAAAGAGGAAAAAAGACTTAAATAATTGCAGTTGCCTTCTCAACTGTCATTATTAGAACTTTGTTTTTTTTTTCCTCGTCAGTTTTTGACCTGTGTGAGTATTTCTCTTAAGTACAACATTTAAGGCAAACAACAATCTACCAATAGCATCTTGAATATTGATTATTACAGTTATTTTTTGTTGTTCTCCTTCTTTCATACTCTCTACTACCAGTACTTGTTATTATATGATCACCTAATTCCTTAAAATTTTAAAAAATGAAAAATGGGATTTAAAAAAAAGAAAAAACTCTTCTTATACAACTATGAAGGAAGGATTTTTTAATTTCACATTGAATTGAATTGTGACATCTTACATAAGAATTCATCTAATGAGATGGTTAATTCAATACTTTCACTATAGTTATTATTATTATTATTATTATTTGAAGTTAACTTAGCAATATTATACTACCTACATAATGGAGGGCTATAAATTCCCTAATGCAAGACATACATGTTTAATGGAACAAGATATATATGTACATGCATGTAAAATCTCATAAATAGAGGAAAATGTTAGGCTTATATCTAATCTAATAGTAACATAACAAAATAAAAACCAAAAGAAAACACACATGAATCTTTTCTTGCCACTCCGTTTTATTATATATTAAGGTGAGGGTAATATCTAATTATTCTAAATCTCTCCTAACTAAAGATTCCCACATGAACCTAGGTTTTTCTCTCTTTTTCCTCTCACTATACACTTGAATTTAGACACCCCATTTACTAAGAGCATTTGTAGATCTACATTAGACACGTTAAACCAATGCAAATGTTGCTCCCTTAATTTATCTTCAATTAATATTGCACTTACTCTACAACTAATATCCTCATTTTGTTATTGACTCATTCCTAAAGTGATCTCACATTAATCTGAACATGCTCATCTTTGCTACACTTTTTTTTCCTTTTTTTTTAACATATTGTTTTTTCATCACTCAATACTCTTTATTATACAATATTGTTAGCCTAATTATGACTTGGTAGAATTGACCCTTCAATTACATGGGAATTGTGCAATCACACAAAACTCTTGTAATACCTCTACCTCTCCATTTTAGTCATCTAGCCCTCATCCTTCAAACAAAGTCCTCTCTATATTACCATCCTTTTGAATATTAGAATATAGAAAATGAAATTAGACGCATTCAGGTACTTTTGCATCATCTAATCTAATTTTGTGCACTATTTCTCTCCTAGCATCATTAAAATTACAATGCATATATTTTGTTTTTGGGCAACTCATCCTTAAATCCTTTGGTTCTAGGGTATCCCTCCATATTTCTAATTTGTAGTCTAATCCCTCCCTAATTTCATCTATCAAGATGTGATATGTAAATGACATGATTGTAGGACATAATCCTAAATGTCTTGTCAATATGTCCATAACCAATACAAATACAAAACAACTTAGAGTCACCCTTAGTACAAACCAATGTGATTGAGAATTTTGATGTCTCACCTTTTATTGTCTTGATATTGCTCATGCATACATGTCCTTCAATATATCAATTCTCTATTCAAGCATAAACTCTAGTTATTTTTAATACTCGTTGCCAACCCTAATTTTCAAAATTTTCTTTGATTTTAACTTGCCATGTATTGACAAATAGGAAGACTCCAATTTGTCCTACATTGCAATACCTTTGCAATAGAATTGGATTTCTTATACCTCACTATAAACATCTTTCTTTTATGGAATAGTATGATCAAACTAATAAGATGGTTTATTAAATATTAATTTCCTCCACATTGATTGTAATAACCCGGAGACAAAGAATTGAATCATTTTTTTATTTTGTATTTTGTTTTTTTTGTTTTTTTTTTTTTGTTTTTTAGTTTTACAATTGAATCTGTTGTATGTGAGTTTAATTGTTCTCCCAAACTCACCTTCTGCTTGCATATCAGTAGCAATATCTACATTTTTTATGAACATTACAAGCAATCTGAAGGAAGAGAAATCATTTTGTCTATGCCCTTTTAGCCTTTAAGTTGTATAATGATATATAAATTCATAAAAATCTTATCCACTCAAACATAAACATGCATAGAATTAAAACCACACCTTTCTATTTATATTCATAACCATGTCTTACTTTTTTTGAGTGTTTTTCATTTTTTAAATTAAGATAAAGTGATGTTGAATTTGTAATTACAACACTACCAAACATTCACCATTTTGTTGTCTTTGTTGTCTTTGTCTTACAAGTTACACATGAAAGGGAAAATTTTAGTAAATACAAGAATAAAATTTACTACAATGTCAATTAAAACAAAAATTTATTGCATGCAAACACAAGAAAACCACAATATTGGCCAAAAATAGCAATAGTGTTGGCAATTCAAAAAGACACAAGGAAAAACATAATGCATAGTCCTTAAATAGCATAACAAAGGCTACTATGCAATCAATAGATGATCTTTAGCATTCACTCAAGGCTTTTAAGGCTATGCCAAATCATATCTAAATACTAATTAGGTAGCCCAAGTGGTTACTCCTTTTTAGTTCCAACTGAAGCCCCATTAACCACCAAATAACTAAAATAATGCCTAGTATTCCAACTCCATGAGATTATTTTGATAGATTAGTTAAACCAAAAGATGATCATTCAACGTTAATTTTGGACCTTGAAATTGATTATTTTCATATAAATAATATGATAAATAATATACTTGAATTTGTGGAAGTCAAAGCCTTGGGGTGATTAGAGAGCTTGTCTTAATCTTATAACCGATTTCTTTATCCTAACCTTTATTGTAATCACATGGCTTTAGATGAAGTTTTGATGTGTGTTAAGAAGAGAGATGACTAATTACACACACACACATATACAATTACATAGTTTAAATTAAGTATATCCATTAATGCCTAAATCAAACTTAGGATTATGTTGTTCCCACAGTTTTGTATAAGTTGTAATTGTTGTCAATTAGGTTTAAGTGTGCAAAAAGGTAAAAGCCACATGGAGGGGTAAGAATGTAAAAACCACATGAAAAGGGTAAGACAGTAAATTCGCTGCAAGTAAACTCTATTGGGATTTCATAGAGGAGTATATTAAGGCCATCGGAAGACAACAAAAAGAGACGTATCGGCTATTGAGAAAAACAGACAGAAAACCTACGCACATTACCGGCACAAGAGAGAAATCCGTGAGAAAGGCACACCACCGGCACACCAGCAGTCGGCAACTGAGCAGATCGACACACCAGCAATCGGCAATTGAGCAGGTCGGCACACCACCGGCACACCAGCAGTCGGCAGTTAAGCAGGTCGGCACACCACCGGTAAACGGTGAGAGATCCGGCGACAGTGTGAGAGAGAGCCGACTGGGACGGTGAGACAGATCCGGCAGACGGTGAGATAGACCCGGCAGATGGCAAGACAAATCCGGCAGATGGCAAGACAGATCCGGCAGATGGCGAGACAGATCCGGCAGACGGCAAGACAGATCCGGTTGACGGTGACAGATCCGGCAGATGGTGAGACAGATCCGGCAAACGGTGAGACAGATCCGGTCGACAGTGATAGATCTGGCAGACGATGAGACAGATCTAGTCGACGGTGATAGATCTGGCAGACGGTGACAAATCCGGTAGAAAGAGATCCGGTCGATGGTGAGAGATCCAACAGATGGTGACAGATCCGGCAGAAAGATATCCAGTCGACGGTGAGAGATCCGGCAAAATAGGGGCTGGACAAAAAAGAAAAAAAAAAAGGAACGTGAGGCGAGCCATAAGACAAGGAGACGGGTGAGACCGTGAGACGGTGAAAGTAGGAATTGTGTGAGACAACTTAGAGAAGGAATTCGGTGAACATCGGAAAGAACTCAACGTATTTCCAGATTTCTTCAAGAGAGGATAAAGAGCATTGCGGTGAACTTCTAAGTGGCAGTGGAATAACCTTTCAATTCAACAGAGGTAAGACAAGTTAGAAAAAGGGTAGACACAATAAGTGACACTCTTTGTATTGTACTTGCTTAATATTTGCAATAGTGAAAGGAGTAGAGAATTAAGACATCCATTGTAACTGGAATTCTCAAGTATAGTGGATGGTCTCGGTAAGGGAGAGTCCTTACTACCGTGGATGTACGTCACATTGATGGAACCACGTAAATCTCGTGTGTCCTTAATTTGCTTTACACTCTATGTTTTGAATTGAGTTGTGAACGCAGTTAAAGTATTAGCCAAACCATAACCTAATGAAGGTCTAAATAAGAACATCTGAGTTGTCTATTAGGCAAGGTGTTTGAAAGGTGACTTTGGGGACTATTGTGATTAGTAGGTAGCAATAGATCTACCTTAGTCGAGTCTGAGAAAGAGTTCGCTTTTAAGAAGAGATTGAAGTTGTTCACTTACCTGCGAATTGCGAATTGTGGTGACACTGATTCACCCCCCTCTCAGTATCACAAACTAGTAGATCCTAGGGAGAAGTTGGGAACTTCAATTGGTATCAGAGCACAGGTTCACCAGTTTGAAGTTTAATAGCTTGGTGTACTAATTTGAAGGGATCTAGAAGTTTGACTTGTTCAGCATATTGAGAAATGGAAGCCAGTACCAGCACAAACACCATTTACAGCAAGAAGGTTCCAATCTTCAATGGAACCAACTATCATATGTGGAGAGCAAGAATGCAAGTGGTATTTGCAACCATGGGCATGAATGTGGTGAAATGCGTACAGGAGGGTTTTGTGGCTCCGGAAGAAGGTAAAGACCCAACCTCAGAGGAGTTAAGGCAATTTGAGATAAATGGGAAGGCCTCAAATGTCATCATTTCAGCATTGACAGATGCTGAGTATGCTAAAGTTATGGATTGCAAATCTGCCAAGGAGATATGGGACAGATTGCAGAAAGTCTATGAAGGTGATGGTAGAATGAAGGAGGCTAAGCTTCAAGTGTTCAAGGAGAGATATGAATCTCTTAGAATGCAGAAGAATGAGATAGTTCAAGACTTCTTCACCAGGGTTATTGATGCTGTAAACAATTTGAGAAGTCATGGGAAGAATAAGAAGGACTCATCGATTGTGAAGAAAATTCTGAAATAAGGGCTGAGCATATTGACTTGAGGAGAAGATTTGAGGAACATATCAAAATATGTGAAGACCTTACAGTAGAGCTTGGCTCAAGGGCTTCAAAAATTGAAGAAATGGAGAAAGAGTTGTTGAGACTTCAGCAACAACTCAAAAGCAGCAAAGAGAACTTGCATAAGCTTGAAATGATAGGAGAAACAAGTTCTGGCAAAGGAGAGAAGAATGTAGAGAAAGTGCAGCAATTTGAGGCTACATTGGCTAAAGAAAATGAGAATGTGCCACAGAAGTTGAAAGAGAAGGTTGTGACTTAGAAGAAAATAGCTAAGAATAAAGAAGATCTGAAGAAGCAACCTAGGGTGGCAAACAAGAAGGAAGAAAAGAAAGTCAGGCAGCAGAGGGCTACAATTGAACAGAAGAAGGAGAAAAAGGTGATTGAAATGGAAGTCACACAAGCAAAGAAGCCAGTTAGTTTGCCTACACAGCAAGCGATGAACAGAAGAAGATAAGCAGTGATCAGACCCAAGAAGAGGCAGTTTCAAGGTCATTGCCTTTATTGTGGAGTTTGGGGTCATAAAACGAGTAACTGCTGGTGGAGAAGGCCAGTATATGTCTCCAACTTGAGAAGATATGATACTGCATACAGGGGGAGACAATACAGAATTCAGAAGAGAACACCTGTTGTGAGTTCTTGCATATACTGTAAAAGGCAAGGACACGCTGACAAGGATTGTTGGTGGAAGCCCAAACCAGTGGTTTCAAAGAATAAGTTTGCTATTTTGGCAGACTTGGAACAGTGTGAAATGTGCGGGCAGGATGGCCATAATGCCAAGAGATGCATGACACTTCTCCCTGAGCAAGAGAAGGCATTCAATGGCACAGTGAAAACAAGTGATACAGTCAAAGCTGAGAAAAAGGAGAAAGCTATCTTCCAACTAGTTCAAAAGAAGGAAAATAAAGCTAAAAGGGAGGTGGCTAATATAGTTGAAATTGCACTCAAAGCTGACTATAAGGATAAGTAGTGGATCCTTGATAGTGGATGCACTTCGCACATGACGGGCGATAAGAGTAAATTATCAAAGCTAAACAAATCAAGAGAAGACAGAGTCAAGTTTGGCAATGATGATTCACTCAACATCAATGGTCGGGGGTCAGTAACGATTGGAAGAGAAAAACTGAAAGATGTTTTGCATGTTGAATGATTCAGATATAATTTAGCATATGTCAGTCAGCTATGCAACGAAAACCATAAGGTAATATTCACAAAAACAGGTTGTCAGGTAAAGAGTAAAGAAGGCAATACTGTTGCAGCTGGGAAGAGAATAGCTGAAAATTTATATGTGATTGATGAGGAGAAGACAAGCAGCTGTTTACTCACCAAAGAAGAAGAAAATCAACTCTGGCATAGGAGGCTGGGACACTTATCACAAAAGAACATGAGGAAGCTGACCACTACTTATGTAATCAGAGATATTCCCGACCTCAGGAGAGAGAGAGAGTATGTTTGCTCAGCACGCTCTAAAGGAAAACATGTCAGAAAGCAGTATAAGACCAAAGAGTTCAGTTCTGAAGCAGTACTTGACATTGTGCATACTGATTTGTGTGGGCCGATGAGAACAAAAGGGTTGAAAGGTGAGAGGTACTTCGTCTTGTTTGTTGATGATTATTCCAGAAGGACCTGCATCATGCACCTCAAATACAAGTCAGAAGTTCTGAATTACTTCAAGAGATATAGAAGATTGGTTGAAAATGAGAGTGGAAAGAAGATCAAAGTATTGAGGTCAGATCAAGGCATTGAATTCATAAATGGAGCTTTTGAAAATTACCTTGAGAAGCATGGAATTCACCATTAGATGGCAGCAGCAAGAACACCTCAACAGAACGGGGTGGTAGAGTGGAAGAATAGAGCTGTGGTTGAAATGGCAAGAACTCTACTGCTGGAATCCAAGCTTCACACAAGATTTTGGACAGAAACAACATTTACAGCCGTGCACCTACTGAACAGAGTTCTGCTAAGGCCCAATACTGATAAGACTCTATATGAGCTATGGAGTGGGAAGAAGACAACAGCCAAGTATCTCAGAGTCTTTAGCAGCCCATGTTTTGTGAAGAACAAAGAGCAAAACTTGGGAAAATTTAATGCTAGGTCTGATGAAGGCATCTTTGTGGGATACTCAACAAAGACAAAAGGTTATAGAGTTTTCCTGCATAAGCTGAGAAAACTGATCACTTCCAGTGATGTAAGAATAGATGAGAACTGGAAAACAATGCAAAATGGAGAAGCTGAGGACAATAAAGAAGATGACTTCAATGTAGATGAAGAATCAGACCAATCTGAAGAAAAGGAACAAGAAGTAAGTTTAGACTCGGAGAAGAGTGAGTCTGAAGATGAAGAAAGAGATCCTTTTGCAACTAAGACAGTGCAAGGAAGAAGGACAAAGAAAACATGGACCAGTGCTCATCAAGGAGATCAGATCATAGGTGACCCATCAGCAGGAGTTACAATAAGAAGAATGGTGGGAGCTACTACTCTACTCTCATAAGTTAAACCTAAATCTGTTGAAGAGGCTATTCAAGATCAGGCCTGGGTCAAAGGTATCAATGGGGAGCTGGATCAAATTGAGAAGAATGATACATGGGAGCTGGTTCCAAGACCCACTAATAAGAAGTTGTTTGAAAAGTACAGATTGAGTCTATCTGTGCAAATGCCTCCTTAAGCCTGAAGTTTAGGTAAATCTTTCATCTTCACTTTGTGAGTTTTTCAAATTTGTAATTGGTTGGCAAAGGGGGAGAGAAGTAACAGTGCAGGAGGAGCTATTGAGAAAGGGGGAGTGCATATTTAGGGGGAGTTGAAACTGCTGCATAGTGGCTTTTGTCATGAGTGTTGCCAACAATTACAAAGGTGGAGATTGTTGTTCCACAGCCTTGTATAGGTTGTAATTATTGTCAATTAGGTTTTAGTGTATAAGAAGGTAAAAGTCACATGGAGGGGTAAGAACGTAAAAGCCACATGAAAAAGGTAAGACAGTAAATTTGCCACAAGTAAGCCCTATTGGGATTTCATGGAGGAGTATATAAAGGCAATCGGAAGACAACAAAAAGAGACATATCGACTATTGAGAAAAACAGACAGAAAACCTACGTACACCATCGGCACAAGAGAGAAACCCGTGAGAAAGGTACATCACCGGCACATCAGCAGTTGGCAATTGAGCAGATCGGCACACCAGCAGTCGGCAACTGAGCAAGTCGGCACACCACCGGCACACCAGTAGTCGGCAGCTGAGCAAGTCAGCACATCATCGGCAGACGGTGAGAGATCTGGCGACGGCGTGAGAGAGAGCCGGCTGGGATGGTGAGACAGATCCAACAGACGGCGAGACAGACCCGGCAGATGGCGAGACAGATTTGGCACACAGTGAGACAGATCCGGTTGACGGTGACAGATCCAGCAGACGGTGAGATAGATTCGGTCGACGATGACAGATCTAGCAGACGGTGACAGATCCAGTAGAAAGAGATCCGGTCAACGGTGAGAGATTTGGCAGACGGTGACAGATCCGGCAGAAAGATATCCAGTCGACTGTGAGAGATCCGACAGAACAGGAGCTGGACAAAAAAAAAAAAAAAATAAGGAACATGAGGCGAGCCATGAGACAAGGAGATGGGTGAGACCGTAAGACGGTGAAAGTAAGAGTTGTGTGAGACAACCTAGAGAAGGAATTCGGCGAACATCGGAAAGAACTCAACATATTTCCAGATTTCTTCAAGAGAGGATAAAGAGCGTTGCGGTGAACTTCTAAGTAGTAGTGGAGCAGCCTTTCAATTCAACAAAGGCAAGACAAGCTAGAAGAAGGGTAGACACAGTAAGTGACACTCTTTGTATTGTACTTACTTAGTATTTGCAATAGTGAAAGGAGTAGAAAATTAAGATATCCATTGTAACTGGAATTCTTAAGTATAGTGAATGGTCTCGGTAAGGGAAAGTCCCTACCACTGTGGACGTACGTCACATTGACGGAACCACATAAATCTCATGTGTCCTTAATTTGCTTTACACTCTGTGTTTTGAATTGAGTTGTGAATGCAGCTAAAGTATCAGCCAACTCATAACCTAATGAAGGCCTAAATAAGAACATCTGAATTGTCTATTAGGTAAGGTATTTGAAAAGTGACTTTGGGGACTATTGTGATTAGTAAGTAGCAATAGATTTACCTAATCGAGTCTGAAAAAGAGTTTGCTTTTAAGAAGAGGTTGAAGTTGTTCACTTACCTGCGAATTGCGAATTGTGGTGATACTGATTCACCCCCCCTCTCAGTATCATAAACTAATAGATCCTAGGGAGAAGTCGGGAACTTCAGATTATAGTCCTTAATAGTGTAATAATGTACAAATTTGTTCTTTATTAATTGGGTCACAATATGATTGAGTCCTTAATAAGAATATTGTTCAAAAATATTTTAACATTATTAATTGAGACTATTTTAAAATTCTTTTCACTTTGCTTGATTAGAATCTATTAATTGTTATACACAAATAATGATAATAATATATTGTAATTTGATCATAATATTAGAGTATGAGAAACTACTAAGTGTGAGTTATGATAATTATACCTTATTTATTCAAAATACTCTTTTTCATATACTAAAATACTTACAATCTATCATTCAAGGTTTATAAGATATGTAATTTCATAATAGTGTATAATAATTTCTCATAAAAACTTTCTTATTAATTTTAAAATAGTAATGTGTATACAATTATAAGATAAAAAGAAATAAATAATAATGTTTGAAATACATTATTGAGCTTAAAATGTTAGTCGAATCATAAATAATCATTATTACAGTAAAGTCTCATTTTGAGAACATGTTTTTTAAATAACTTTGATTGTAGACCTTCCGTTAAAGGATCTACTATCATGAGATATGTACTAATGTGCTAAATAAATACTCTTTATTTTTTAATCTCCTCCTTAACAACAAAACATTTTAACTCTATATACTCAAAACCCTTTAAATATTATTTATTTTTGAAGAAAAATATTATTATAAATTTTCAACTCTATAGTAATGGTGTTGACTACCTTATGCCACAAAATTTATTTCCATGATAGATGAAGAAATGATAAATGGCTTTGCACTTTTCCATATTATTGCTCCTTCAGCTAACAAGAATAGATAACCAAAAGTGGACCTTTTACTATCAAAACATCAAGGAAAATTTAATCTAAATATCTAATTACTTTCTAAATGATTAGATTTTTGTACATAAGTATGTAATTTGTGTTCCTTGCATGTACCACATCATTTTTTTTGTAGCTTTCTAATGATCTAGTTTAGGATTGCTTTGAGATCTACCTAACATTCCAATCATGAAACTAATATCTAATTTAGAATAGGCTTACAGATACATTGAGTTATTAGCAACAAAGGCATATGAAATAGATTCCATTTTCTTACGTTCCACATAATTTTTGGGGCATTGCATGAGACTAAATTTATCACACTTTTGTGCAAGAACAAGCCCAGGCAAACACTTATCCATTTTGAATTTCTTTATAATTTTCTTGATGTAGTCTTTTTTTAGATAATCTTAATAGTCCTTCTTATCTATCATATAATATTTTTATTTTTATCATATAGGATGCCTTTCCCATATTTTTTATTTTAAAATTCTTCGAGAGAAAATCTTTAGACTTATATAATATACTTAAAGTATTATCAATAAGCAAAATATCTTTAACAAATAGGACTAAAAAAATGAACTTACTCTCACTTATCTTTTGGTATATACACCAATCAATGATATTTTTCTTAAATTTAAAAGATATAATAATATCATTAAATTTAAGATACCATCATCAGAAAGCTTATTTTAATCCATATATTAACTTTTCGAGTCTTCACACCATTTAATTTTTACCTTTTATGGAAAAACCCTTTGTTTGATCCATGTAAACTCCTTTTTCAAAATCTCCACTGAGAAAGGTGGTTCTCACATCCATTTAGTGTAACTTCTAGTCATACTAAGTTGTTAATACCATAATTATCCTTAATAAATATTTCTTTGAGACTAAAGAAAATGCCTTTGTATAATTTATGCCATCTTATTGAGTGTAACCCTTACGAACAAGTCTAGCTTTATATCATTTAATATTGCCACTTGAGTTGAGTTTTGTCTTAAAAAGCTAACTCTTTTTCATCCTTCTAGCAATTCAACAAGACCCAAACATTGTTTCTTTCCATAGATTTCAACTCGTCTTTCATGACATCAATCCATTTAATAAATTTTGTACTTTTTATGGCTTATCAAAACGAAACTAAATCCT
The DNA here is from genome assembly GCA_037832385.1 of Rhizophora apiculata. Lineage (NCBI taxonomy): Eukaryota > Viridiplantae > Streptophyta > Magnoliopsida > Malpighiales > Rhizophoraceae > Rhizophora > Rhizophora apiculata. The sequence goes on from CM075437.1 coordinate 442,196, forward strand.
TATTGATTCTAATATGAAAAATTTGACTCTTGTAAATTAATTATATAATCATCTAAAATAACTAATCTCCTTTCTCTTTGAGATCTTCTTAATGCTACTTATGGTTCATTGGTCAATTGTGAGTTAACTCCTTAAGGGAATATCTCTTCATCCCAATGTTCTTCAATTTTTAGAATAATATTTGGTGTAATAGTGGTTAAACAAATTGTTGTGGGTAAAAAACTATTTACTCTAATTTTTTTTATGTCAACTTTTCAATAGTAGTATTTTAAACTACCTCACTTGGAACTCCATTTAGCAAATAATTTATGATTTTTAGTGGATACATCCACAAAAATTTAGGTAAGGAGAGTTACTTATTATACTCTTAACTATATCTATTAATGTCTGGTTATATTTTTCTGCCACACTATTTTACTAAGATGTGCCTACCATAGTATACTACGTACATATGTCAAGACTTTTAAGGAATTTTGCAAATAGACTTGCACATTGTCCTCATTCATTATATTATCATAATATTCACTACCTCTATTAAAACTTACAATTTTTACATTTTTGTTTAATTTTCTTTTAACATCCTTTATATATACCTTAAGGGCATTTAAAGATTAAGATTTTTCATTAGCAAATAAACATAACCATAATATGAAAAATCATTTATAAAGGTCATAAAATATTTTTCTTCATTAAGGGCTGAAGTGTTAAAAGATCCATTGATATCTATGTGTATAAATTCAAGAAGCTAAATACTTCTTGTGGTCACTTTCTTTTTGTGTTTGATTTGCTTACCCTTAATGTAATGAACACATGTTCTAAGATCAATAAAATCTAGATTTGAAAAAATCTCTTTATTTACCAATCTTACTAATATTTCTTTGAATATATGACCCAAATGCCTATGCCACAAGTAACCAAAATTTTCATTCATCATATAACACTTAAAATCCAATGTTGTGATGCATATTAAGTAAGAATTTCACAAAAATATGATCAAGTTTTAGTGTATATAAAACATTAGTAAAAATACCTAAAATAATCATACTAGTATCTTATATAAGCTAAAACTAACATGTCCAAATTTACATTTATTTTAGAACCATCCAATTTAGAAGTCGAAATAAAGTTTCTTCAAACTGAAGGTGCATGAAAAGTTTATAATAGGTCTAAATGATAGGTAATATCCATGACCAAATGATAAGTCCTTATGCCTTTAATTGGAGCTTTCATAAGATTTCCCATAAAGAGAAAATCTTTAGTTGGGTTTGTGGTTTGGATTATAATGAATCCATGAATCTTATTTGATACATGAGCAATAGAACCAAGATCAACCCATCAAGTGTTATGAGCAATTAAATTTGATTTGAAACATACTAAAAGTGACACTTATTGTCATTTTGTTCCTCCTTTTTAGCCTAATGAGCATGAGCTAGACTCTTTCTTTTTCTTGAACTAGTGGGCTTGTACCTTTATTCCTTTCCTAGCCTTCTTGCCAATAGGATTAATAAAATGACTATTTTGATTTTTTTAATTTTGTTTCCTCCTAAATAAGCATATTGACCACTTCATTAATATTTTACTTATCCTTTATCATGTTTTAATTAATCTAGAATGACCCATACTTAGTATGTAGTGAATTTAAGATGAACTATACCAAAAAAGAGTCCTTTACAATTAATTGCAAGATCTTAAGCCTTACTATAATATTAGTCATCTCAATAATGTACTCTTCCATAGTTTAACACCTAGTAAACTTCACGTCATGAGCTTGGCCATTATAATACCATCAGGTGACTTTTTTGGAAACATTTTTCCATAATTTGCAAATATTTTTTGTCACTTTCATTTATGGAATAATTATTTTAATGTTACTGGTAACAATCATTTTTATAGACATGAGACTTAATCTATTGCTTTGTTCTCATACTTTATGATGTAACTTTTTATTCTCACTACTTAAATTAGCAACAACATTAAGCTTATTAATTAGTAATGCCAAGTTAAGATCTATAACACCTAAGTAGACATTGACTTGTTTACACCATTTAAAGAAGTTTAGTCCATTAAACACAGTAATAAATGAAGCATGTAAGTGAACAAAAATAGTTGCACATTCATAAATATTCATAATTAATTATAAATTAGATTTAATCAATAATCAAAATGCATAATGGTTTTCTTTTTGAAAATATTATAATATACTATCATAAGTAATATCATATATTAACTTTAACAGGTAAATTAATTATTTTTAACTAAATATATTTGATATCTTTGGATAAACAAATATATTCAATAAAAATATTAATATTCATTAATTATGTTATTAATAATGGAATAATAATTTACCTTGGGTAAATCTTAAAATTCCAGTAATTAATAATATCAATTTATCCAATCATTTTTCATTCATAAATATTTCATTAAAATCATGGATAAATGACCATTTATGCATGTCATTAAATATATTAGTTTGATCACTTTGGAGGCTAACAAACTATAATGATAATGGATGTATATTAGTTCAAATATTATAGTTTAGTCACTTAGGTGACAATAAAACTACAAAGATAATATGTGTATGAATTAAATATACTAGTATGAATTAAGACTTGAGCTTAGTGCCCAATAGACACTAATTTAGGTGTCCAACAATTTCTTTGCCACAAAAATTAAAATTCCTTCTTTCTTAATTAGTTATGTAAGAACCATCATTAAAGACTTAGAACCATTAATAATTTCATACTCTTAACTATCCTTCAAATTATATAAAGGAATTTACAATGCTCTTTAGCTGTATTTTTTTAAAAAAATTTATCAATTAGTTGCTGCTAATGCCATACTCAAACTACTTATTTACACAAAAGAATTAATAATTCCTTTGAATGACTCTAATAATTAAAATTCCAAAATAACGATTCCTTAATGATGTACACCAACTCATTCTACACTTTAGACTTTAGAGATTTCATATGATTACACAAACATAAAAGCCTCCTTATTTTCTTTCAGTTAAAGAACAATTATAAATTAAATAGATACATCCTTATCATACATAAAAAAATATTCAAATTTCAAAACCACAAGCTATAATATAACTTTTCAAATTATATAAACAAAAACATTATCCTTAAACATTGGCTTTGGATATTGAAATTAATTATTTTTATGCAAATAATATAATAAATAATAAACCTCAGTTTGTGAAAGCCAAAACCATTGATGTGACTATAGAGCTTACCTTAATCTAAAAACTAATCTCTCTCTTCTAACCTTTACTATAATCATATGCCTTTAGATGATGCCTTTATGTGTATGGTAGATAGAGGGCTAACTATTAAGCCTAATGCTAGTTCCTACACCTCTTTTGTTCTCCTAGTAAAAAAGAAAGATGAATCCTAGAAAATGTGTATGGACTATTGAATACTTAACCATATTAATAATTAACGATATTACAATGAAGGATAAATATTTTATTCCTATTGTTGATGAGCTACTAGATGAGTTAAGAGGTGTCTAGCCATTCACTAAATTAGATTTGAGATTGAGTTATCATTGGATTCAAGTCTACAAGGAGGATATTCAAAAAATAGCTTTCATGACACATAATGACCATCATGAGTTCTTGCTTATACTTTTTGAGCTTACAAATGCTCATTCAACATTTTAGAACTTAATAAATGATATATTCCAATCACATTTATATAAGTTTGTCATAATATTTTTTGATAATATTTTGGAGTATAGTTCTTCTCTTAATACTTATTTGTCAAATTTACAAACTATATTCACTACTCTGTGTAAGCATTTTTTGTTTCTTTAAAAGTTAAAGTGTAATTTTGCTAACCAAATAGTAGAATATCTTAGTCATATTATTTCTAAGAAAGGTGTGACAATTAATTTTTCCAAAATTCAAGTGATGCTAAATTAGACAATTTTAAAAACAATTAAAGCACTACATGCTTATTGGAATTGATTGATTATTATCACAAGTTTGTCCATATATATGAAAATATCAATGCTAGTTTAGCAACTCTTTAAAAGGAAGATTCATTCAAAAGAAATGACAAAATGAAGGAAGCATTTGTTCACCTCAAGCATGTTATGACCAATATACCAATTTTTACCTTACCTAACTTTAATAAAATATTTATTATGAAATCTAATGCTTTAAGAGTTGGAATTGATATAATGTTGATGTAGGAAGGTCATCCTATTATCTTTACCAGCAAAGCTTTGTTACTGATCAAACCCTTTTTTTGACTGAAGAGCATAATAAGCAAAGGCTGAAAAAGGGATATGGTCTGTTATTTAATTTCCACAATGCTTTTCTTCGCGCTGTCCTTTATTTGTTTTTTCAAATAACCTTCCTTTTGTCAGTTTATGTTTTTCATTGCACGGTTGCCATGGACATTTGTTCAGAAACTTGGAGATGCCCTCTTTATTCCTGCCGGCTGTGCTCACCGAGTCAGAAACTTGAAGTTAAAACACTTACAATTAATGGTTCCTTTTCTTTTGATACATTAGAAAATCTTTAGTGATTCTTTCTGGATTTTACGAAATGTGTATTTCCTTGGTTAATGTGACCACTGTTGTTACATGTCTAGATTTTTCCTCATGTCTGTGGGCAATTTGGATATCACGTAAGGTTTGACGAACCGCACCGAGTATTAAACCAGAAAGTTTAGCAATTTACAATTTAATTAGTTTAATCATTTCAATCAAAATTGAACTAATAAAATTAAAATTTAATACTATAATTTTTATTTTTAAAAAAATTAAAATATATAAAAAAATTATTTTCTTAATTTTGTATAATTTTTTTCTTAATACAAATAATACAATTTCTATATATTCTTTGTAGCATGTATTTGTAAAAGGGAGAAAATTTCTACACATCATTAATTTATAGTCTTATGTCGTGTATTCATACAATTCATTTGATTCTAACATTACAATATTTTATATTGAAAAATCAATATCTTTCATATAAGAGTCTCCTAAAAAGATTGAATGGATGATCCTTACTTTAGTAAAAAACTAGTTAAGAGAAAATACTTATGAAACTACTAATAAATAGAAAGAACTAATGGAGGCCTCTAGAGACACTAACTGTGACTATACACAATCATGCCTAAAGGTGGACTTTCTTTGCTAGAATAAAAGTGATCTTGTAAGTTAGATTTCCGAGATTGGAAAATATTTTTATTTTTATTGTACAACGGATAACTATGGGTGGAAATTGCCTCCATTCAATTAGAGGGTGAAGTTATCTAATGAACAACTAATGGTGGTACTAGTTGACTTAGACAGTACTAACAATTTTGTAAATGAGAAGATTGTCAAAAACATTTGTTTTTCTAATAAAGAATTGTAATAAGTTTCTATGAAGGCTACATATGAGAGGAATTTGACATGCCAAGAAATGTACATAAAAGTAAAACTCTAATTACAAAATTAGACCATTTATGTTGATCACTTTTTATTGCATTGAAAGATTATGAGATTGTTCTTAGTATTGATTGGTTTCAAACCTTAGGAGATATTATTTGGAATTTCTCCAAATTAAAAATGAAGTTTTTGTTGAATGAATATGCTATAGAGTTACAGAGAAGGTGTAGTGGCAAAATCATTATTATTACAAGTCATTGAATGGATAGAGTCCTCCCAAAAGCAGGACAAGGGTTCTTTATGCAACTATATAGTGAAAAGGTACCAAAATCTTTATTATACAAATTAGAAAAAAGTTGATACATTGTTGATTGAATTCTCTAACCCTAAGGAAGAGGACACATGGTCATTGTATTCCCTTATTTCTTGGGAGTGTGCCAACTAATGTCGGACATTATCCAAATTTTCAAAAGGAAGAGATTGAGAAAATTATGAAGGAGATGTTGGAAGCTAGTATTATTAGACCTTTTATTAGTTTTTATTCCTTTTTTGTTCTCCTAATAAAGAAAGATGGATCCTAGAAGATGTACATGAACAATTGAGTACTTAACTACATTATTATGAAGGATAAATATTTTATTACTATTATTGGTAAACTACCAGATTAGTTGGGAAATGTCTAGCCATTCACTAAACTATATTTGAGATTGAGTTATAACCAAATTTGAATCCACAATAAAGATGTTTAGAAAATAGGTTTCATGGCATATGATGGCCATCATGAGTTCTTGGTTATACCTTTTGGGTTTACCAATGCTCTTTCAACATTTTAGACCTTAATAAATGATATATTTTGACCATATTTATGTAAGTTTGTCATAATATTTTTGATAACATTTTAGTGTATAATTCTTTTCTTGATGGTCATTTGTCATATTTACAAATTATATTTATTACTCTATATAAGCAGTTGTTTGTTTAAGAGTTAAAGTGAAATTTTGCTAACTAAATAGTGAAATATCTTAGTAATGTTGTTTCTAAGGAAGGTGTGGTAGTTAATCCTTCCAAAGTTCAAACTATGCTAAATTGGCCAATCCTAAAAACAATTAAAGCACTATATGGCTTCTTAGGATTAATTGACTATTATCACAAGTTTGCCTATAACTATAGGAAGATTAGTGTAGAATTACCAACTCTTTTAGAGAAAGATTCATTCAAATGAAATGACAAAATGTAGGAAGCATTTGTTTACCTTATGTATGCCATAATCACTACATTAGTTCTTGTCTTACCTAACTTTAATAAGATATTTATTATTATATCTAATACTTTTAGAGTTAAAATTGCTGCAATATTGATGTAAAAAGGTCATCTTATTACCTTTACCAGCAAAGTTTTGTCACCAAAACATCTTAACATGTCTATTTATGATAAGGAGATATTAGTTGTAGTTCATAGAGTCACAAAATGGCATCTTTATTTGATTAGGAGGCATTTTCAAATTCGGACTAATCACAAAAATTTTAACTTTTTATTGAAAAAGTAAATCTCTTCTATAAAGTAGCAAAAATGGATTTTTAAATTGTTAGGATATGATTATGAGATTATTTATAAGAAGGGAAGAAAGAATTTTGTAATTAATGTGTTATCTCACATTTTGGAGCATGCAAAGCTAGTAATAATCTCAATCTCTATTTATAATACCCTTACACAAATTAGAAATGAGTGGTGGGATGATACCAAAACCTTAGAAATCATTGAGAAATTACAAGAAGATCCTAATTTAATTACCTATTACATTTGAGATTCTATAGACTTATGCTTTAAGGGCAAGATGACACTTGTTCCTAATTCTCATTACAAAGACACAATCTTTTAGGACTTCAATGTATCCTCCACTACTAGACACTTAGGATTTCTTCATACTTATAAGCACATTTGTCATGAATTTTATTGGAAGGATATGAAAATGAAATGAAAAATATTTGTAGTTGAATGTAATGTTTGCTAATGTCATAAGAGTGAATTTATGGTATATACAGGTCTTCTTCAACCTTTGCGTATTCTAAAATATGTTTGGATAAATATTTTAATGAAATTTATTAAGAGATTTCAATTATCTTAAGGTAAAACTACTATTTTTGTTGTTATAGATTATTTGACTCAATATGCTCATTTTTGAGTTGTTAGTCATTCTTATTTTGCTACTATTATTATTTGAATTTTTGCTGAAAATATTGTAAAGTTATATGATATTCTTAAATCTATTATCAATGATTAAGATAAAGTATTGACTAGTAATTTCTAGAAATAGCTAGTTTGTGAATATAATTAAATATGAGCACTACTTTCTACTCACAAATTGATGGACAAATTAAGGTAATTAATAGATGTTTGAAAAACTATCGATACTACTTTGTAAGTGATAACACTATTAAATAAAGGAGCTACAACAATGATATTTTGACAGTGGTTATAAATCGCTACATAAAATCCATAAAATAACACTAATAACAATTGTATAAAATTATTATGGCAATAGTTGAATTTAGGAAATAATTAAAAATCACCACTTTTTCTAGAGAAAAAGCAACGATTATAAATATTTAAGAAGTGGCAATAAACTGCTACTTTTTTTTTTTTTTGTAAAAAAGTAATAAAGGAGTGGTCTGGTATCATTGCCTAATTGTTTTATAAAAAATAAGAGGTTAAGGCAATTATTTTAAACTATATCTTTAAAAAAAGAATAAACCACTACCTCAACCTTTTTTTTTTTTTTAAAATGGTGTCTATTTAATAAAACTAAGGTAATAGTTCTTATGCATTGCATATTCAATAGGGTTAAGGCAACAGTTTTGAGTGTTGCAACTTTAATAGGAGTAAGGTCATGGTTTTAAACTACTATTTATTTTTTAAAATAAATAATTGTTGCCTAATCATTCATTTTTTTTTTCTTTTTTTAAAGAGGGTCTAAGGCAATAATTTTAAGACGCTACTTAATTTGTACGGTTAAGCCAATAGTTTTGAACTGTTTCCTTTTTATTTTGAAAAATAAATATGACAACAGTTTTAGACTACTACCTAAGTATAAGGGGCTAAGACAGTAGTTTTAAATCGTTGCCTTAGACCCTTTTGAAAATAAAACAAAAAAAAATGATATCATTTTTATCTCTTCATTATTTCAATTGAAGAAACCTTGTCTTTCTTCTTAAGGTTGGGGAAAGGCCAACTGATTTAAAAAACCTATACAATACATCTATCTCTCTCTTAACTCTTACTCTCTCTATCAACTAGTTCATAAAGAAAGTAAGACAAACAAAAAAGGGAGCCCATTAACTCTACGCATTCTGTCATTGTCAACTATAATCAATCAAGTATAGTCCTCCTTTTTCTTCTTCTTCTTTTGTGTACTTTTCTTGAAATTTCTTTCCATATTGGACAAAAAAAGCTATAGATTAGAAATTTATGTGAATAACTATATTTCAAATAGATCACAATTAACCTAAAAACTCATTCAATGCTTGGTTTCCTTTGTTCTCTCCTCTTATTATACCTATCCTTTTTAGTAGTTCTTGGAGTCTCTCTCTCTTTTTTTTCTTATTTTTTAATTATTGAGTTTGTTTCTTTTTGGGATTCTGTTTAATGCCTATCAATTTTTGCTAGCTCTATTCCTTTTTTTTTTTTCCTCTCTTTCTTTATTTCTTTATATCTATCCTTATTGTCTATATTTTTTTATATTTTCTAGGATTTTTTATTTGATTTTTGCTTAATGACACCTCTTTCTTCTTAGGAAATTAGTAAAGGTCAATAGTATTGAATGAGATTTCATTAGTCTAAACAAGATCTCATTTATAAAAGATCTTTGTACACTATCTTTATTATCTTTAAGGTTGCCCCAAGGTTGTGTCAAGTCCAAGTTAGGTATTGAATTTGTTTTTGTCTAAAAAAATTCTATAATTTTGAACAATAAAGTTAAGAGTTTGTCAAGACAATCCAACATGCCACTATTTGGAACAATAAAGTTTTGTTAAGACAATCCAACAAGCCATTATTGTGGCAACACTTTCACATTTTGAAATTCATAGTACTATTCTAGTAGCCTAATAGGATCTCTATGAAATATGCATTGTTGTTCTCTGCTTCTCAATCTTATCTTTACATATAGCATTTAAGTTTAAAAATTTAACTAGTTGTCTTTGATGGAAATGGGTTATGTGTGGATGCCTAAGTATGTGCATTTGTGTAGCCAATAGCCAATAAATTACATGTTTTGGATATTTTAAGTAACATTTGGCTATGTTTCTATTGTTTTTGAATTTTGAAAACTACGATTAAATCGTTAAACATAATTTACCAAAAATGTAATCTGATTTTAATTCTTTCTTAATTATTTTTAGGGTTTTATTTTTATTTTGGTTGGGTTACTTGAATACTTTGGACAATGTATTAATTCTTTTATCAAAATCTTTTTTTTTTTTTTGTTTTATAGTGATTTCATATTACTCTAAGGGGTATAAATGTCAGATTACCTACCTGGCATTCTTCATATGAATTTTTAGGGCAACTTTAGTGTTAAATATAGTAATGTTTAGATTAAACCAAAAAAATAAAGGGTAAATATTACCCTTAACTTTTTTTACCCAAATTACTTTCAAAAGTTAATTACCAAAAAGGTCGAAAAATTCAGAATTATTTTCAAACTTAACACTACTTTAATTTTTTTATTCTTGAATTAAATCCTTGTTTCAAATAAAAAACTAAAATTTTCATGAATCAAATTTAGTCATGTCTTACAGAAATTTAGGAATAACAATAGTGAATGGAACAACAAACTATAGTAATAACATACCACTTTTATGTAATATTCTAAAAATTATAACAATAAAATCTTGAGTTAAATATTAATATTGAGATGCCTCCCTTAAATATAACAATAGTTTTTTCACCTGATGTGCATTTAGTGCTCCCAAACAAGAATTATAGTAAAGACCTCATTTATTCTCAAAAGGCACATTCAACCTATATATAGTGACATTCCTTTTTTTTCTTTTTAATCTTATTCTTTTAAAATGTATAATTTATTTCTTTTTATTATTTATTTTTAATTTGTTATTTTATTTTAAATATTTATAAGTTTAAATTAAAAGTTATATTTATCTTTTTTAAGACAATACTCCCCTTTAAAGTTGAGAAAATTTAAAAGACATTTGAGAATAACTTAAAGAGGAGATATTGAAAGTTTGTGGATTTTTGTAGGTGTTACTATAATTTGTTAATACATATGTTGTGGTTGTAGATAAATTTAAGACTTATTTAGTAAAAAAATTTAAAGATATTTGATATGATTATTTTGTAAATTGCTAAATTATATTTGATTATAATTGATATATATATCTAGTACTTTAAAAAAGTATAGTGTATCTATTTAATGTCATGTTTTTTAATATATGTAGTCATTATATTAATGACTACATATTACCCTTAAAGTTAAATTTCATTTTAAAAATGTGTTGAATGTGAAAAAATGCATTTTTGAAGGACAATTTCGTGTGTTTTTTTCAATCTTTATAGTTTTGATTAAATAATTGTTATTAATATAATAGTTTTAAAATATCAAAATAGTTAGAAAATTAACATTTATTCACTAAAAAAACTATTATTTATTTACATTAAAAAAACTGCTACTTATTTTATAAAAACCATTGGCTATTTTAAAAAAATTATTTATTTTTTAAAATGTTGCTACTTATTTAACTAAAAAATGACTACCTATTCTCTTAAAAAAAATCACTATATATTCTTAAAAAACTATTACCTATTCATTTAAAAAAATTACTATCTATTCAATTTAAAAAAACACTATCTATTTTTAAAAAATTGTTGCTTATTTTTTTTTTAAAAAATTACTATTTATTTTTTTTAAAAAAATTAATATATATTTTCTAAAAATTGTTACCTATTATAAAAAAATCTACTACTTAAAACATTTTTAAGTAATAGTTTCATATATACTATTATAGGTAGAGAAAACTATTATTTTAAATTTATTTTAGTGCTCGTAAATGCAATGACCTAAAAACCATTACATTAGATTTTAGGTAATAATTTTTAACTCAAAAACAGTGGTTAGTAGTGCAAGTCAAAGAATTGGGTCAAATAATTTTTTTAGATTAATTGGTGATATAATATTATTTATCATTCTTCAATAAGAATATTCCCATTTGAAGTTATTTATGGTTGAACCTCACCTGTTATTGCAAAATATACAACTAGGTCTTCTCACATAAACCAAGTTAGTAAAGACTTATAAAATAAGAATAAATTGATTTGACTTTTAAAAGATAATTTTGTTGCACCACATTAATACACATTATACTAAGCAAAAATTTTTAATAAGAGATTAAGTCTACTTTATGCGTTAATCATATTGATAGTTATTTGTTATTGTTATTCATTAATAAAATTATCCTCTTACTTCTTTGAGTTATAATATGTTTTTAAACACATTGATTCTATTATTTACTATCTTAATTTTTCAATATAATTCAAAATACATTTTATGACTTATATCTCTTAAAAATGAAATTAGAAGAAAATGTGGTTGCACAAAACTAATTACTTAACATTTCTTCTATGAAAATAGTTAATGTTTAACCATAAATTATCCTAAATTAACATATTATCAAATATAAAATTAAGTTATCATTCAAATTTTTATTCAGTAAATTAATCTTCTTATTAAAAATACAACATAAAAATGTTATTATTATTATTATTTCTTTTTTTGCAAAATAATTTTCTTATATTAACTAATTTTAAGAATAATAATATGATAAAATAATAAAATTTCATTAATTTTTATAATTTAATAATTTTTTTATTATTTTTTAATTAATAAATATAATTACTTAATTATTAAAAAATTATACAATAAACCATTTACATTATATACATATAATACCCCATAATCTTTTTCATTTAACTAACAAAATACATTAAAACTTTTAACATATTATTAATAAATCTTTCAAAACAATTATTAAAAATTAATTCTTCATTTATTTTTATAATTTTATAATTTTTTTATTTTTAATTCTTAATTTCTTATCAGTGTTTTACCCTTTGAGTATAAATACATAAGAGGGGTCAAATTGAGGCGTACTTATACATTCACAACTCCACCCCCCGGGCGCCCAATATTAAAATGACAAAATAATAAGAGTTAAAAAAGAGTTACAATAAAAAGAATTAAAAAAAATTAATTCCCACAGAGAAGGAATGTGTAAAAGAATATTAAAATGACAAAATTATGATAAAATGAAAGTAGAGAGGGAAATGAGCAAAAACTTTCTAGACAGGAAAGAAGCCAACCGAGGGTAAAATTAAAAACAATTGAATCACGTGAAGTATAATTTAAAAGAGTAAGCACCAAATCATAACCATGATGTAGTGGCGTAATGGCAAGGAAGGCAAAACGAAAAAGGCAAAGGTTTCATCCGATAAGGGAGAGAGCGCTCAAGGATAGAGATAACCGTGTAATTCTACACCAGCATATTGTATTATATTTTAATAGATGACCGAGTTCTGCAATTTCCATGGTACAAAGCTCCATAGCCATGTTGAAAATTCAGTCCACCAAAAAGGAAAAAATAAAAATAAAATAAAATAAGGAACCAATAAAGAAAAGAGAAAATTAGGGAAAGTGGCTGAATGAGCAACAAGAGAAAAGAGGCGACATGCAACCATTCAGCAACCCTTAAGAGTAAATAATCTTGGATAATAAAAGATTGAAGCAAGGAAGCAGACACTTCCCATCCAAAATAGAAAAACCACAAAAATTTAAAATAGAAAAATAAAAATAAAAAATAAAAAATAAAAGCTTTGAGCCAAAAAGAATGATAAATAATGCATAAAGGCGACACATTACCACTCTTTGAAATCCCACCAAAACGCTTGTGAATAAAATAAGAAGACTCAGCGGCCATGTCTTCTGAATGCCCTCAAATCTTGTAACCTCCAGAAGCAAGAAGCTTGAAACCAAACGTGGCGGCCTCTAAAACTCACCTACTAGAATATAATTTAGCTGAACCTTGTGCTGTTCCTCCTACCCCACCACTTCTTTTTCATCCTGTCAAGAGCACCTTCTGGGCTTCCGAGCTTATTTAGTATCACTTTAGTTTCCCGCAGTCTTATTCCATAATCCTTCTTCCACGATTCAAACATTTGTTTTAACCTTTGAAGCTCATGGTCTGGGTTCAAATTCGCTTCCACCTGGCCTGATTTCACTTCCACCAAAAACTTGGCATCGTCTCCAAATACCTGACTTCTCTGCTCAAACTCTTCGGCTAACCGGCTTATAACACTCAAACCTGCACTCATCGGTCTCACCCCATTACTCTCTTGACCACCCCTGTGGTTACTACCACCATCCCAGTTATAATCTCTTTCATCGCTTGCATTCACTGATGCATCAGAATTCCTTTCAGAATCATCAATGGCAAGGCTCTTTTTTGCAATGGAGAGGCTGGATTGCAGAGATTTCATCTGTTTTTGCCACACTTCTTCCATAGATTTCATCTTTAGCTCATATTCTGACCAGCGGCTCTCATACTGTTGGAGCCGTTGGTTGAGGATATCATTTTCCTCTTCTTTCTCCCTAAGAGCAGCCTCAGCTTTCAGAACTCGTCGCTGTAAATCAGCAAGAAAAGATGCCTTCACCTGCACCTCGTCGGACACATTTCCCTGCTAGGATATAGTAAATGTTTAGTACCTCAAATGAAAAGAATAATAGGTACTGAAAGAGCACCAAACTCCATTAACAAGAGGAACCAAGGCAATTGAATATTCTCCCAGTTGGGAACCAAAGCTGAGTCAGTTCAAATGGGAGTCAGAACCAACTAAAGCAATGAAAGAAATGTTTGATGTAGGAATATCATCAAAGTCATTGATCTCAATATAAAGGAAACAGCAGATTACAAAGTTATACTGAGATGATGAAAAATAACAGAATAAGTACCTTAGTTACTGCCAATGCCATTAGTCCTGTATTACCAGAGCATCTTCTAACCAACCATCCACGAATAACTGCAACATAATGCAGGCTACAACCATAAGAACTTACAACGAAAATGTAAGGACAAAGGCTAGCCAGGCCACAGCCCCAGAAAACAGTCCAAAGTCGGCTCTTTATGAACTCCAATTTTAAGTAGACAAATGAGACAAAAAGTATCATACTCCATGGGACTAGACTAAAAAATGTGTCCCAGTGCATGAGACTTCCCCAATTTTTAAGAAGAAACGATTTTTGTGACTTGAACCTGTGACCTTTTTAGATCACAATGGATTAACTTTACTGTTACACTCCCCTTTCTCCATGGGACTAGATTCATAAGTTGAAAAATAAAACTAAACTCAACTCACCAGATTGTATTACAACTGATGCTTTATGGACTTTCTCAAAATTTTTTCTGGAGATTGTGCTCTTGATCTTCCTCTGGATAACAACAGCAGCTCTATGTCTTTGAAGTAAGACTGCATATTCCTTTCTACCATTCTCTCCCCGAACAACTACACCAGAAAATACACATGTTACCATTGCAAGCCTGGGTCAGTACCATTTGGGGTTACCTAGAAGATAAAATGTGATACATGATTGAATAGTGGCAATTCCCCTCTTAAGCTCCCTGAGGTAACAGCGTGCTTTGTGCCCTCTGAAACAGCTTTGGACTCGTAAAATACCATGAAGGGTAGAGTTTCTTGTATCCTCAAGCACCCCAATCTGCATAGAGTCCCTTGTCAAGCTTACAGGAGTTAAAATAAAGCAAATGACTTACTAAGTATACAAAAACAAATCTTAACACCTCTAACAAGAAAACCTACCAAATCAGAACTGCTATAGAACCCATAAAACACATTCCCTAAGATGGACTTGCAGATATTGATTATCAGTAGAATCAAATATGGTATTGAAGTTCATTAAGTAAGACATAAAACTTGAACTCATGGATTCAGTATCAACAGTGATACCTTATGCATAGAGTTGTCGAAGAATAGTTTGGTTAAATCATTATGCCATTCTTTCCACCAAACCATCATGAGAAGATAAAAGGAGCAAAAATTTATTACATTCTCCTGCACATGAATATGGTATAGCTACATCCATATACCTGAATATGCATAATCTTGCTTGCACAAGTATACATATATGCATACTGTGAGATGATATTATGCAGACACTTGCACTCAAACCTGTGAAAAATTGCATAACTTTTTATTTTACCTGTCCAGTTCGGAAAAATAGCTTTGTGTAGCCAACTTGATACATCTCTGGCAAAATACCAAACTGGTGGAGAATTGCAACTGAAACACTAAGTGGATCCTGAGTAGCAACATTTTCCAGCAAAAGGAAACCATATCTGACACACAAATCAGATGAAAAAATCAGTACTTTCAAGGAAAAATAAGTTGAAACAACCAGATATTTCCACAAAAGAACTTTAGCAACTGTGATGTCATAATTGGATTTTTTTTCTTTCTACCTTCTGGCAAACTTCTGGTGTGACATTCTTGTAGGAAAACCAGATCTTGATATCCTAACTACCTCTAGGACTCCACAACATCTCAGCTGCTGCAGCACAAGTCCTTGCTCATATGCTCTGGGAGATTGAATGTTGTTCGGTTTTATACAACGAATGAAATGTGGTGTGGTGCTCTCCAGACGTTGCATCAGTTGGAACAATTGGCCCTGAGCCCAAAATGTATAGTTAGAAAAAGTAATATGACATGCAGAAGCTCGATTTGTAGGCATTATATTGTCATGCTTTCATGACATCTGTTCCAGAAAAATCACCTTGAGTACAGTTTCAGATAAATATTGTGGATGCAAGATCTTAAAAGGGAAAAGAAAATAGTTTGCCAAAAATTGGGTTCTAAAAATTTACATATACTGAAACATCACCACAAAAAACAATATAAATGATAATCATCAAGACCTTTCATACAACAATAGAAAAAAAAAAAAAAAATCATAGCCCAAAACACACTTTAATTCTTTTTGGGATAGCTTCCCCAACATCTAAAAGGACAACATATCCAACAGATTCTATGACAGAATTTCACATTCTGACTTGACTTGAACATCATGAAGTCAATCCTATCACTCAGATCATGAGTAATTGCCTATATCACACGTCCCAACCCCAGGAACACTACATCACACCAATGAATACTTCATTGAATCTGTTTCTGTATGGCAAATTGTGCCTTCTTCAGCATTTCCAACGATTGTAAAATTTTTGTATCACATGTAGGGATACACCATGCATACACCTAAGCTAGTGAATAAATATCCCAGCTTTTTAATATTGCACTGAATCCCATAAAATTGCCTCATCTAGATAGAGTGTGCATTTGATTGGTTGGGTTCGATTTCTCAAAACTGAACTAACCAAACTCTGATTACTATGAACCAAAGCAAGCAAGCTTTCATAAAAACAAAACCCAACAAAATTGGTTAGGATTATTACATAAATATTTATAACATAATCAGTTTTCTAAAAGAAAATAGAAATTATTACATAAATATTTATAACATAATAAAATTTTGATTTTATATGTAGAAAAATTTTAAAAAAAATTGAAATTGAGGTTAGTTTACCTTTCCAGTTTGAAAGTGGTTACTGAACCAAACCTAATGAACTGAAACTTCTAGAAATTTAAACTGACCTGAACCAGAATTTTGAAAACTGAACCAAATTAATCAAATTGAATAAATTTGGTTTGGTCATTTGCACACCCCATCTATGGGAAAATATAACTTTAAATTGCTTTGCCACTTGGCTTATAAATTTAAAAATAGGAAAAAAAAAAAAAAACTAAGGTTGACCCATCTCTTTCTCCCTTTTCTCTCTCTCTCAATTAAAATTTATGACAACTTTCATTTATAATGCTTTTATCATGTTGAATATTGCAGTGGAATTAGCTACAATTCTTCATGGGCATGGGCTGCTTAATTCATCTGGCACCAAGGGAAGAGTACATAGAGGAGGATCAAGGGATCTGATATTGTCCATACAGAATTGAATTATTTGAATTCTCAACTGCTTACTTATAAGTTACAAAGGCTTTTAACCATCCCAAGGGGAACATGCAATCGGCTTTGATGGGCCACATGAAAGACCAAACAATCACAAAATGAAATAAAGGCTTTGATGCCTTATGAAAGAATCATCCAAAAGGTTAAAGCTACTAGGTGTCAGGTATTGGTTCATATATTAATCTCTCATGATGCTTAGAAAAAGTAAAGGCATAAAGTCCATGATTAAAAAAAATATCACTTTATCGCATCATACCAAAAAATTAATTGCAGAAGACTATTATGTATCAATGCATTTTATGAACGAAACATTTAAGGATCCAACAACTTTCATACATAAACACAGTATTCAAATCTCCAGGCCTTCAATGCTAACAAAAATGTGCAATCAGACAGTGAGAGTTTTGAAAAATATAAAGAACAATTACCTTAAATTTTGTAGCAACACTCAGCTTTTGCGAATCTGCCCCTCCTGCTTTATATAAAGGACCAACTACAGGTTTCTCAGATTGAGCAAGCATACTAGAAGCAAATATCTTAGGAAGGTGGCAAGAGCATGAAGACAGAAGTTCAATGGAATCCAAGTGTAATAGGTCCCTATTCTTCTCTAGAAAACCAGTTGTATCATATGTAACCTGAGCATTGACAATGAAGCACTCTAAAGTCAGGTAATTTCTCATTATATAAAACCATGGCAAATCACACTGGCTAATTATAATTAATTGACAGCTGAAAGGAATCAGAATTGCCCAAAGGAACACATCTCAAACCATGCCACATGAGGGAGATGGACCCACAAAATTCACCCACAAGCAATCTATAATCTGTTCAAACTCATCTTTTAACAGAAGAGCAATGTAATATCAGTAAACAAAAATGGAATGTACCTCCCCTGCATAATGGCTGACTGCAAAGGCTTTGCCTCTGCCTCCTTTGAAACTAGAATTTGAATCCAGGTGCTCCTTGAGTTTGTTGGCAAGTGTCAAATCTGTGCCATTTGGAAAAGTGGACTCCTCGTCCACCAAAGATAGTAGACCCAGTGGTCTCTGCATTAAATGTAAAACAAAGACTCGAGCCATTCAGTTGAATTTCAAAGAATAAACATTCTTGAGCAAAGTTAAGATGTCCCAACCATAGTTTCCATAAAAAAAAGAAATTTATTTATTTATGTCAGTAAAGAATAGCAATCAGTAGAAAACATTCTTTCAAAGGTAGAACATGAAAATGTGTCAACTTCATATGAAAGACATTGCAAACAGCAGGGAATATAAAAATGAGAAGTTATATAAAGGGCCATACATAAATGAGAAGGTACAGAAAACAAAAAGTTGACAGCTATACCTGCAAACTCAAAGAATATATATAACAAATATTTTATCTTAAGAGCCAAGAAAATTCAACATTTTCCTTTAAATATATATATACAATATTATATGGAATCTTTTCACACAGGTAGTATGATTAAATCAGATTCTTGCCACCTAAATTTGGTAGATTTTTTTTTTTTTTTAACACAGATATAAAAAGAATCCCTGTCAGGTGCATGTATGTTATGACTAAACAGTGGAGGACCAGAACATCTCCATTAATGTCATGGCAGGACATATTCTTACAATAGTATGACAATAACACGTATAGGGGTTAGGATAGAAGGGATGGATGGTAACTTCCAAGCCCTCCTCTCTCAGGTTCTTAGAGGGAGAGGAGGATATTGTCACACACAAACAATGCACTAAATGGGTGGAGATGAAGTAGAGCAGCATTGAGAGGAGTCAGCAATCTTAAGGGCTTGAAGCAAGGTGGTAGGTGAGGAAGGATGTCGTGGTGTTTAAGGGTGCAGTGGGAATGTTAAGGAATGTTGAAGAATGAAGGGATGAGGATGACCAGTAGGCCAAATATAGGGTGCCTTTAAGAAAGAATCTCTTGTGAGAGAATGTCTTGGTCCAAGGAGGTAAACAGTTCCCAAATGATTGGGGTCAAGGGGCATTTATAGACAGGGGTGAGTGACAGAATGATAGTAGATACGGTCCAAAGTTTTGCTACTTGCCCAGGAAGACATATGGATGTACTTGAGTCCATTACAGGGGGCAAAATGTGATGCATTGAGTTTTAACATTAATCCTTTAGTGGGCAGAATGGGCCTAATTCTAGGATAAGTGGCACAATTCTAGAGTTAGTCCCAACCTAATAGGATGATTTAGAGAGATTTAGCTTTGTGGGCCCAAAATATATAATGTAATACAAAAGAATGAGGAATGGAATAACCAAAGGAAGGAAAAAGAAAAAAAAAGAAAAATCATGTTCAAGTGGCAAAGAAGTCCTTTTTAGGGTAAAACCACACCTATCAGTGCCTCTCCAGAAATTAATATAAAAATTAAATAAGAAAAAAGAATGCTTGAATCGGGTATCAGATTCACAAGTTTTGCCACTTTTAAGTACTCGGTGGCAAATACTGGAATTGTGAGCAAGTACTTGGAAACAAGGGACCTAAGTTAGGCCCTGTACATATAATTAGCCTTGTGATATCCAACATCCCTCAGCTAAACATTGTCATGCAAGGAGGGTGGATGAGCCAAAGAATTGGAAGAGATGAAAGAAAGGAAAAGGCTCCCCTGGGTCACCCCTCTCACCCATGCCCCCATTTACTTTCTTTGGTTATTGTTTTGCATTGCATGCCCTTTTAGGCTGCAGAAATATAGTTCTAGTGAGGAAACCTAGGCTTGGACATTTTGAGGTTAAAATAGAGAAACATGTAGATAATGAGACTACACAAAATTTTAAAACTTCAAGATAGATAAAAAAAAGGTCTCCACCTTATCAAACAAAAGTATTCACCAATTTCCCTTAAATGTGCATCCAAAACTAATGCATCTAATACAGTTTCTGGCCATGGATACTCTACCTTCTCAAAAAGATTAAGGCAGTCTTGGTTGTCTTCAAAGTCAACCTTCGCCCAGTCAATGCCATCATGAATATATTCCTGGAGAAGTCAAGGACAAAGGGCATTTAATAAATATATTGTAGGTAAGATCTCTGTATCATCTTATAGAAGCATTATGATATATATTCATGTGGAATCAACAAACTACCATTTTTTGCACATTGAAATTGAGGGAAAAGGTAAATCTAATGTGAATGCTTTCATGAAGAATAGCTTCAAATACACTTTTAGTCCCAAACCCCCCAGAAGATTTCAGATGACATGACTGTTGCATGGTTAGATAATTAACACCAAATTAAAAACCTACACTAAGAACAATTTTCATGAAATGAGCATTGTATTTGACAGTTCTTTTAGGTTTACTTGTTGATCTACTGTTCATTT
The DNA here is from genome assembly GCA_037832385.1 of Rhizophora apiculata. NCBI lineage: Eukaryota > Viridiplantae > Streptophyta > Magnoliopsida > Malpighiales > Rhizophoraceae > Rhizophora > Rhizophora apiculata. The sequence continues at coordinate 463,006 of CM075437.1, forward strand.
TCCTACTTTCTATTGCACATTTTACTATTTAAGAGATTTTCCCACAAAATAGAATATCTCTTTGTCAGCAAGTCCTAATCACTTTCCATCTTCCCACTTAGTATATATCTTGGTAGCCTAAAAGTACAAGGGCTCAATCAAACAAATCTGAAGGACTGGCACCTCCATGAAGATTTTTGCAAGTTCAAGAGTTTCAATATAGATTTTGCCATTGCATTTAGATGAGTCTTTATGTAGATGTAATTTATATCCATATATAAAGTGAAGAAGGGCATTATATTTTCTAGCTGCTACATGTTGTCACTAAAGGTGAGCAAGCCTTAATGTAACGGAAAGGTTTCTCCATTGTGTACTGTTATGAACTGATGGTCACAAGTTCAAGTCACAAAAACAGCCTATTTGTGAATACAAGACTAAGACTGCGTACATTTAACCCTTCCTCAAACCCCAGAAATGTGGAAGCCTCATGTACTGGTACAACCATTTTTATTTTTATTTTTTCTACATGTTGTCCCTGAGTCCCTCACACTTTTAGCCACAATTTACAATATTGTTGACAAGGAACCAACAAGAAGGCAAATTGGTTTAGATTAAGTTGTATAAATTAGATTTATAGTAATCTAGACTAATTACAATCTTATCTCTTCGGTCTACAATCTTCTCTTTTCAATTTGCTTTTTGTGTGTTAACTAGATTAAGTAAAAAATTGTGTCTAAATATATATTTTTTTTATTTCTGTATTTCAATTCTCTATAAAAGGAAAAAGCTTTGTATTGGTTTAAGTAATAATTGAATCAAGAATTACCTCTCTTTCCCTCTATTCTCCTCATTCTACTGCTACTTCCCCCTAAATTCTGTCCTCACTCTCTAATCTCTGCCTCCTTTCATTCTATATATAGTAAAACAACTATCCAATAGCTGTTCCACATCACTTGTACTTTCGGACAATAAAGCTCATCGAATTGATTCCTTGTTTATTTTCCAGACAAGATAATGCTTTTGAATGTTTTGAGAAGAAATTTTCCAAATGAGAGGAATAATTTGAGAACACATGAAAATAGTAGAAAGAGAGTGGAGAAACAAGAGCAAAAACCAAAAGTTCAATAATTTAGGGAAAAAATTGACAGCCCACCATATTTGGCCAGATGGGTGAAAGTATCAATTTGATGCAAGATGTTATCAATCAGCTGCACATGATCATTTGATCGGTTACAAATACATACTCCTACAGTGAGTTTTCTGTCAACACCACAATAATATGTATTTTGCAAATGATGGATATTATTTGCAACCAGGATATAACAAAATGCATCTAATTGATAACTTCATCCAGGAGACCTACTAAGGTGGTCATGTACCAACCCTCTAAATTTTAACTTTCTGGGCATTGAACAAACTGTTTACCTCACATGAGCGTGTCTCAGGAGATGCTAGAAAAATGAAAGGCAATAAAAATGAAGCTGCTAAAATGAGTATAACTCCATAATGAAATGAAATCCAGCAACCCAAAATACATGAATAACTATTAGAATATGTTTTCTCATAAAAACAAGTTGGTTTTATATGGGTCATGGGAATTGCATCCTATTGATTTCCCATATAAGACATAGAACCACCCTTCACTTTTATATGGGTCATGGGAATTGCATTCCTATGGATTTTCCATATAAGACATAAAACCACCCTTCATGCAAAGAAATGAACTAATTTACCAAAATTACACCAAACCATAAAGAAACACAGTTGGTGACAGAAGACTTGGAGTATTACCTCCTGCTCCAACTTGAACAAGTGGCGGTTGAAATGTTGCTGCAGTCTCTCATTTGCATAATTAATGCAGAACTGCTCAAAACTATTCCTCTGAAAAAAAATTATAAATAAAAAGAACAAAATTATAAGAGCAAACCATTGACAGAGAGAGAGACAGAGAGAGAGAGATGGACAAGGAATTTCATAGTGGAAGTATTATGACAACATACTTCAAATGATTCAAATCCATAGATATCAAGAATGCTGATGGATCTTCCAGTTCTCCTTTTACCAACTGCAAGTGATCTGTTAATTTGTTCCACTAGCCAGTCAAACAAACAAGTATAAATTGACTTCGCCAAAGCATCTCTAGCATCAATGGCCTATAAAAGGAGAAGACAAAGTTGTTCATCATTAGTCCATTTATTTCCAGACAGGGTGAGGGTCAATTAAATCAATCAAGATTTTCAGGCAATTCAATCAGGTTCATATCACAAAGATCTCAACAGAACTTTAACTGCATGCATTTTAAATAAATTCCCTTTAAGATTTACTGGGATCACATTCCAATGAGCCACAGAATTAGCCAAAACTTGCCAAAGAGGCAAAGAAATGCATAGAATAAATTCAACAAATAACTTATAGAAAAATCACTAGATCAACCAGATGTGAGAGGCATAAGTTTAGCTGCCACACCATGTGCATTAAGTGACAGCAAGCAGAGGAAGATCATTTTCCCTCAAAATACCTTACCTGTGATAAGGTTAGCTTCTGGACAATGTTATCATTCCCAACTCTCATTTTCCGAGTTGATAGAGCTAGCTTAAGCTTTGTAACATCACAGCCTATCAATTTGGCAACAGTGATTAGACCTGAACACAAAACATAGCAAATCTCAAATGTTGGTATTATTTTAAACAACAGAGGATAAATTGGATAAAAAAAGAAGATAAATGAAATTTATTTATCTAGGCAAAAAACAGAACTAATATCTACACAAAGAGCAGATGGTCCTTTGCACAAAATTGAAACAACAAAAATCATCATAGCTATTACCAGAATCACAAGAATAAAAGGCACAGCACTCACATTGATACCACACAACATATAACATTTTGATGCATCTTCAATGGATCAGTTAATGAAAAAGACACTCTCATTTTGACCATTATTTTACAATGATCAGCACCCAAAAATTGGTAATTACAATATCTAGTATTGCAATTAGTGTCATAAGCTTGCCATACAAACTATGATCAAAACCACCTACAAAAAACATTGTTTTAATTCTTAATTCTCACTCTAAACTCCATAGAGAAGTAGCCAAATCAACCAAAGTGCATCTCCTATAGCTGTCTGGCAGCAATTTCCTTTTCTGTTTCAGTCTTTTAGGGGTAAGTCTTGGTGTGTAACGGTAAGATTACTCTATTGTGACCTGGAGGTCGTAAGTTTGAGTCACAAAAACATCCAACACTTCCCTGGATCCCACACTGTGAGAACCTTGTACACTAGGAACACTCTTTCAGCCTTTAAAGTCTGATTGTATCCACATTGTCAACATATTGAGTATGTGTGAAAAAAAGGCAAACACCCAGTGCTACAGGCCCTAAGTTTGTGAAGTCAAAAGCAGGGTCACATGTAAGCAACATTACCCTTGCTTCCAAGAAAAGGTTGCACCCATGACACAAACTTATGTCACCAAGTCACAAATAAAGACACCTTACCTTACACTAAGACTCATGGGAAGGAAGAAAATGAGAACCCAAAAAAAAAAAAAAATTTGATGAAGATAACCCTAATCAACTATATTAAGAAACCATTTCACCTAAAAGATTAAACTATTAAATGAGGTCTAAAAATGATTATATATTAAATTCCACCACACCGTCTTCATGCAAAATCCCAACTCACTTGTCATGGAATCAGCTCACTTGGGCTTGAATCATAAACAAGCCAGACTCACTTGGGCCTAAAGTAGGAACAATTAAATGTGACAGTAATATAATTTGAACTCATTATTTCTTGATCATGCAGACTCTAATATCATGTCAAGAAACCATTCTACCTAAATGTTCAAGAATAGATTATATATTAAACTCTAACAATCCAATATAGAGCACAAGGTGTTGCTGGTTGCACAATCAAATAGCCTGCCTGCTATAGATATTATCATAAATAGTGCCATCCACATGATAGGCTTCTCAAGTTTAGGACTTCAAGAGGCGTCTGTTTTCAAGATTAATGTGCCAAGAGATATCTCTCCATCCCATAAAATGACCTAAGCCAACCACAACTCTTGCAGTTATTTCCCTCTTCCAAATACAAAGCTCTTATGACATATATAAAATATGAAGGAATAGATAAATTAGAGAAATTCCAAAATTGTGTAAAACACCCCAAATTGATGGATGTGCTCAATATTAACTCCAAAAGAATCTTACTTTCATCTGCCATTGGTTCAACATGATTCTCATTATCAACAACAGCAAACAAGATGTTTCCCAGCCACAATACTGCAGTAAGCATAGAGAACACACTTTCTTGATCTTCCTTGCTGACATGAACAATATCCAAAGCGTCCTGGATATTAATGGCCATGACATAATTGGCATCCACACCAATCTCAAATTGTTAATATTAAAGTACTGACAAAGAACTGAAGGATAGACTGTAAAAACATAGAAAGGTAAGAACATACCACGACAACACGAAAGCGTTCAGCATCATCAACCCCACTAATCGAGTAGCAATTGCTCTGCTTCAAGTATTTGTATTCACTTGCACTCCTCAAGTTTATCTTCCCTGTTTTTAATGAAAGAATGGAAAAGAGAAATAAGAAAAAATTCTGAATAATTGTGGGTAATACACAATATAATACAACAATATCTCAGAAGATTCAAGTATTACACAGGGACATGAATTTCATTCATGGTCAAGGGAAGTATATGCAGTAAATAGCAATAGAGGATACCAAGTCGATGTTGTGCAACACGTGATGTATAATTGTAAACTTATATGAATATGAATCCCTTTCAACCTAATGCTCTGTCTCACAAGTTGTGTAGGGATTAACTCATTCAAAGACAAATGTTGAAAGATACCTCTAAGGGCAGGAGGAGCTCCAGCACATAGTTGATAGAATATGTGATATGACCTTTCTCCCTCAGTGCATTGGACCACTCGAGACTGTTTCAATAACAGGTTAAGTTGGCAACAAAGAGAAAACGAAAAGCGCCACAATCATGCATCAGATAGATGAAAATTTACCTTTTCAAGTAAAACTGTGCATAGGGCAAGAACAAGACAAAGATCAAAACAAAGGGTCAGTTATGAATAGCCAAAAGGAAATTGAAAATATAACATCTAAGGGACACTGATTGAAGACATCTCACAAGTTTGAATTTTGGCCCCAGATATTTTTCCAGTTTCACTAAAGTGGATTTCAATCAACTTCCCCTGTGACATGTTCAAGAAACTCAGTATAAAAACGGTCATAGCAAGAACATTACTATTGCAAAACCCTCAGCAGTTAATTTGAATCAACTGAAGGACTGAGATTTAGACAAAGCACATGGAACTTACAAATCGACTTGAGTTATCATTCCTCAATGTCTTTGCATTACCAAAGGCCTCTAGAATAGGATTAGTCTTCAATATTTCATATTCAATGCCACTGCCACCACCAAGAGCAGCCAAATATTGCATTGCTATCTTTGCAGTCTCAGTTTTCCCTGCTCCACTCTCACCACTGTGGAAGTAAATGAACATCTTCTATGAGGCATATGCAATATATTCAATAATAGGAGCACAACTATATAAGAAAAAGACACCAAATATTGTAAAAGCCATGCCAAAAGTGGTGACTCACTAAGCAATGGATAAAAAAGGAAGTCTTATACATAGCTCTTCCACATGCAAAATCTGACATCCCTTACCATGTTCAGCCCCAAGATTTATCTCTTTCTGTCGTACACATAAAAAGAATCACATAGGGCAATCTAGAAATCTAAATGACTGCTTCCAAGGACAATCCATTTGAATCATTCCTTATGATAAAGTTTGATAATGCTTCAAGCTCCACTGACAAGAAAGGTACAGACAATTCTGGGAAAGAGTGGTGCTGTTTAACTTTCACATAAGTTAGAATGCAAGTTTCCATCTTTGCTGGGGAAACAGGTCCACTCTTCAGTTTCCTTTGAATGCAAGTGGCCACTAAATTCCAGTTACATAGCTTGTTAGGGTCCAAAGACTGACAGAAAACCATTCCCTAACACCTAAATGGAAACAGCATTCCTACGTCACAGGCATACAAGTGCACACATCTTTCCTCTACTTTTGATTATGGCTACTTTCATGACTTGAAGTCATGAATTATGAGCTTCAATTTACAAGCAACCTCACCAACCAAGTTACCTAACACCCAGCACAAACAGAACCATAGCTTGGACATTTGTGATAGACATTAGTAGTGAACAAGGTCAAAGAACAACCTATCAGCAATTGTAATAGCAGCAATGCTTTTTTGATGTATTTTGAGTTTTGTAGCCTTCTTTTCCAAAAGGTATAATCAGCAGCTGAAATAAAAGTTTGAGGATGTAACTCCTTAGCCTGCACCTTCCCCATCACTCTTTCCAAATTCTAAACCCTAAAGAAGTCTTGAACACCCTTTTTTAAAAATAAAGAAAGAAAGAAAGAAAGAAAGAAAGAAAAAAGAAGTCTTGCGCATCCTTGATAGTGCATGTGTTTGTATAACATAATTCACTTCATCATTCAAGCAATTTTGGTTGCTTGAGGAGATTTACAACTCCTCATGGCACCAATACAACAAAATGAAGACAAATCCATCTGACCACCCAAGACAAGCTGATGTTCAACTAATATTCCATTTTCCAGCATATGAGGAAGCCCTAATTTACTACAGTTTCTTATTGGTGAAACACAAATCATTACCCTAACCATAGTGTGTAAAAGTAATACCAACATTGCCAATGTTCAGCATCTCAATTCTACCTTAACATCAAGGAAACATCAGAATATCAATTAGCATTTTGTGCTCCATTCTAAGGCACTAAGACAACAGTTGATAATAATTCAATTATCCAATACAATGCCTTTTATCTGGTAACAAAATGCAGTATCCAAGAAGACTAAAAGAGAAAAGAAATTTTGTAACACATCTCCTGGATTTTTCACTCAACTACTCAGGTATACATATTCCAGATGAAAATAATTTGAAATGATAAAAGATGGAATATGCTACAAAATAAAACTAGAATTTAAACAGAATTTATCCTATATTTTAGCAAAGTTCTCTGAATATAAAGGCCAACACCAGCTATGGTTCCACTGAATTAAGATTCTAGGAGAAGAGTTTAGGAACAAGCCCTGTTAGCACTTTGCATGAATTTCCCACATGCCCAAGATCTACCCCACTACAATGAGCAACAGCATCGACCTTATTGCAATCTTACACAAATGGAATAAAATAAAATAGATGATCCTGGTGATCCAGGAGAATGAATATATTTAAAAATTGAGAACTAACCCATAATAGAAAATAGGTTGCATTTTTACTCCATGCCAATCAAAAGCCAATGACTGAAGATGTTTTCCAACAAATATCCATGGACTTTGAGCAAAGAACATTCATGTATTCAGATTCAAAATAGGCAAAAGGCATCTCAAACATTGGTACAGGATATATCAGTACAAGTCAACAGGGGGTTTGTGGTTAAATTACTTATAGATATGCATTTCCAAACAATATAATGAGGCATAAAAAGATTAGTAAGATGGAATATGCTACAAACAAAAACAAGTGGAATAATAAAATCAGTAGAATACTGAAACAACAGAAGTCAAAAAGGAAATATTGATGCTCCACTGACCTTATAATGATGGCTTGATTTACTTCATCTGGTGAAAGAAAACAATAGTACTAGTAAGACTCTCACATGCATGATTCACTTGTCTAAAGACATAAATGTCACATAGAAACAATTTGCAGAGTGATGGAAACTTAAACCACCTCGAATCATTTCTCTGATGGCTGTGTCTGTGATAGCGTACACATGGGGGCTGTCATTGGACTTATTCTTATATGCTTCAATGTAATCATTGCCATATAAAGGAACTTCCTTAAAAGGATTGACAGCTACCATCACTGGGCCTGCTTTTGTCTAAAGGGCACACATTTTACCACCATAGGCATTAGGACAATTTATATTTCAATGCCTGGATCAAAAGCAAAAATAACACAAATGAAAGACTTACATATATCATATCTTGATTGTATCTATACTGAAGATTATATAAGACCGATGGCTCATTTAAGTAACTAAGTTGCATGAGATCATCTACACCATCAAGTATATCAGGATTTGCTGGTACAAGAATTTCAGATTCCACCCTTAATACCTATATTGAAAAGAAAGGAAATACTTAATCAAACAGCCAAAATTGGCTACCAAAGATCATCAAATATTTTGGAAGAAAGCTTTCTTACTTTCCCATCAGGCATTGAAATAACAGACTCACTACCCAAAGTTGATAAAACCTTTCCCAATGTCCATTCTCCATTTGGAAGTTGGAACCAGGACTGTACTTTCTGAAAAAGTAAACTTAGATCAGGAGGAGAAAAAAAAAAAAAGTGATTTGGATATTAAACAGTTGTGATTCATGAATCTCACAAGAATGAAGGAATAACCTTTAAAAACTTGCTAATAATTTGTGACTCAAATTAACAGCCCATAATCAGAAAAAAGAACCAATTCAGTTACCTTTTTTGCAGTGTATGAGGTGGTGTCACCCCACCTGCTTTCAATACGAAATGATGAGATTGAACTCAATGGCAAAACCTCAGCATCCACATCTTGATCAATCACAGAGTGTTTTTCTTCAAAAAGAAAGGAACTTCCACCATATGGTGAATCTTCGTTTGCATCATCCCCAACTCTATTCTCAACTCCCTCAACATCCTTGTTGCCCAAACCATCATTTTCAGGAATGCTTGAAAATATTTCTTCACTGTTTTCTGAATTTATAGCATCCAATTTTTCCAAATGACTAGATGATCCCAAGGAGGTGAGTTTAAAATCAACTGGCAATGATTTGATGGACTGGAGGTAAGCTGGAACCAGTGATTTCTGCGACATTTCTCCAATCCTGAGAACTGAGTTTCCAAAGATGGCATCAGATCAAGATTCAATCAAAAAGCCAACTTTTTAGTTTCCACGCAAAAAGTCATATCAGCTTTAGCACAAGACCCCACCCGCCAACTTACCTTATTAACCTAATGGAGGGGACCATAAAAGCGGAAAAGACGCTAGTGCACTTCAACACGTAGTCACCATTGACAAGTTAAACACGAAAAGGGGATCACAAGTTCCAGATACAAATCCAAAGTGAATTATTTCAGGCACCATGAGACCACATATCTTCCTTCTCCAGTACAGGTAGACATATAGGAAACTCAAATTAAAATGGCTCAATAATTGAATCAAACCTTCAAATGCTTTACCAAATCCCAAACTCTACTCACTTAGAAATACTTCGGTTGCTCAGAAAAAAGATGCAAACCGACCAAAAATATGCCTTTCTCAAGAACAAAAGGTTACTTAGCCAATAAAATCAGTAAAGGAAAAAAAAAAAAAAAAAGATACTGACCCACAAAAACACACATATAGATACACATAAATATATTTGTAAGTAACTTGATCATTTGGTTGATGGATAATATGAACCAAAGATTATTCAAATAACATAAGTATTTAAAAGAGTAAAATTCTGGAACCATAAAGTTTTCATCTTTCAAAACCAGAACAAGATTTAAAAGGAAATGAGAAGAAAAAAGTGAAACAACCACAAAACTGAATTTTTCCTCCATATCATAACATTTTCCCAGTAACAAAACAAGGCATAAAGAGTGAAATCAAAAGAATGTACCCAATGCAAAGCGATCTGGTAATTAAAAAAGAAGAAAAAGAAAAAAAAGAAAAAATCATAATTTTCTACACCCAAGACAAATACAACACTTGAAACATTTTTGGAAAATAAAAAAGAAAAACTAACCCTTAAAAAGGAAAAAAGAACAAGAAGAAGAAAAAGAAGAAAGAAGAAAGAAGAAAAGCAGCAGCGGCTTACCTTGACCAAGTCAAAGCAAGGAATATCAAATCCTCAGATGAATCTCGGAACTGTGCTAGACATGGTGAATCTGGCCTCAGCAACTGTCAGAATCTCCCTTAAAAAAAAAAAAAAAAGAGGCCCAGAACAGAACAGGAACCTCCAAAACAAAGCATCAGCAGCTGTACATATGCCGTGGAAGAACAGTATAGTGGTAGGTAGTATCGTCTGGTGTATGATGACTTGACAGTGCGGTGACGAACCAACGAACGTGGGCGTTTGTTTACCGAGAATTTGGATGAGAGAAAATTTATCAAAAAAGCAAAAAAAAAAGGGAAATTTTGAATTGGAAAATCCAAAGGCGCGTGGCGTGGAGAAAAGTAGCAAGTAGCGAGCAGCCAGCAGCTTTTCTCTCCTTCACAGGCTGAAACAAAAGAGAATATATAGGAAAGAACAGCTTTCCCATTCTCTCTCTTTATTATTTTTATTTATTTATTTATTTATTGTTATTTTGACATTCGCTTGCCGTTTTGAATTTTTTGATTTTTAAGTTTAAAGTTTTGACAGTAACATTAATATGATTTTTATTACATCATGTCTTTGGGCTTGATGTCCGCGAACCCAAATTTTTAAAATAAAATGGGAGGATTTTTTACCGCCATTTTAAGTTTTTTAATCCCCCTTCCTTTTATACTTTTTATTTTCTAAATATTTTTCTCTTCCTTTGAAAGCACAGGGAGGATGATCGCCAACAAAGTAAGTTACATCAATTTGTACTCGGCAGCCATGTCCTTTGTGATGTATATTTTTATAATTGATCTCCTGGCAAAGAATAAACTGGCAAATCAAACGAAGATTCTTTTGGATTAAATTGTACAGTCGACATCATAATCAACACCCAAATTGAATAGAAATTAAAAAAAAAAATTAAACTTTATAATCTATTTAAATTATTATATAATTACAACTAATAAGTTAATATTATTGTTTATTTGATAAAATATATATATATATATATATAATTTAAAAATATTATCATATTTTTTCATATTCATATTTTTTAAAAATTAAATTTAAATATAATTATTAAAAATAAAAAAATAATAAAAATAAATATTATAAAATTTATAATTTTATAATAAATAAAATATTAAATAATATTTATTTATAAAAATATCTTATATAATATGAAATAATATTAAAAAATAAATACTATTAATTGAATATTATTTATTAAATTTAATAAGATATTTTAATTATAATAAATTATATTTTAAAATATAAATATATAACAAAAATAATATATTATTAATTAGATTGACAAATTTCACCAAATAATAAATAAGGTAAATAAAAAAAATAAAATAATACTTAAATAATATAGATGTTATATCACCTTTATATGTTTGTTGGCATTATCATAATAATTACTTTAAATATAAAATAATTTATAAATTAATTTAAGTAATTAGTTAAAAAAAAGATTAATTGATTAAAAATAAAATATAAATTATAAAATAAAACAAAAAGGAAATAAAAAGAATAAATGTAGTAATAGCTCATCTACATTTGGCCCTTATAAACCCTAAATATAAATTTCAAGTTAGACAAGTGAAGGAAAACTAAATTAAAAAAAAAGAATGTTATAATTGCATACCAAAAAGAGTAATAAAGAGAATTAAGATTGGATATTAACTGAAAATGGAGTATTATGAAGATTTTGTTCATGCAGCTACATCTTTGGCTATGCCTTTACCTTTATCTTCTTCACACATTATTTTAGATCATATTATGTGTGAGCATGGAATGGAAACCCAATTTGTACTTTATGAAGCCAAAAACAACTCAAGACAAAGATTTTGGGAATGTTAATTTTGGAAAGAAGATGATTTTAAGTTCTTCAAGTGGCTTGATCCAAAAATTGAAGCATTTTACATAAGTGTGATCAAGTCTCTACATAATAAAAGCAATGTATTAAAAGTCAAAACATACAATATTGCAACCTTGAAGAGTGAATGTGTTTATAAAAAATAAACAATAAACTTTTGTTACATTAGAGAAAGTGCCATAAAGGAATTAATTTATTGAATTTATAAGTCCATAAATTTTTGTTTTAATGTTTTATATGACTTTAACTTGATCCTTTTATTACTATATCAATGTCATGTAACAAAATTAAATTATCTCCTTATCTTCTTATCTACAAAATTAAATTTAATGTTTTTGTTAGTAAAAAATAATAGTTATAATTATTAACAATTATATATTATAATATTTATTTACCCATAAAATTACTAGTAATCATATGCTCTTTTTATTAGATAAGTCGATGGGACCTATTCCTATAGTCGACTAAGACACCAAAGAAGTTACTGAAAGAAAAGTTATAAAGAATTTGAATCGATTAACTTAACCAACAAATGTGGTTAACTAATGAGATTAAATAAGATAAAAGTTTTAAAGGATAGAAAAAATAATATATGATTACTAATAATTATATGTTATGGTCTTTATTAAAATAAGGAGATGGGGAGTAATATATTTGCTAATAATCATATTTTAATTTTCAATGTTAATAGTATTTTGAGAGGAGAAATTTAGAGGAAGAAAATTATACATCACAGCATCAATGCTAAAATAATTACATTATCATATAACCTATAAGAAATATTAAATGGAAATAACCAAAATTCATATTTCAAGATACAATAAAGTGCAAATTAAAGATATAATAGTCTTATGCAAATACAAATATAATTGTTGTTCCTAGTGTAAATGCACAACAAAAGGCACATTTTCCATACACTTTAATACTGCATAACAAATTGATCAACTTATTCATGTATTTGCAAGTCCTAAGTGATCTATCCCTTACACTTTAATACTGCCTTTAACCTTTGATTTAAGACCTTTCTAGCTCTTTTGTGTAACAATTGATTGTTGGCTACCTGTAGTTGATTGCCCAATAATGGACTTAACTTGTTCAAGAGTGAACTCAATAGTGTTTGATTGACTTGAAGGATACTAAAATGCCTAAATAATAAACATTAATATTAGTATTTATTTTTAAAAATAATGAAATTTAATTAAAATTATAAAACTTATTATCCTTACATACACATTACCTGTCTCTAAAGAATAATGAACATCATACCCTACCTTTATTAGTCCTTCTTTTTGTTGTAACATTTTTCCTTTAAACAACTTTTGGTGGATCATTCTCTATATACAAAACATGTCGCCTCCCTTGCCTTCTAGTAACTAGTTTAAGTTGTGTCTCATATGGTCTTTTATTTGTCTTTTTTGATCTACCTCTCTTTTTCACCTAAATCACCATAGATTCAAGTCCTAATTCAATTTCAAGCATTAATGGTGTCATAATTACCATGATCAACAACTCACATTGTTTCTTTCATGGGTCATTAGTGTTTAAGATGTTTGCTATAATTTGGATTGGAAGTGGTAACTTATGCTACTAGTTGTGAAGTCATAGTTTTTGCACACTAGAGCACCAATGCCACTTAGCTTGGCATTTTATTGTGTCATAGTACCACCCTTCCCATTTATGATTGACTGTGGAGGAATCACTTGGTTAAACTCTTTTGCATTAGCCATATAATGTTAGAATATCTATACAAATCATTGTCCTTAGTAGCTTGTGTTACAATCCCATTGACTTCTTCATTCTCTAAACCATTTGAATTCTTAGTCACCCAAGTATGTACAAAATTTACATTGCTAAAAACTTCATCCTTTAGACTAATTGTGGTGCTAATTACTTCATCCTCTTCACCTACTTCAATGTCAAATGCCTCAAGTTCTAAAAATACTTTATTCTTAGGCATCTTAACTAGTATATAATCAAACACATGTCCTTTATCCACTTTATGCTAGATATAAACTTATATTGTATGCTTCCTCCTTACTATCATGCTAGTCAACATATTAAGCAATTTGATGTTAAACTCCCTTCTTAATGGCTTAATAAACCTAAAATTTTGGTTTGAATACTTGTAAATATATTTAACAATGTTTATGTATCCATAGTTTATAATTACTTCCTCAATACTTAGTATGGAAACATGATCATTCATTATATTTTCACATTTTAACTTTACCACCAACATACTTTGTCTTTAGTTGCAATTCTAACATCTCACCATAGTATATCATCAACATCCATAACATACTAAAAATTACAAAAGTTGTGGTCAATTTATTATCTTAACATATGGTTTTAATTTTAACTTTAATTTTTGTCATGTTATCAAAAAACAATTAATTATGTTTAAATCCTTTGCCCTTAGCTCATGACCTTAGCTTTAACCATTAAATTAAAGCCTCATATGCATATATGATAAGTATTTTTGGCATTAACACATTATACAAAATTGCATCTTATCTCTCATATACATACAACAAAAAAAATCTCTATCATAAATAAAATACCAAATTTTGAATACTCTAAATTGTGCTCAATACAATTTAAATCCATAAATTAATTTTGCAAAATTTTAAAAAACTTTAAAATGCATAATGATTTCTTTTTGCTTGATTTTCAAAGATTAAGATCTATACTTTCTAATTTTTCAATCTTGTGGACTAACTTATGTCTCGTTAATGGTAAACTCCAAAATTCACCTTTGACTCGTTCTCTTTGTCCTTTCTTTTTGAAACTAATGATCCACCCCTCACTTTTTCTATCTTATGGACTAGTAATGTCTCATTCATGGCAAACCATAAATATCACCTTATATGGTGATTTCACAACCTAGCTCACTCTTTATGTCTCTCTTTTTCTCTCGCCATCATTAATGGTAAAAAAGACAAAATCTTTTTCTTTTGTATTTTTGTTTCCCTATTTTTTGAAAAATTTATATTTTTTTATTCAAAATGATGCAATTGTATTGTATTCTCTTTTTAGTCAAAAGTTCAAAATTACTTCCAAATGATTTTCTTCTCAAAAATAAATTTGTAAATTATTTTGGATTTAGAATGACTATTATGTTTAGCCCAACAAGCCTATAAAGGGGACATGGCACCATCATCGCCTAATCAACCTTTTGTTTTTTATCCATATCATCATTCGATCCACCTCTTTTGCCCAAGTTAGCATGCTTGATGAAATTTATCAAATGTAATTGGCAATGTGCTATTTTTATTCTATATTTAAGTTTTGATGCTTAATTCGTTACAATTAAAATGTTATGCCAGATTTGTTATATGGTGCCAAGTTGGTATTATTTTTATGTATTAACCCTAAAGAAAATATGCTTAATTAAATATTAAAATCAAATTAATTACAAAAAAAATGAAAGGGTTATAAGGAGAGATGGCAAAAATAGTTGGGAAAGATAAAGGATAAGTGTACAAATTTAATTTTAGACATTTGATATATCATGATAATTATTAATAGATTAAAATAAAAATTCATGATTCCCTAGCACAAGAGAGTATCATTTCTTATTTTAAAGAGTTAAAAATGTAAATTTTCAATTCTTTTTTAAATTAGCACTGAATAGATTTTCATTGTAAAATTAAGAATTTAATGTACAAATATCAAATAACAAATTCCAACAAATGAAGTTAAGAGCCTTATTTTCCAATCAATGAGGTCAACTTATTCCTTCACTCTCTTTATCACCTAATCAGTTGCACCATTAGCACCCTAAAGGATTAACTTCAACTCAATTACTAGGTGATCAATTAGCCATTACCTAATGTAACTCACAATAAGACTAATTTCCCACAAACCTATATAATGACTAAACATGACTACTTTGAAGAAGATTTTACAATTAGTTTCCAAAACTACTATCTCTTACCCTACATATTTGGCAATCTTAGTAGCAAGGCAAAGTGTAAATACCTTTATAATTAAAGTAGATTTTACCCTTTTATGCATAGTATCATCCTTTATAATCTACCCTTAACTATTTTTGTAGTAAACCACTATTCTTATCATTTTCTCTTAAATAGAAAATATTGCATTAATGTTGATCTTGATCATTCTCCCTTTTAGTCAAATCCAACACCAAGTTTTTGGTACTTAAACTTGAGTGCATTATAACCTTCGCAACACAAACAAATTGAGTAGTCTAGCATCATTCTAATCTTTTTTCACATTATATAGTATTTTCCTTGAATTAATTCCACTATCTTCAATGCAAAAGGTACTTTTAGACTTCTAAATATTTTAGCATTGGATAATAATTAAATATTACAATTCTTAGCAACCCCTAGTTATGAAATTTGCAATTATACCTAGCCACCAATCTCAAGAACTTTCTATATAGGAACACCCTAGAGGCTAGCCTAGTATGCTAGCAAACCAAGTTGCCTTTGCATATTCATAACTAAGCAATGTATGCACTATAGTCTCTAGTTGGGTTCTACATAATAGGCAACTCTTACTCTTTACTACTCCTTTCTTTCAAAATTGGCTTGAGTTGAAAGGCATTCCTTAAGACTCTATGTCAAAATTGCTTTAAAATTGGATGGACATTCATGGCCCACATCTACTTTTAAAGTGCTTGGTACTCCCTTGCCAATCTTGGGTTTTAGTGGAATGAATCAATGTAGTCTCTACTACTCTATGGTACCTTAACTTATCTAATTTATCACAAAACTAAACCAATTTATTTGAATATTTCTTGTAGTCTACTTGGATTTTATCAATAATTTCCACCTTATTTTAATTGATTATTTATATTAATTTTCTTGTGTTCCACTATCTCAAATGATCATTCACAAGGTTCCCCATTATGGTGTCATTAGTAATTATATGCCTTAATGTATAAAATCTAAAATCCAACAAATTCAAATTCCATAAGTTGATCCATCCCTAATATTCCATCTTAGTTTACTAGCTAAAAGACCTTTCCTGTGTAGCAAACATTGCTAGCACTAAGAGAGATTGTGGCCTTTTTATGTTGTGAGAAAATTGTTAGATAGGAAGTAAAATCCCTAGTGTAATTTAGCTTGCAATGCTTCTGAATGTTAAATATGCTACCAATGTTGTTTGGCAAAAAGTGTCATGTTGAATACCATAAGATCCCTGAAGCCCATACTTCCTTTTATCTTTGACAAAATAAATATTGTCACCTCTCTAAATGTATTCCAAATTCATCACCTTGTTGCTCCCACTAGAAATTTACTAGTTTTTAATTAATTTAATGGTAAAACCTTTATGGCAATTTAAAAGTCATCATTATGTAAGTTGGTATGACTTGCACAATGGATTGGCTTAAGACCTCTCTCCCTTTGAAGGAGAGTAGCTATTGCTCCCAAGACTAAATTTTTTGGTCCACTCTTTCATAAATGAATTTGAACACTTTACTCTTTAGGCAACTTAAGTTCAATGGAAGACCTAGGTACCTATCACATTCAATTAGAGATTTCATGCCACTAAATCCCAAAATTTGAGTTTAAGTCTCTCATCATGTGTTATAACTAAATTTAATACCTAACTTATGTCGATTTATATTTTCTCTAAAGCTTAATAATAGGAGTTTATTAAACCCATCATTGTTATTATTTTCCACCTTAACCTTCCTAAATAACAAATTGTTGTTGGTGAAAAAAATGTGTGAAATAACTAGTCACTTAGGCTTAATTTTTTAACCACTTATATGCCTATATAAGACAATATTATCAATTAACTAAGCCAATTCATTTGAAATTAATATGAATAGTTATGGGAATAACATTTCTTCCTATTATAGACCTTTAGTGGGTAGGAAAAGCTTTATAAGTTACCCATTAACTAGAATTTGATAACTAACAATAGTGACACATTACATGACCCTAGTTATCCATTATTCATTAAAACCTAACTTCTTTAAGCTTTTTAGCAAGAACACCACTTAACCTTTGTCAAAGGCCTTCTACATATCAAACTTAATGGCCATGAATATCTTTCTCCCCTTTAATTTCTTTTAACTTGTTGCCCTTATGTGTAATTAATATGTTATCATGTATATACTAGCTTGGTACAAAGGCATTTTGCCAAGGAGACACTAAAAATAGCAATTGGGGCTTCAATCAATTAACCAAAACCTTAGATATAATTTTATATAAGAAATTACACAAACTAATAGGCACAAATCCACAAATATCCATAAGGCTTGACAAATTAGGAATAAGAACAATTTAGGTTTTGTTGAGCACTTTGAGCAAATAACCTAATGAGAGGAAAAACTTAACCATTTGCATAATATTTAACCTTACAATGGTTCAATACTTTTAGTAGAAAATCCTAAGATAATCATTCAAATTGGGGGCTTTCAAAGGGCCAATTGCAAATATTACCCCTATGATTTTAGCATTAGTTACTATTGCAAAATGTTTCTCATTCATTTCTTTTATGACTAACATTAGCATTGGTTCCAAGACAACCTTTATGTCTTCTGTGTTGTCCTCTTTACATAACTCCTTTATGATATTTGGAACCAAGTTGATAATCTCTTTATCGTTCTTAATCTAACTCTTATTAGACTTAAGTCTCACAATTATGTTTCTATAATTATGTTTGATAGTGGTAACATGGAAAAAAATAAGTATCCATGTCATCATGAGATAACTAGCTAACTCTAAACCTTTGTTGCCAAAACATCTCTTCCTGTCTCTATGAATGGTTTAGTTCTTACATAATTTGTTTTTCCTACATTTTTTCCTACCTTGATAATGACTTAGATTCGAATTCTGTAAGATTTCTGTTGATCTCCTTAATTCTTACCTTAGAATTTTCCAATTTAGATTTGAAGCTATATGACCCCTTCAAAGGCTCTTGTTATGCCTTTTGAATTAATGTCTCATAATCTTGAAATTTTGTCCAATAAGGTTGAAAAAGAAGACCTTGTTTAGCACCCTTGTTCTTATTCTCCAAATATAAAATAATGGGTTAATAGTTTGACTTGATATAATGTTCATGGAATAATAATGCACGTGACATTCCATCCCCCACAACACATTAGATGCAACTTTATGCAATTACTCTTTAACAAAAGTCTACCCCACTTTGTCATTTACTTGGGTAAAGAGTGACCTTTAAATTCCAAATCAAGTAAATTCTAATTAGTTAAAACATTTTGAAAAAACATTGTTGTTTTCACAACCTTGTATAGGTTGTAATTGTTGTCAATTAGATTTAAGTGTGCAAGAAGGTAAAAGCCACATAGAGGGGTAAGAACGTAAAAGTCATATGAAAAGGGCAAGACAGTAAATTCGCCGCAAATAAATCCTATTGGGATTTCATGAAGGAGTATATAAAGGCCATCAGAAGACAACAAAAAAGACACATTGGCTATTAAGAAAAACAGACAGAAAACCTACGCACACCACCGGCAAGAGAGAGAGACCCGTGAGAAAGGCACACCACCGGCACACTAGCAGTCAGCAACTGAGCAGATCGGCACACCACCGGCATACCAATAGTTGGCAACTGAGCAAGTCGGCACACCACCGGCACACCAATAGTCAGTAGCTAAGCAGGTCGGCATACCACCGGCAGATGGTGAGAGATCTGGCAATGGCGTGAGAGAGAGCCGGTTGGGACGGTGACAGATCCGGCTGGGACAGAGGACATCCAGCGACGGCGTGAGAGAGAGCCGACTAGGACGATGACAGATCCGGCTGGGATAGAGGACATCCGGCGACGGCGTGAGAGAAAGCCGGCTGGGACGGTGACAAATCTAGTTGGGACAGAGGAGATCCGACGACAACAGAAGGAGATCCAGCTGGGATGGTGACAGATCTAGCTGGGACAGGAAGGAGATCCGGTGACAGCAGATGGAGATTCGGCTGGGACAGTGATAGGTCCGGCTGGGACAAAGAGAGATCCAGCTAGGACAGAGGAGATCTGGCGACGGTATAAGAGAGATCCGACTGGGACAAAGGAGATCTGGCGATGGCGTGAGAGAGAGCCGGCTAGGACGGTGAGAGATCTGGTCAACGGTGAGAGATCCGGCAGAACAGGGGTCCGGTTAATAGTGAGAGATCCAGCAGAACAGGGGTCCGGTCGACAGTGAGAGATCCGGCAGAATAGGGGTCCGGTCAACGGTGACAGATCCGGTAGAACAAGGGCTAGACGAAAAACAGAAATCGTGAGGCGAATCGTGAGACAAGGAGACGGGTGAGACCGTGAGATGGTGAAAGTAGAAGTTATGTAAGACAACTTAGAGAAGGAATTCGGCAAAGTATCGGAAAGAACTCAACGTATTTCCATATTTCTTCAAGAGAGGTTAAAGAGCATTGCGGTGAACTTCTAAGCGGTAGTGGAGCAGCCTTTCGATTCAACAGAGGCAAGACAAGTTAGAAGAAGGGTAGACACAGTAAGTGACACTCTTTGTATTGTAATTGTTTAGTATTTGCAATAGTGAAAGGAATAGAGAATTAAGACATCCATTGTAACTGGAATTCTCAAGTATAGTGGATGGTTTCGGTAAGGGAGAGTCCCTACCACCGTGGATGTACATCACATTGACGGAACCACGTAAATCTCGTGTGTCCTTAATTTGCTTTACACTATGTGTTTTGAATTGAGTTGTGAATGCAGCTAAAGTATCAGCTAACCCATAACCTAACGAAGGCCTAAACAAGAACATCTGAATTGTCTATTAGGTAAGGTGTTTGAAAGGTGACTTTGGGGACTATTGTGATTAGTAGGTAACAATAAATCTACCTTAGTCGAGTCTAAAAAAGAGTTCGCTTTTAAGAAGAGGTTGAAGTTGTTCACTTACCTGCGAATTGTGGTGATACTAATTCACCCCCTCTTTCAGTATCACAAACTAGTAGATCCTAGGGAGAAGTCGAGAACTTCAAACATTTATAAGTATGGGTTATTAAAATCACCTATGCAAAGTTAAGGCATAATGTTTGAGGATTTATAGGTTTTTAATTCATGCTACACACTTTCATTATAGTCTTTACATGGGTTATTGTATACATAAGAAACCACCTGATTAAGATTCCCCGTAGGGAGAAACATACTTAAAATGAAAGTAAGACTTAGTTTTATGAATAACCTAAATACTAACTAATTCTTTCCACTAAATAAAAAAACTCACCTACTTTACCTAATGACCCCATAAAAGATGCATTTTCACATCTTATTAATCTCCTACTTTCATCAACATATCTCCTCTTTTGTTTAATTTTCATGAGGAAGGTAATATCTAAGTGGTGTACTTAGATAAACTCAATTAAAATACTGATTGTGAAGGGTTTCCCAAGCCCTTAATAATTCTAAGCTAGTATGATCATTAGTGTTCTTATTGTTATAGGCCAACCACCATTATCATTTCATCATTAAGAGAATCATATGCACTTATAAGCAAAGTTTAAGCATGAACATAAGGGTCAATTTTCATACCTTATATTTTTAAGATAGGGGGGACTAAAAGAGGAAGGAAATTTTGTGTTAATAGTTTTGGCTAAGTGTTTTACTTACTCTCCTTTTCTTAAAATTTTGGGTTAAAAGTGTTATAGTATGGTTATATAGACACTGAGGATTGAGTTCCAAAATAGAGTTAGCAAGTAACTTAAAAGGGGAAAAATCTAGGCGTGTCATATTTATAATGAGAAGAGGTTTTGCCTTTTAGAGTGTTAGGCATTTGGCCTTTTTGGAATGTTTGGCACTTTGGTGCAATTAAATCTCCTCCTCTTTTAGTTGGTGGACCTACAATCTTTAAGGTTAAAGGACTAAGCTTGGTTTAGCCTTGAAAATCATAGGAGACAAACTAGGGTCTTCTAACAATGGATCCTTAGATAAAGACACTTGTTCTTTCTAGTCCTTTACTTTACAATGTTTAAGAATGATGTAAATGAAGATTTTTGTAAAAGTTGAGGTTTAATCTTAAGGGTTTAGTACCATAGGCAAGTTATCTTGGGTAATAAATTGAGATGTGGACCTTTTAGCTAGGTTCATTTATTGAAGCATGGTAGATGGAAGTATAAGGTCATTAGTTCTCTTTGTTGTCTTGAGAACTATGCTCTCTACCACTGGTGTTAGGTTGCCTAACACCATCAGACCCTCCTTTAAGTGCTACAGTGGCCTTTATAGGGAAAATTTTTTCCTAATTTCAATAAGGGGAGTTACAACCAAGAATTTATTAGGTATAAATTGATCCACATAATGCCAATTTCCATATTGCCCCTAGTTTCCTATAATTGCTCTATCCTCTTTAGAGTTTGATATAGGCACCACTTGTCTATATACCTTAATCTACAACAAGAGAAGTGAAAATTTCAAATGTTCCTTAAACTAAAAATGAACCTAACTCTTATTACCATATGTCTTCTTAGTTTAAAACTCTATCCATAGAGAATCATCTATGTTAGCTATCACTAAAAGTCTCATGTAACTATGTTACCCCAAGACATTGTCTAATATGTAATCTACTTCTAACAAATCATCAAACATTCCCCCAATTCTTGAACTATTTTCTTGGGTCATTAGTCATAGACTTCAACCCACAATAAAAAGGAAGAAAAATCTAGGTCCTTAAGGGCAAGACTTGGGGGCCAATCTTTAATAATAAAAAGCTTGTTTGAAATGCTTAAAAGGATGCCATTTATAATACATCTCCTCCATATTTCCTTACTAAAAGCAAAAGGAAAGATTTTCACTTTCAAACATTAGACCTTAAAATCCTTAAACAAGTTCTAGACCATCTTTAAAATGATTTTGACTATTATAAGACTAAATTGTTTATTTGAGAAAATCTTCCCCATAAGTACTAATGTTGTAATCTTTTGTGCATCAATTGTGATGGTATCTAGTTCTAGCATATATTCTTGTCACTTAATAGTTGACATTTGTTGAATAACTTCATTAATTTAACCTCATGCTTCCATCTTGAATGCCCCTTTATATAGCAGAAACACTTTTAAAAGGATGTGTGTTTATGTTAGACATGATACTCATTTAACAAAAATGTGTCCAACAAAAAAAATAAAAATAAAAAAAAATTCAAACATGTGTGTCAGACACTCTTAATCTAAGTGTAGAATACTTTTAATAAAAATGTCAATACATTTAATACATATATTGGATATTAATATGTTAAATACATATTAGACAAATATAAAATCAATTTTAAAATTTTTAAAGGAAATACACATAATTTTTTTTGATAAATATAATAAAGTGTGTGATGATAAAAAATATATATCTTTTATTTTATCTATTATATTAACCAATTTAAGTTATAATTTCCTAAATATTATGTTAAATGTAGATATAATATCTATTGTGCGATGGTCATTTTTATTTCAATTCATATCCCAAGTTTAGATAAAACAAAAAGTATCTTTTATGAGATACCGTTACTAAAATCAACAAAATCAATTGGTCATAAACATAATGGCATAATAAGGGTAATCAACTAAGACTAGTCAACTAAGAGTTTAAAAGATCAAAATTTAAGAAGTTAATTAATCATTAAAGATAATTAGTTGCTAGCTAAGGATACATTAAATTTAATAGACCTTTACATATAATTAATAGTTAATAATGAATCAAAAGCATCACTGACCTTCAAATGGAATAATTGATTGGGCATTTAGACAATGTTAATGCATTTGAAAATCATTCATCTTATGAGGGAAAGATTTAACTAAAAGATCAAAAAATCACATGTGAACTAGACCACTAAAATAGACCTAGTAAATAATTTATTAGTCATGCATGTTTTAAGGATATTAAGGATTATTGATAGTTATGGAAGCAATCATTAACCTTCTTTATTTTGAAATTGAAAGTTTATATTTATATTCATAATGGTTAATTTTGATTATTTTGAGCATGTTCTTAATAGGAGCACTAATAACAACAAGAAATTTGTGTTTGCAGGGATCAAGAGGTGCCCCTAAGCTCACAACATAATAATGACATCCCTTTTGGCAAACTAAAATTAATTATCATCCTTGTCTTAAATCCTTGATGAGTAAGGGGTGTACATAAAACCACTCAAACCAACCAAAACTATGAAAACCTCAAAAAATGGATTAATTATGTAAACTACATTAAATAGTTTGGTTATGATTTTAAAAATTAAAAAACTACCTAAATCATACTAACCGCCTCATGATACTAAAACCTAATCATCTCTACCAAATTAGAACTTCAATCTATTTACATTTGCATTTAAATATATTTGGTTTAAACTAATGGTTTACTTAGAACAAAATTTTATTTATATTGTTTATATAATATTTTTTTTCTACTATCTAAATCTTTGAGTTTTTTTTTTCCCTGTAAACATAGTTCAAATTGTCAAACCAACCTACAACTACTAATGATAGTTTGATTGGTTTCATTCTTATATTACCAACAATTTGGTTTGAATATTTGTATCAAATTGACTCTAAATGACCTTTATGCACCTCTATTGACAAAAATCAACTTTGAAGAACATCCTTATCCCTACCAGAGATTGAGAATTCACAACTCCAACCTGCTTTGATATGAAAGTTCTTTGTTTTTGCTAATTTGGCATGGATGCAATAAATCATAAGGCCAAGTTTTTGGTGAGTACCATTGATGCATACCTTTTAGCATCTTTGTAACTAGGCTTGAAATGTTTGATTAAAATAAGAAACTTAAAAGGGACCAATTTTGTGATTGTAGACAAATTGGGAGAAATCTTTTGACTTAATTTGAGATTTTAAAGTAATAATAATTTTTTTAAAAAAGGAAGCCATATGGTTTGTCTTCATCATTAGTTTTCATTATTACTTAATATTAATCAAAATATTGTTTTTCCTCCTTTATGCATGTAATCAATAAGTTACATGCAATTTGGATGGTAATGGGGTACAATGATTTAATTTCATATATAATTTCACTTAAAATATAATTTTGTTTAGTGTATAAATTAAAGATTAACGAATTTGAGAAAAAGTTAGTAAAATGCTCATGTAATGAAATTTACTTTATTTTAGGAATAATTTAAATGTTTCATTCAAATTCTAATTTGACATTTACTTAATAATTTATCTGTGATAATAATTAGTATTTTAATAGAATTAAGATTTTAATATATATCAAATTTACTTAATTTACTATATTATGATTAACATGTATGAAAATTTATCTAATTTATATTAATATTTTTTTACAAATGTCTAAAATTCATTTAATACAAATACTTATAATTAAAAAAAATAATTTTTGAAAATGAAAAAATAAATCTAAACAAAACTCCTAAATTCCTCTTTAAAAGGACAATATATATTTTTGATTCTTTTTCTTAATAAAACATAAATAAAATACACTTTTAAAAAAATATGATAAACTCGTGCATTGCATATATCTAATATTAGTATATATTAATAGTATCAAAATTAAGAAAGAATAAATGATTCTACGTAATTCCTTAAACAAAAGGCACCTTTATAATAATATTTACTTAATTTTAAGAATTTTTTGTAAACTCACATGATTTGTAGTATTTGAAAGTAACTTAATAGTTAGTTTGTAGTTTTTCTTAATATTTTAATAAAATTAAAATTTCAACATATACAAAATCCTATTTTTGATAGTTTAAAATCAAGTATGTTTGGTTTACATTATTGTACATTTTTTCTTAACCAAATTGTTTAAAAAAGATATCAATTATTTTACCAAAATAATTTTTCTTTAAGGTTAGTACATGTTGTTGATTAAAAAATATTATAGGTTAAGATAAAAAAAATCATTTTTTCGTATTTTTTCAAATCTAACTTGACTTTGTAAAGATAATAGTTTCTACTCCACAAAATTATTTGGTAACAAATCTAACATAATGTTAATTGATACTAACAAAATCTATTAGTATGCACACATGATATATATATATATGTGTAAAAAATTGACTACATGGTGTGTCAGGTGTCATTTAATTTAAAATCAAAAAATTTAAAAATATTTTTAAACTTTCTCATATTTCTTTCCCTCTTAATTTGCCTTTTATATCCCTTTTTCACTATCTTTCTCCTTCATCTCCACCTCCCTCCCGTAATTTTTTTTTTCAATTAAAATCAAAAGCTTTATGTTAACACTTTTGAAATTGCCTTGAAAAATTAAAGTATTAAAATATGTTTGAATTATCACAACTTAAACTAAATTCATAATATTATAAAAAAAAATATCTCTGTTATTATACTTAATATAAATTTCAAGACTTTCTTTGATAGCCATTTTCTTTTTTGTTTATCTTTATTCAATTTGAGCCAATTGATTAGGAAAGGGAATTTTAGGGTTTCTAATGATGAGGATTATTGTGATTAGATGATGAACAATGTTGGTTTTGCATTTGAAGTGTGCAATGGTTAAGGAAAAGCTATAATGGCAGCAAAAATATAACAACATAACTAGGTAAGCCTTACAAAGTTAAAGGAGGCACCATTTATGAAGACAATGCAAACAAAGTGTATGGTGGTAGTGACATTAATTGCAATTAGTAAAGTCTTAATAATTGGAGGAGAGTTATTCAAAGGCTTTAGATTTTGATTTTTCTTTCTTTTTTTTTTTTGTTTTTTAAGTTTATGATTTTAGGTTTACATTTTTTTGGTTTCATGGTCTCGAACTTTTGGGTCTAATATTAGTTTTGATGTCTAAACATTTCATGATTACTTTTGAGATTTAACCCAAGAATATGAGATATACTTGGGGAGTTTGTAATAAACTTCCTATGGGTTATGGTAATCTGAACTTGAAATAGGCTCCTTATGAGTCTTGCTGAATTTGTTCTTTTATTTTTAGCTTTATTCATAATTTTGATCTTTAAAGTCTAAGATTCTGTGTTTGTGTAATTATATAATTTGATAAAAATTTGTGTGAGGAAAGTAAACATTCAAAGATGGAGGAGAGGGATGGTGAAAGAGGGGAGAGAAGGAGAGAGAAGAAAGAAAGAAATATTAGACTTTGTTTTTTTTTTTTTTTTTATATTTTTACATTTTTATTAATTTTAAATTAAATTATATGTGACACTTCATGTAATCAAGTTTTTGTACATAAATGTGTAATATGTGTATATCAATATATTTTGTTAGTATCAATTAATTGTATACTAAATTGGTTACAAAATATTTTACAAAATATTATATGGGGTGGAAACTATTATTTTTGAAAAGTCATACTAAATTTGAAAAAAATACACAAAGATAATGATTTTTTATATTAATCCTAATATTACTAATTAAAAATTTTGATTATAAATTTTGTTTTAATCAATATGTAACAATAAAATTTACTTTATATTTTAATTAATCACTCAATTTTAATTTTATTTTATCGTAATACAAGTTTAAATTTAAAAACTTATAATTTAACTAAAATATTAATTATCATCAATAACTAAATTAATTACAAATTTACTTAAATTTATATTTTTAAAAAATTTAAATTAAAGGTAAATCAATGTAATTGATTGTTATTAGAAGTTTAACTTGAATTTTATTCTTTTAACACTTCTAATTAGATATTTAAAATTTACACAACACAAATAAAAGTAGAAGAGAAAAAGTTTAAGTATTAAACTAAATAAAAGTAATTTAACAAGGAGCAAAACGTTGAAATATTTTACATTTTTTAAATTTTTAAAAAATTATTGAATATTTAATTGTATAACATTTGTTTACTTTTTCAAAACTTACCTCTTATTACCCTTTAATATTTTTCAAATTACCTTATAATATTTATCCCTTTAGCATTTACACTTCTTTTACATCTTAACATTACTATTTCAAATGAAATGACATTTATAATATATAGCCCTTATTTTGACTTCAAATAATATATTGTTTAAATATATAACTGCTAAGAAAAAGCTAAAAAAAAAGGAAACTATTACTCTTTTTTTTTTATATTTCTTTTCTATTGTAATACTAAAATTTTACTTAAGAACTAAGAAAGAAAGAGAAAGATGACTACCCTCACCAAATAATACCATAAGAATAATTTTAAATTTTAGCCTCAAACTATGATAAAATTTATAAGGTGACATACACTAATCATTACTTGTAATGAAAAAATTATTTAGTAGTTTCTCTCATATGTAACAGATATTTCACTTATTTTATTATAAATAAAAATATTTTATGAAAATTTTTTAGTTTTAATCAGTTTTATTATTATTATTAAATTTGTTAAATTGTTTCATGTCCCATTTAGGATAATAAAAAGATGAAATTCATAAATTTAAATACTTGAGACAATAGGATTATAATAACAAACACCATAGACAAAAAATGAAATGAGAACTAAAAATTGGAATCTAGGATTCCAAGAAATATATTAGGAAAAGAGTGCAAATGTGGAACCACCATAAATGGCTTCGATTACATTAATAATTTATCCTCAAAACATTGAGCAAGACAGTTGTTAATTATTATTTCATTTCATCATTGCTACCAATCTATTTTCCATGTCAATTTCTTTGAATCCATTTCAAGGACAAAATGTGGATCTATACCTATTTGACATTTAACATAATTATCCTAATGAATTGTTGACAGTAATGACAAATTTTACAATAGAGGTGTTTTAATTCCTAGAAATTTTAATTTTTAGTTCAATTTCTTTCATCATCATCATCATTCTTATCGTCAAAGAAGTTAAACAACAAATATATTATACATTTTACATGTCATTATACACACACACATGCACACACACATATCTTACACATGATAATGTATATGTTATCATTATGTTTTGTTGGATTCTTAAACTTTGAACAAAGTTTATCTTTAATAAAAAAAAGGTTATCCCATTTGACAAAGAATCTAATGCATATATTATTTCCCAATTTTGAAGTAATAAATATATATTTTAATTATTTCTATAAAATATTTGCGATTGCATTAAAATTTGTTGAAATTTGGTTGAAAATTGGTTGTAATAATCACCAATCAAAATATAAAAATAGTAAACCTAGGAAGATGCCTAAAGGCATATAGGAGGCACACAAGAGGAAAAAAAATTATATCTTTCACCCTTCATTTAAGGAGGAATAATAAGCCACATTTCGATTTTTTTCACATGTAATATGTCATATTTTATGATTAATAAGAGTTTATCAATTTAAATAGAAAATTGTGAAAATACTTCATTACTCATTTTTTCTTTCTATATATATTCCAAAATTTAAATAATATATATTACATACACTCTACTTATTGTGCGATAACAAGTTACACTTGTTATTTTTTTATGTAATAAATTGCATCCTAATGTTTGATCCTAATGACATTTGTTAAATTTTTGTCAAAAAATATTTGAGATGGTTACAAAAATGACATTTTGAATGACATAAACATATTAAATCATGTTTTATTTTCATAACATTTTCCCTTTTTACAAACTATAACTACACAACAAATAATTCTAAAATCTCATTTATGATATCAAACTCACTTATTTATGGTCCACTTAAATTGCATTTTAATTTTGATCAATATATGTGAATAAAGTTGCATATGTATATATAACATTTTGATCAATATAATTCAAAAAGTTAATGTAAATACTTTTCTAATTAAAAATGTATAAAAAGTCTGGAATAAAAATGTATATATTAAAATAATTTAATACAAATAATAAATATTAACTTATATAAAAATGATATTCTATGTGTGTGTGTTTTCTAATAAATATTACAATTTATTTGTTCTACTTAATTATGGTCTAATAAGTGTTACAATTTATTTAATTAATATGTATAATTAATTTAAAATTCTTGTAGTATAAATACTTATAATTAAGTAAAATAAAAGTAAAAATAATTTTTTTCTAAAAAAAAAAACTCTTATATTCCTCTTTTCTATTTACTTAGTGAGAAAAAAAATATTTTCAAAATTTTCTTTTTTCTTAAGAAAAAAATACCTACAATTTAAATATATATATATATATTTTAATTAAAAGGAAAAAAAAACTTACTCTTTATTTTTTAAATGGATAAATTCTCACAATTTAAAAGCTCTTTTTATTTTTCTCTTAAAAAAATACAAATAAAATTGCACTTATTAAATAAATACGATTAGTCTGTCCATTGATGTAAGTCTAATACTGTAATTAATCTATCTGTATAATAGAATTACAAAAGTTAAGAGAAAGTTAATAAAATAATTATGTGATAGCGTTTGTTTAATTTTAGGATTTTTTTAATAAATTCCAATTGTTTGTAATATTTAATATTAGTTTAATAATTGATTTATAATTTATTTATTATTTTAATAGAATTAAAATTTTAATATGCATTCAATTCTCTCCTTCACATTATTAAATTATAATTATGTTTGCCTTTAATTATTTTTCCTTTATTTTCTCTCAACTAGATTTCATCTAAATAAATTTTCTTCCAAATTAGTGCATTCTCAACTAAATTTTACTTGATTAAATTTTCTTTAAGGATTTATGCTTATAGCCTTTTTTTTTTTTTAACAAGTGTTAATTATCTATGACATTTGTAAGTTATATTATGAATTGTATAACTTGTTTTTGTGAGCCTAATTATGAAATCTCACTTTTATTATTATTATTATTATTATTGTTTCCATCAACAACTTGCTACTATTTTAATTAACTAATTAGGGGTTCAATGTAGGTTAGTACTTTCACACATAGTTAAGGATATTTCTTGATTGCTTATAACTGTATTTAGGATAATACGGTTTACATCCTTTATTTTCTTTCTTTTTATTGACTAAATTTGACTTTGTAAAGTTTAATTTAGAAATTTAAATTCATATGAAAAAAGTTTACACCCTTAAAAAAATATATTTTCAAATTTCTATTTCTTCTTAAAAAGGAAAAAAAAAACTCATAATTTAAGTATTTTTTTGTTTTTCCTTTTTGTTTCTTAAAGAGAAAAAATTACGCTCACATTAATTTTGTTTTTAAAATGAAAAAATTGTAACAATATAAGTTTATTTATATTTTTCTCCTTTAAATAAAACACAAGAAAAATGCAAACCTACATATTGTGTGGGTCTAATATTAGTATAATATAATTACAAAAATTGAGAGAAAACTAAGGAAATTCTTATGTGTCTAAATTTTCTTAATTTTAATTTTTTAATAAACTCTCACAATTTATAGTATTTAACATTAGTTTGATAGTTAATATATAATCTTATAGTATTTTAATAAATTATGATTTAATGTATATATTAATAGAATTAAAATTTTAATATATATTTAATTTTTTTCATCACATTATAAAATGAAAAGTATGTTTAACTTACATTATTATTCATTTATTTCTCTCAATTAGATTTTATGACATAAAATACATCAAAAAGACTAATCTTTATTGTCTTTTAAATTATATTATAATTATTATTTTATAATTTATTTATTTATTTTATAATATTTTAGCATAATTAGAAATTTTAGTTAAATTATTTAAGAAAATATATAAATTATTTAAATATTTTAGAAAATTTTTTAGTTAGTTATCAAACGTCTTCTTATCAATGTTATAGTATTTTCCTAATTAGTTAAATAATTTTATATATAAATATGTGTAAGTCCAATGGCTAAATCATCCCAATGAATAAATGTTTTAATAAAAGCATCAGTTTCATTTCTATTCTTCCCTTTAGGAATTATTAGTTTCTTAAATTAATTGAATATTAACCTTGTTTTTGCTAAAAATTGCGTTAAATGGTATTAGAGAAGGTCTCACCTATTCTAATGGCAACATGAAATGAAGGAAATAGCAATTATCATATTGATGAAGATCAACGGATGCAAGTCATTTGGTCAACTATTCACAATTAGAAGATAACATTACAAAATCTTGTTGAAAGGTTTGATTAATTGGAATGAGGACTAAAAGTTATCAACAATTAACTCAAAGGTTTTTAGGTGGGAGGTGCCAACAAGAACTAGAGAGACAAAAGGAACTAAATCAGAGATTTTACTTATGGTTAGCATCTCACCCAACTTATCCTTATAAATCTGCTTTGACGTCAAATTTTTGTAATGAATTTTGATGAAGAAACAAATCTATGTTTACATTAGCCTTATGTAGTAGACTCTAGTGACAATAATGGTGGTTTTGGTGAGTACCCAAATTATGTTAGGTATGAACAATGATGACCTTAACATCCTCAAATACTATATAAATTTTAGTTAAAAGTAGATATCCTTATCTTTAATGGTGAATTAAATATTAAAAATTTTATAAATTAGTTAATCGAAATAGAAAGATTTTTTGATTATATAGAGTACTTGAAGAATAAAAAATTAAATTGGTAGCTTATTAGCTTAAAGGAAGAGCCTCTATTTAATGGCAACAAATGAAAGACCGAAAAAGATAAGAAGGGAAAACTTTAGTAAGAAGTTAGTATAAAATGAAACAACTCTTGAAGGGAGCGCTTTTTCCTCCAAATTATAATCGTATTATATTTTTAAAATATCAATATTGTAGCGAAAGCAACTAGTCAGTTTATGAATACTCAGTAAAATTTTTTAAATTATTCGAGCATAACAACCTAATGGAATCAAGAAGCTAAGAAGTATTGAGATACCATGTTAGACTAAAACTAATTATTTGAGATAGAATTGGAGTTCAAATATTGATGGACATATCTGAGACTAGGAATACGATGTTAAAAGCTAAGGTTATGTTACAAGAAAAGAATAAGTCTAAATCTTCTTCTTAGTTTTATATTGATTCTAACAAATTTGTTATAGAAAAAGAAAAACAAAAGGCCTTAAATCAATTAGAGAAAACTATACTGGACAAAATTGTAAGCAAACGACCATGTGCTAAGATAGCTACAAGTTAAAATGTTAATCCCTACAAAAATCATATACTTGGTAAGTGTTTGAAGTGCAATGAGGTAAGTCATCATTCTAGTGATTACCCACACTAAAAGATAGTGAAGGTAGTAGAGTAAGAGAGAGTGGTTAGAGTTGATGATGATGAACTTTATTGTTATTTAAATGGTGAGGAGTGCAAGTACAAGGATGATAAAGTTATATATATGGTGAGAAAGTTGGTGCTAACTCTCAAGAAGGAGGATGATACTTAATGAAACAAGTTATTTCATATTAAATGCACAATCAATAATGCTTTTTGTGATTTGATTATTAATAGTGGAAACCTAGAAAATATTATTATGATAAAAATTTTTAAGAAATTATAGCTACCATTAAAGAAGCACTTGAGTCCATACACCATTGAATGGATCAAATAATGAGTCCAAATAACAAAATGATGTGAGGTTCCTTTTTTAATTAGCTACTATATAAATGAGGTTTACTGTGATGTTGCAAATATGGATGCTTGCCACCTATTGTTTGGACAACCTTGACAATTCAACATTAATGTTTAACTCTCAAGTCGAAATAATGTTTACAAGCTTGAGAAAGATAGGATAAAATATACATTATTGCTTATAAAAAAAAGATTCCAAACTAAGACTTCTTAAGTGGAGGAAAGAACTTTTCTAATAATCACCCACTTAAATCAAGAGATTAAGGCTAACATTAAAGAATTAAAAGAGATTCAAGTGCCAATGATAAAAGTTAAACCCATAACCTACAAAATAAAGAATGATTTCATAATTCATAAGTTCTAAGATGTTAATTCTTTACCTATCATATTCATTGATTTTTCTTGGAGTGGATAATTAAGCATGTGATTATTCAACATCATTATTTAATGCTCACACAATAATTCATAAGATAAGTTGTTGAGATATGTTGAAGATACTAATTTATTCTAAATATTTATTCTTGTGATATGGAATATGTCAGTTCTTACTTCTTAACTTAAGGGTGAATTTTTTTCGAGTGGAGGGATCTGACGTAAGACATATCATGAAGACTAATTTTTATTATTTTATAAATTATATTGTAATTATTTTTTTTGTAATTTATTTACTTAATTTATAATATTTTAGTAAAATTAAAAATTTCATATTAAATTATTTAAGATGGTATAAGAATTATTTAAGTATTTTAAACTTTTTTTTGTTAATCATCAAACATCTTCTTATTTAGGTTAAAGTATTCTCTTAGTTAATATTTTATATATAAATATATGTAAGCGTAAGTGTTAAATTATTCTAATAAATAAATATTTTAATAAAAGTATTGGTTTTATTTCTATTTTTTTTTAAGAATTATTATTTTCTTATATTAATCAAATATTAGTCTTACCTTTGCTAAATGCTGTTTCATTTTATATGAGTAATTTTTCTTTAATGTTAGTACCTTCTCAACTAATTTTTACCTAATCATTTTTCCTTTAAGGTTAATGCTTACAATTCTTTTGATAAGTGTTGAATTGGTTATATTGTTTTAGTTGATTTTTCATGACCTTCATAAGTTATATCATGAATTATATAATATATTTTTACAAGTCCAATCACATGATTTAAATCTTTTTTATTCTTTTTTTTTGTTTTTAAAAAGGAAAAAAATATTCACAATTAAATATCTATTTTTATTTTTCTTATTTCAATAAAATACAAAAATAATGCACTTCTCAATAAATATGATAAATTTATACATCATAGAGTTCTAATATTAATGTATATTAGTATTATTGAAATTATAAGAAAGTCAGTAATTTTAAATAAATATTTTAGTAAAAATTGCTAATGTGACAATTTTTTCTTAATTTTTGCATTTTTATTAGATTTTTACTGTTTATAATATTTTATATTAGTTTAATGATTAATTTGTAATTTTTTTAATATTTTAATAGAATTAAAATTTTAATATCTATTTACTCTACATTAACTAATATTAATTTAGTAGTTAATTTATAACCTTTTTTTAATATTAATATTTGAATAAAATTAAGATTTTATGGTACATTCCATTTTCTTTTTCAAATTATAAATTCAAGCTTGCTTTATTTGTATTATTATTCTTTTTATTCTCTAAAAAGGAAAAAAAATTCTTTTAAATCAAACTTTCTTTCTCAAAAATTAAAAAAAAAAAACAAATACTCCAAAATAACTTTTTTTTTAAGGAAAAAATTACCTCTTTTTTCTAAAAATGAGAAAAAAAATAAATTACTTATAATTTAAATTTTTCTTTGTCACATGATTGTTATATTATTTGTAATAACAATAATTATAGTGCATCTAAACATCCAATATAACTTTTATTTGCACATCTTAACAAATATTATAAATTCGTACTTATCATGGGTGTAATATTAGTGTAAGTATATATTAGTCTTATTTAGCATTATTATGAGATAAAGTGCTATGAATAAAAGTATTGTAAATAAAATTGCTAAGAGAAAAAAAATGTTATTTATCAAAGTGACATATTGTTTGATAATAATAGTAATATCACTGCGAAAAAAATTTCAATTACACAAGAGATTCCCAATTTTAAAAAATTTATTATATTTAGAGTTATTGATATAAATAATTCTAATGGATTTAGAATTTTTTTAGAATTAAAGACTGTATAATGAGAGCATAAAAGATATTTATATCAATAAAAATTCTATAGAACTTAAGATTCTATTAAGTGGTGAATTAGAGCTTTACAAGTGTATCCTTGAAACTCTAATGAACTTAATAAATGTTAAATGATTACTTATAAGAAAAAAGAAAAAAGGAGTTTATATAGTGGCTATATTGGATAATCTTTTAAATTTTTTGAGTTGTTTTTATCTATTTAACCTAAAATTAATTGCAGTGTAGTCATTGGGATCTTTAGTGTTCTTCAAAAGTATATCCAAGCTACTTCTTTGAAACCAAAGTTTTGGGGGCATCATGGTTGGAAAGCAACATTTAAAAAATGTTATTAAATATTATAAAAAATACTTTTGGGTATAAAACACATTTTTCACACTTTAACGTAGTTTTCACCCTAATACCAAACAAACCTATTATTAAAGTTGACAGAAAACTCAACTATTTTCCTTTTGTCATGTCATAGATTTTATTTATATGATCACATTTGCTTAATTTTACAATTTTTTTAGTAGACTCCAATAATTTCTTTTTTTTTTTTTTTCATTTGATATTAATTTAGTTGTTAATTTGTAGTCTTTTTTAGTATTTAAATAAAATCAAAATTTCAATATGCATCTTGTTCATTTTTCATATTATAAAATCAAATATGCTTAGCTTACATCATTATTCTTTTTGCTATTTTTCAATTATATTTTTTCAATTTCAAATATTAATTTTCTCATTAAAGTAATTTTCTTTTAATGTCAATAGTTGATCATAATAATATCATTGATTAAAATTTTAATTTTGAATTTAATTATATCATTAAATTTTCTTTTTAAAAAGAACTTATTATTATAAAATTTGACTATTATTAACCTCTTTTATATACCTATGATGCTATCATAAGAACAATTTTTTACACTTATTTTACCCAAAATTTCTTGATTTTTCATTTTCATATTTGGTTCCTTAAGATAAGTGCTACCTCTAGTTTCCTAAAAACTATTAAATTTCACCTTCTTGATATCTCTTATCTACCAAAAAGGTTTGTTCTTCACCAAATCCCATGACCTTTATATACATTTCTTTCGTGGTTATTGATTTACATAATTATATGTTTTCTTTTTTACTTAACCCCACCATAACCCCAAAAAAAAAAATCTTAATAGTAAACTTTAAATTATATTGATATCAGTACTTTGTTGCTTGAATTGTTCAGTGACATTATGTTTTTCTTTTAATAGATATGATTCACAAACAATCAAATATGGGTTTACAAAGAAACTCATCACTACACAAAAAACCTACCCCACACAAAAATTTATTATAATTATTAGTTCATTTAGCATGAAAAAATTCAAAAAAAATTCATACTTACCTATGTTTTAAGACCCACAACAACTATTCATACATTGCATCTAATCATATAGATAGTTGAATGAAATTTGAGGACATGAACATATAACTATGAAATCTTAAGGATTAACAATAGTGGGTGGAAAAAGTTTTGTTTGAGATTCATTATAGCTATTTATGCATATGATTTGCACATTTACTTTATTATTTGTTGTCATTATGCCAAAATGGAGCTATACCAGCAATTTTATGGCAACAATTTAAATTATTTTCTTAAAAGTATAATATAATGATTTAAATTGTTAATTTAAATAATTTGTATACAAAATTGCAATAAGTAGTTTTATGTTGTGTTTTACATGCAACAATAGTTGCCCCTTATGTGTTCAATATAAGCAACGATCTTAAAATGTTACATATAAATATAAATATAGGTAGTATTTTATGACTTTTATTAAGTAATTAGAAAATTTGTCGTTTATTATATTAATAATTTTTTATATAATGATTAATAATCATTACCTATATAATATTAACTTGAACTCTTTTATCCTTTTTCATCTTTACTCTTATCATTACCATTACTACAATAACCCCACCACCAACACTATTGGTTGCTATTGTCACTATCATGACTATTATCATTGTTACTGCCAAGACTTCTCTCTCTTACTCTTTATTTATCTCTTTCATCTTTTAATCTACCTTTTTTTCCATCTCTCTCTCTTCTTCCTCTTTGTTTCATCTCTTGCCTTCTCTCTCTCTCTCTCTCTCCTTATCTCTCTCTATATTTTATTTTGCTTTGTCATATTTCTATTTCTGTTCCATTTCTCTCTTTCATCTATCACTCGTTCATATCTCTCCCATTCTTTCATTCATCTGTCTCTCCATCATATCTTTCTCTTCTATCTCTTTTTCTTGTCTCTTAGAGAAGGAGAGAAAGGGACAAAAGAGAGAGATAAAGAATAAAGAAAGAGAAAGTTGGAGAGAAAGCAAGAGGTAGAGATAGGGGATCAAGAGATTGAATATAAAGATAAAAATGGAAGAAAATATGAGTGTGAGGAAAAAAGATGGAAAAAGGAGAAAGGGGAAAGTAATGAAGAAATGGAAGAAAAAGGAAGGAAGTGAGATAATGATAAAGATAAAGAAAGGGAGGGAAGGAGTAATGAAAGAGAGATAAAATTATAAGAGAGAGAGATGATAGAGATTAAGAGATGGAAGGTAAAGATATAAATAAAATAAAAAAATGATAAATAAGAAAAGTTGGAAAAGAGATCCAAGTGGCAAAAAGAAGGGACAATGAGAGAGAGAGAGAGACAGAGTGAGTGATGGACTTTTTGGAATGCAAAAAAGATAAAGAAATGAAAAATAAACATAAAGTTTAAAGAGTGACAGAAAAAAAGATGGAAGATAAAGTTAAGGAGAAAAAACAAAGAGAGAGAGAGGGAGAGAGATAAAAATAGAGAAAGGTAGAAAGATAGAAGAGTGAAAAATGAGAGATGGAAAAAAGAGGAAATGGAAAGAGTAGAATAAATGGAATAGAGAATGAGGGGAGAGAGATTGATAAATGGAAGAGAGAGTGAGAGGGAGATAACCTTCACTAATAGTGATTATAAAATCAAAAAATTTTGTTTAATGATTTCTTTTATGAAAAAATTTTTCTAATAATTATAATACTATTATTAGTATTTAAACATATTTAAACTATGTTATTAAGGTAATTCCAAATATATGATAGAATAATTATTTGTCTTATCCAATATTATGTATCTTATGTTAACGGAAAAAAATTGGTTGGTTTCCTCTTATTATAAGAATGTTATTAAGTCTAATCAAACTCCAAACCCTAACATAAATTGTTAACACCTAAAGATGGGAAGATGGAATGTTAGATTGGGTATTTTGACACATTTTATACATACTTATGCCTTTTTGCTAAGCCACCTTGCATGTGGCTTTTATACAAATTCAATTTTACCATTAAATAATGACCAAGACATCAAAATCTTATAAAGGGAGGGACAAGATAAGTGCCAACACTTGTTATTTAAGACATTACTTCTTTCTTACAATTTATCCAATGCTCTATATGTAACTATATTTGAGTATAACATTTTTAGTAGATCATGCCTTAAACATTGGCCTATTTAAAAATAAAAATTGCTTGATATATTGTTTTTGCAAACAAAATTTTCAAAAAGGCTTATCAATTACATTACTTGTTTCTTGTAATTTGTCTATTGCTCTAAATGTAAGCTTAAGACTTTTGCTGTTACTATTTTGTGGTAGCAAAGCCATTTCATAAGTCTATTTAAGCACACATTTTACCCAATTAGATTTGATGGGTGGTTGCATCTTTTCTTGGTATATAAAGCATTTGTTGTGTTTTTTTTTTTTTAATTTTTTAATTTTGGTTTTGAATAACTAATAAAACAATTTAATTATTATTGGCTATGTTTGAAGTTAAATAATATAATGTTTGTAACATTCATATTTTCTATACAATTTATAAGCAAATTTAAATGATTCTCTTTAATTATTAAGCAAAGTATTTTTGTAATAGTTATCTTGGTTTTAGGTTTAATTTAAAGTTAATATTTTGAAGTTCAAAAAAAGGAAAAGATCCTTTATTAAATGGGTTAAATTAGGAATAAGTGTATAAATTTGAATTTAGTTTAATGTAGAGTTAAAATAAGCATGTTTAAAATAACTAATTGCAAACTTTCATTTGATTATTTTCATGTATTTAGAGGTTGATAAACAAGTTAATCCTCAAAAGAATATGATTCTTTGTAAATTTTGAAGATTTGTGTTGCTTGTATAGATGTTTCCATTATTTTGACTAGACTTTTGTTCCAATTGGTTGTATAGATATTTATTATCATCCTACCAAAAATACTCATTGACAATGATAATGGCATCGGATGATGCATAAATCCTCCTTTTAGAATTAGCTATAAGCACAAAACATTAATGACTAGCTGCAAGCAATTGCCCTAATTTGTTTAAAATAAGATACAAGCATATAATGTCAACAACGGGAAAAGGGGCCTTATCCGTTATAATTGAGAAACTTTTAACCCAAAACTACATTTTTTAATGTTATAACCATAGATCATAAGTAGCTTTTTTTAGACATTCAACAATTTTTTATGAGATAAGATGCATGTCCATGACCCATTCACATACAATTTCTTATTTGTTTCCTTATTGCTATGGTTTTAGACACAAAGATGCCATGTAAGGACTTTAGAGAAGAACATAATTGAATTATTGTTGAACATTGGAAGGGCATTTAACCTTATAATAAACATGGTTTTATCCATTAGTCATGAGTTCCTTTTATGATTTCTTTTTTTTTTTGTTAACATTAAGTTTACAATAGTAATCTAATACATTTATTTTTCACAATAATGACATTTTTTTGGGAGTTTATAAAATATAAAAGCAGGCTTGTGATCCATAACTCTTTGTGGTTCAAAAGCTATGTTCAATTATAGTAAATTGTTACATGGTAAATGTTTTGTTCATGTTGACCTAATTAGATTTAGTCTTTTAATCAATTTTCCTATAACAACTAGATATTCCAATTTTGTTTTCTTAGATAACTGTTTAATAATTTAAATTATTTAATTATTTTTGTAAAAAATAATTAAATCAAACCAAACCATACCAAACTAGAAGATTTTAAACTAAATTGAACAAAGAACTTAAACCTAACTGAAACCAAAATTGAAATCATTGGTTTAAACCAAATTAAACTAAAAATACCTTTCTATAGTTTAATTTTGGCCTTTCTAAATCTTAGACCTAGAGCCATTAAGTCAAAACTAAAACTAGAATCGAATTGAAACCACCAATTGGAATAAAAAATAAAGTTGAACTAGAGTAAGGTCATGTCTATCCATTTCAATTAGAAAAGAGTCTTTTTCCAAATTGTATAAATAGTTTTATGATCGTTATTGATAGTTTAAATCTCAAGATATTTACATAATACTAGTTTTTTATTTACCACTTTTTTGGATAAAATTACATTTTATATCTTAAGTTTATAATATATTTAAACTTCACATCCCAAATTTTCAAAAATTTTAAAAAATCCCAATAATTTTTAGCACTAATGAAAAATATTCTTTGTAAACCCATTATTAGTTAAAATTACTTTTAATTACAAAACTAATATTAAAAATGACTTCAAGAACCAAAATTCCCTTTCAATTATCCTTCACTCATCTCTTACCTCACAACCTCCAATCTTCCTCCTCCTTTACCATTATCTCCACCCACCCATAACCACTACCACCTACCTACTAATTTTTAACAAAAGTAGAAAAATAAAAAAAAGGAAATTTAAAATTTGATCATAATTGCAAGTACCATGGTAAGTAGTACAATGGATCAAGAAATGTTAGGCTAATTAATAAGAGTAAAAGATTTAAGAGGAATACATATTGTGTTGAAAATTTTTGCATGAGTCATATGTAGGAAGGAAAGGCATGCTTTAAGCTTGTTTAGGCTTGAGTATTAGGATGTGCCTAACCTTGGGGACAACCTAAGCCAAATAGAGGTGGGCCATAGGTTGCCCTAACCATGTTACATGCTAGATTAGGCAAACTAACGCCTAAATAGGTGTTATAAGATGTTGGGATCACATTTATCTAAAGTAAATATGTTCTCTAAAGTACATTTCAGTGATTATGAATTTATACTTTCATTTCAAAATCTTGAGTTTTAATTTGGTGTCCCCTTTTTGCCTTTGGATTTTATTTTGTATTTATCAATCTCTTTCCTTTGCTATAATCATTTTCATAAGTCTATGACCCCCACACTTCTCATCCTTTATAGTGACTTCTCTTTTACTTTTTATTTGTGCATTTTACCTCCCTGTTAGAGTTTATTCTCATTTGCCTACAACTTTAGACAATTCCTAGTTACTATAACATCTTCTTGGTTATTTTGTATTTTCGGGCTCTTAACAAATAATTAAGAATAACTTTTAATTGCCCACAACTACATTTAGTTGATGGAAAGTGTCTCTATCATATAATGTGACCATAGTTGCCCTTCATTTGTTTACCAATTTGTCTCTCTCAAAAATAGGATACTTAATTAAGTGCTTGTAGTACTTATTTTACTTCTTACTTCACTTAAGGACATTGGCTTTTTCATTTTCATTACTAACTTACTAGGGAAATATGGCCTATTAGCCATTTGAAGTAAGGTAAAATCATTGGCATAAAATTAAGAGGGATCCTTATTCCCACAAGCTTCAAACAAAGAAATGCATGTCTATGCTATGTCCATTATTAGATGCCTATTGACGTTTTTTAGCTAACAAAATATGGTTGCTTTAACTACTTCAAAAATAAGAAGGAAAAGTGCCTTGTTCGCAACAAAATTGGATCATTATTCAAAATGAGGTATGCAATATCTCAACATTTCAATAAAACAAGTGGCAAAAAGATTAAAGAAGAAAATTTGGAGACTAATAACATGATCAACAACTTACAAGAATTCAATCTAATTAACTCTTTTGTTCAAAATCCATTTCTTTGATTATGTTTGTTGTTCAACTTTAAAATTAATCATGGGGATTACCTTCCCTAATAACTTAACAAAGGCTCCATTTGTACTTTTTCCTTGTGCAAACCTTGTCTTGTTGTTTATGGTTATCCTTTATGAGCTAATTTATGGGGTTATCTTTCTCTAGCCTACACTATCACTCATGCAAAATGTTTCTTGATTGCAATTAAGTTGATAAGATTTGGACGGTCCTTGACTTCCATGTTTGTTAGAATTAATGGATCTCTTGAGAATGCTTTCTTAACAACATATAGACTTTTATAGTTATATGTTCAATTGCCTTATGAGTCATTTTGGTTTAGCAAGAATTTTTTGATGACTAAGTCACCTTTTTTGAACTATCCGGGATGCATTTTCTTTTAATATGCTTGTTTCATTCATCATTGGTATAATTGTTTATGGAAAATAATATTCAACCTCTTATTCTCAAAGAGATTTAATTATTTGTATCTAACTTTTGCCCATTTTACTTTGTCCAGCTCTATTTCCATTAAGACCTTCGAGGAAGGGACTTCCACTTCAACTAAGAGATTTACCTTAGTCTTATAAACTAATGAGAATGTGGTTGCCTTTGTTTATGCACACACTGTAGTGCAATATGCATGTAGCTCAAAAAGTAACATCTTATGCTAATCTTTATATGTAATGATCATCATTTCAATGATTCGCTTGAGATTTTTGTTTCCTACTTTAACTACATCATTCATCCTTGCTCGATATGGGAGAAAATTGTGGTGCTTAATCTTGAATTGTTCATAAAGCTTTATTATCATTTTATTTTTCATATTGGTGGCATTGTCGGTGATTAGCCTTTTTGGGACATTGTATTGGCAAATGATATTCCTTTTAGAGAATCTAATAACTACCTTATGAGTAACATTTGCATAAGAAGCTACCTTTACCCATTTGGTGAAATAATCACTAGCCACCAAGATGAAACGATGTCCATTTGATGCCTTTGGATAGGACTAATCACATTCATGCCCCACATAGAGAATGACCATAGGGATGCCATCACATGTAATAGAATAACTCTTATATGTATCTCATTGGTATGTATCTAACATTGATGGCATCTCCTCGCATGTTAAAGACAATCTAATTCTATGGTAGTTTAAAGAGAAAATGAACCAATCTAGAGAAAACTTGGTCTTTTCATTGCATCTCCTTGTGCCTTTAGTTTTGTTGTTGAGGAGAGCCAACTTATTAAGATTCTACTACTTCCTCATTACAAGGCCTCCCATAACTATGTTATAAGGGAGGAGAATGACTCCAAGAAGCCCCTTTATGGTGATAGGGAGTTAGGCATGACTTGGATAAGGATCTTTATAAGCCTCCAAACGAGAGTTTTCAATTAACCCTAACTCATCGATAGAGGGATGCCTCAACTTGCTCTTATCCAAGAACACTCTTATGGCCATAATCCCCTTCCTCTAAAGTACTTATAGGGTCTTAATTTGTCTACTTATCATGTGTGGTGCATTAGTCACTCTTTCTAGGGGCTTTGATGACAAGTTCCATGTTACCATGGCGTCTTAATACCTTCCAAGGGTCAATAACTACTTGTAGAACAATGATTCCTTATGCTGCAAGGAATGTAGTGAGGCTTGTCACAAGGACCTCTACCAAACTTTCTAGAGACGTAAATTAGTCAATTGTTACGGGGTTTGGATCTTGGCTAATAGAAGCCTCATTGGTCCTCAACTTACACAATTCTATTGTCTCAATAGGAACAAAGGACAATCAAGAAACTTCATTATGCTTATGAGGTAAAGGGGTGGTGTTAAAAGTATATGGAGAAGATTATGTGAAGGAGAGGGGGAAAAGAGGCAATATGGGACACTTTATGGAATTTTTGGAGAATAAGTTCTACATGGGAGATTCGAGGATTGTAGCCAAGAGTTGTAAACATAAGAGAGAACAAACACATGACGTGTCTTTCCCACAAACGTTGTCAATTAATGAATCTTGGGCTAAGAGCTCTAGTGGGTCTAAGTGTAAATGGAGGCTTGTAAGACCGAAAAAAAGAAAACTAAGGCTGGAGATGCCCCCCACCATTAGCACTTTGAAACGTAAGTCAGTTTATGAGTTATGAGAGAGGGTAGCCAGAAAAGAATGAGACTTAAACGTTCAGAC
The DNA here is from genome assembly GCA_037832385.1 of Rhizophora apiculata. NCBI lineage: Eukaryota > Viridiplantae > Streptophyta > Magnoliopsida > Malpighiales > Rhizophoraceae > Rhizophora > Rhizophora apiculata. The sequence continues at coordinate 507,373 of CM075437.1, forward strand.
AATGACTTACCTTACTTAACTATTTAGTAAGCTTTTCATAGGCTTAGAGAACCATGATTATTGGATTTTTAATATTGACATGACATGTAATTAAAACAATCACACATAATTTAGTTTTAGAGAGGGACACAGGAGTCTTGAGTTGACTTAGGTTGTTCTGTTTGCTTGGAGGACCTTGGAGGAGAAAGGAAATTCTGAGCTCGAGGTACAAGCTCGTAATTGGGCTCATGCCAAGGACTCGAGTCTAGGGATGGAACCCGAGTTGGGCTATACCCTGGGCTTAGGACAATCTACAACTTGGCAATCTGGTGAGCTTGGGCCTAGGCGTCGGCCTAGTTTTGTAGTGGTTTGATTGGTTCTCACCAATCCCGACTAGAGATGGCAAAAAGGCGGAGCAGAGACGAAAACGACTCTCGATCCCTATTCCAAACTCTCATCGTCGCCCTCGTCGACGAGAATTTGAGATCTCCATCCTCATCCTCGTAGTCGAATTTAAATTAAAAAAAATAAATTAAATAATTATTATATAAAAAATAGTTGAAGTTGTTTCTCTAAATATATGGTATAATTATTATATAAAAAAATAAATAGTAAATTACTAGTTGGGATTAAAAAAAAAAAAATGACAATTATTATATATAGGGAATTATTTAGATGACTCTCTAAAGATGTTATATAATTATTATACGAAAGGTAAAATAGTGAATATTTAATCGGTGCAAGAGGAGGGGCAGGGATGTTGAATACCATTCTTGCCCCTATCCTTGTTTCAAATTTCAGAGACCAGGGGCGAGGCTGGGTGTGTAATCTCGAGAGTGCGTCCCCATAATTTGATCAATTTGAGTATTCTAGATATAATACAAAAACGATTGATGTTATTTATGCCTTTTATTTTGTTGATTTTATCAGAAAAAGAAAAAAAAAAAGAAAAAAGAAAAAAGACAACGCTTGAACATAATATTAACTTCTATGATGAAACACGGAAAAATAAATTTTTAAAAATAAGGAAAAAATTGACAAGTAAAATTATGGGAACATGTCTTTATCCAGTGCGCTGTGTGGGGGACGGGTGGGTCGCCAAGTGTGAGCGAGAATCGTTGGGCGTCTTTGCATGGTGCATGTCCCCATAAAATGCACTCTCCGAGACAGTTCATAAACTTTACTTCATAGCTAGCTGAACGACTGCGGCCGCCAGCTATTGCGGTTTCTTCATCTGGTCAGTTCGACACCCAGATATAATGCTGTGTAATCCTGTATCGACAACTGGATTTGCCATTGTTGTCTGGCAATTCTTTGCACGGAGAATAATACCATATGAAGAGTATTTCTTGAGGCAGTTTTTTGGGTCACAATACGAGGAATTTGCTCGACAAGCTCCCCCTGGTGTTCCACTCTCGAAGTGAATTTGGTCCATGGGAACCATTGTGTATTTAGCCACACTCATCTGTAACATCATTGTTTGCCTGGAAAGCTTCGGAAGGCTTCCTCCTGTTGTGTGTTGAAGAGATAAGGAACTCTGAGGCAACAAAAGTTCTATCTACTTGCTGCATTATAGCCTTCGTTACTGAGAGATATTCTGAGTAGACATCACCGAATGGGAGGGTTAAGCTGAGCTTGGTTGTTTGTGCAGCATCTTTACTGACCACTTTACGTTGATCAGAACGATGATTTCAGCACATTGACACAAGTAAGATCCTCACTCGGTGAATTTGTGCTAAGATTTTTCAAGTATCCATTTATTCCTTCAGAATAACTAGGAACCGGAGAGCACAGTACAACAGAGTTTTGCTGCGATCAAAACTGTACGTTTATAGATCTACATGTGCTTTAGTTGCTAGTAATCTGTATGAGCATTTACAACGAATGTTGAGTTATTTTGAAACGGTTCTAGCAAATGTGTTTGTGGAACAAGTTTGCCGTAAAATATATCTACTAGCTTAGTGGTGGTAGTCTTCTTTGTCCATCAACTGCTGGTTCTCTTTTGCTAGCATCTCAACTGCTAAAATTATTGTGATTCTTGGTATTATGATTGGTTCATAGTTCATAACACATATTCGATTTCTTTGCCGCTAAAAAGTTGATGCTTCATGGAAGGCAGTGGTGCATATTCACAAAAAATAACATGCATTGCAAAATTTTTTCTTTTTCTCTCCAGACGTGTCATGTGGTAAACACCTCATCCCATGGACAATGCTCAATCCAAACAACCTTAAAACATTAGGCCATTGACTCAATATCATCCCCTAAAGTATTGCATCAAGAATCATACCTGAGAGCACATGAACCTAGGATGTCTGCATTTAAGGATCATGTCTGAAGATTCTATCCAATTGATGAATGATGGCCTTCACCTTGCAGGCAGTTGAAGTCTTCAAGCAACAGGAATTTTAGGTTCACCTAAATTCACAAATGCCTCCGCCCTGGCCATGCGAGACATTGCTGCATTCCAAGATACAAGGTGGTCCATGAATGCTTTTACGTACTTCTCTCTGTCATTCTGCATAAAGGTACCTTCAATCACTAGGAGTTATTTGTTTTCTGGTGTGCCCTGAGGGGGGATGGGGTGATGCAGAAGTGATGGTATCATACCTTATAATCCAAATAATATGCATGCTGCAATGTAAAAAGAACAGAAATATAAGACATAAGAAAATCAGAAAACACAAAACAACAGCTATTGGTCACTGTGCATTGTTGTGTTGTCTGTCTTTTTTTTTGGGTGGTCCTGGGGGGGGGGGGAGAGAGAGAGAGAGGTATATAAACTTACCTCCCACATATCGATACTGATTATTGGCTGTAGAAAGGGGAAGGGAGGGAGAATTACAGGGAAAAAAAAAAAAAAAACAGAGAGAGAGAGAGAGAGATTAATATAATTTCTTGATAAGTGAGAGATGTTTATATTATTGACAATGTGAATATTTGAGCATAATAAAGGGTAGAGCGGTTGACGCACAATGTGGTCCCACACAAGTGGTGTAATGGCATTTGAAGTTTTAACCACTTCAAGTCGTCTTTCTTCTTTCTTCACTGCAAACAGTAAAACAAAGGTTACCAGATATAGAAGAGATCCTGAAAAGAAATAGCACAAAGACCTTCAAGCTTCAACAGTAAGTACATCTATGTGATGCTTAACTCCTTTCTTAATGGCAAGTACTGGCTAATTTTTGATGGGTAAGAATAGTGATAATTAGGAACAAGTACTACAATTGATATAAACCAACAAATAAAGAAAACATGGATTGACAGGCTATGGACTAGTGCATGAATCCATCTTACTGCATACAAAAATCCAAATAGTATATATAACATAAGAGATAAGTGAAAAGAGAAACCAACTTCAAGTGTTTCCTGCCATTTCAATGGCAGTTGCCTTTGGGTCTAAAAGTTGGCAGTCAGTGATTCATAAATAATTCACATAAATTATAAGAGAATATCATAATATGCAGCAAGAAAACTCACAGCTCAGAACACACGTCAAAATAGAATTTGCCTTTTGTTGTTAACATAACTGCACTCAATTCAAAGAGAAAGTTTGTGCTCTATAGCCAACACCAGACTAACATGCTTTGAGGTCCAATAAATCTCCTATGAAGCCTATATATATGGAATGGCAACACATATAAAACATAATGTTTGTGAGACAACTAAGTGAAGACATACAGACAAGCCAAACCCAGCTAGATCCAAATGTTGTAAGGGCTGCTTCTACAAACTTCTCCTTGAAATTGTTGAAGGAATCAAAATCCTTTTCGATCTGCTGGAGTACACCAAGTTCAGGCATCTTCCCTCCTCCAGGTTGCATGGATTCCCAAAAGAAGTCATGATTCCAGACCTGTGATTTTCTCTTAAATGTTGGCTTTTAAAAGGATTCTTGACTAAATTTTCTTGCCCATACAAGACTTTTCAGCATAAAATTAACATAAGAAAAATAGTATTGAGAATGACCAACAGAAGATAAGTTTAGCTTCTATTTCCAATGAGGATGGAGAAGTAAAGCACAACAGCATTATGTGACAATAGCATATGTTCAGCAGACCACATAACACGTGCAAACAATGCAAGCATATGGGTAGAGCAAAAAACAACAAGGTGGGTAATAATTTCAATTGCAGGAAATGGAAACTAAGGTTCACACCTGATATATATCAAAATATCAACTTTAGAACAAATAATCCACTTCCTTCAATGAAAAAGATAATTTTATAGTGACTGGCTACATGAGAAAGTAAAATGATTTTTGCAACTAGTATGCAGTTTTCAAAACTATTACACTGGTGAAACTAAACATTCAACACCAATGTACTAAGTAATCATTCCACAGACAGTACAAGTAGGTGTTGCAAAACTTTTCACCCAGATACAGTGAATGAAATCTAAGTTCTCCCCAAAACTTATGTCAATTACCATCCTCAAACTGCTGCTGCAATCTTACAACAGTCACAATTGTAAGGCCCTATGTCATTAATCTTCTCCTCAAACAACCCACTATTTAGGATCACAAACAAGAAGATAGTTTATGAGACTTGAACCTCTAGATATCAGCAAACTTGTACAATTAGCTTTCTGTATTTTGAGTTGCTAAGCAATAAAGAGGTCCATTAGCACATAAATAAATTTGTCGTAAGAACATTCAATAATAGTAATTTTGCAAGAGAAACTAATATCAGAGACGTCTCAGCCTCCCCCTAGCATCCAATTATGCAAACAAAAGCCTAGCCAAAAGTGTCTTTGGTTAAACATACAACAAGTATCATATTCCTCAAAACAGAGGTGGTTACAAGTAAGTTCTTAGGCTAGTTTGAGTATCAACTTTAAGATTTTATGCCTAAGAAGCTGGCAAATGAGATATACCTGAGCAGCATTATTGAATTCTGGTAATGGGTTCCCATTTTTATACGTCACTTTGACAAGTTCATCCATGGTACACCCATATAGTATATCATTCTTCCCAAGTGCTTTATTTAAACATTCCAAATACTGGCGGTGATGTCCTCCCCAATGCAACTCTAGAGTCCTCTGGCTCATATATGGCTCTAAGGCATCCTACAGGGGAAGAAAACAGAGAAAAAGAAAAGCAAATAAGCCTACCCAACATCCTGGATGCTGCAGATTTCTTGGATCTTACTTTAATAGTCATTAGATAGTTTACAAAAGACAACTCAAAAGCTACTTCTGAGGAGAGAGAGTATTATCTACTTAGACCACCCTCATATTTCTCCATTTTCTCACAGGCAAGCAAGTGCATGGACGCAATATCTTCAATCCATCTTATACTACACAGCAAGAGCTCAGCATCTCCAACAGAATTTGACAGGAAGGACAAATGTTTTCTTAGAGACCAGTTTGAATTAATGAATTCTGAAAACAAGAAATTTGATAAAGAAAAAAAAAAAACTTACAAGTTTATAGGGAGGTGTCTTCAATCCATAGTAAGCAACAACCTTTGAAGCTCTCTGGCAACTATCAAACAGCTTCTTCTGCCGCTCATAGATCGTCGACTGGGCAAATCGAAAAAGAGAAACAAAAAAAAAACACGGGTGTGTGCGCGCATTGCAGAACGTAGAAGAGCAAGACAAGCAGCTCCATTTAAATTAGAAAAGGAGAAATTAAAAAAAAAAAAAGAAGAGCAACATTGAGTAGAACCAGTACAATCAAATTGCAGAAATAAACAGAAAAATATGGAAGCTCATTAGTTTTAAAAGAACCTTCAATTCATATAACTGAAGCTGACAACTTGGAGGGGAAAGATTAATACAACTACACCACCCCATCTCTCTCTGTCTCGGCGCCTCTCTGTGTGCTTTGTTTTTCTTGTTGCTGAACAACCCCTTCTCCAATGAACTCGCAGTCTCGTAGAAGAAGCACTTCTTAATCAACCTATCGGTTGGGCCGAAGGAAGATGTGATGGTAATTGGGTTTTCGGTGCCTCTTGGGTCTGTGGGCCATTCCCGTTTGAATAAGGTAGAGACTTGAGAGGGTCGTCAAATGTTCTTATTGATTCTCTGGATAACCAATTTTTTTTTTTATTATAAAAAAAAATTATATATTATTAATTATTATATTTATAAATTAAAATTAAATATTATTTATTAATATTTTTATTTAATTTTTTAATAAAAATTTATCATTTAAATATTATTATATTAAATAAATTTTTTATTTAATTTTAATATTAATAATAATTTAATATTATTTTTTAAATATAAATTATTTTTTATTACATATATTAGTAAAAAAAATTTTTAATTTAAAACCAATCAAATATTAAAAAATATATTTAAATTATAAAATACTATTAAAAAAAATCAATTATATTAATTTAAATATTTAAGAAATTAGTCTAATTATAAAAAAAATAGTAATATATATATAAATTTATCAATTTTTATACATTAAATTAGTTTAAATCACATGAAATCTTTACACATAGGTGTATAAAAATTATTATTGAAAATAAAGAATTATTAATAGAAATAATAAATAAAAATAAATGTTAGAGATATAAAAAAATAAATTTCTATTAAAATTAAAAGATTTATTAATAAAAGATAAAATAAGAGAGAATGGAAAACTATTTGCTATAAAATAGGTATATGAAAGATTGTAAGAAATAATAAGAAAATAATGTTAAAAGATCTATAATAGGAAGTTAAGAATCAAAATGTTGAAATTGAAATTTTAAATATAAAAATTAAATTAATAAAACAAAAGATAGATATATAAGAAGATGAACTTGAAACTAGTATTAAATATTATGGTGTATCTCAAACTGACTTCTTAAATGTTCTAAATAAACTTAAATTTCAAAAGTGGTATATAAAGTGGATTCAATTATAAAAGATAAATATCATATGTCTTTAATAACTTTGGATGACTTTAGAGTTGACAATAATTTTGATAAAAAGGTATTATTCCTAATAAATATTATGAAAAAAATTAAACAAAATTTATTAAGTACTTATAATGAAAAGTTAAAAATAGATTATAAGTTATTTGCTGCACATATTTTTAAAAAGGGTCTATATTTTAAAAATACTTTTATTTTAATTAAACATTTACGTCCATTAAATTTAAGAACTTTATTTTTAACTCAAATATATTGTTTTAAAGTAAATTCTTAAGGTATTATAACAAATATTGATAACAAAGAAATATATTTTGAATTTATAACAAAATCAAAGAAGACCAAAATTAATACATTAAAAGATAAATTTATATTTAAATAGTTAATTAGTGTTAATTGAAAAGAAAAGACACTTACATTCTTTGAGCCAAGAAATAAATTCCAAAAGAATAGAAAAAGAAATCCAAATAAGCAAAAATCAAAAGATTATACATGAGTTATATGAGCAATTTGAAAAATAAGTATGTTATGATATCACTATAGCTTTTTGGAATAAGAAAAAACATGTTATTAAGTTACCATCTATAAAAAATTTTGATGAAAGAAATATACCCACTAAGGTAAGACTCATTCAAATAAATAAAGAATTATTAGAACATTGCAAAAAGGAAATAAATGAATTATTACAAAAAGGAATCATTAGATCCAATAAAACACCTTGGTCATGTTCTACTTTTTTATATGAATAACCAAGCTAAGATTGAAAGAAGAGCACCAAGGTTGGTAATAAATTATAAACCTTTAAATAAAGTATTAGAATGGATAAGATATCCAATTCTTAATGAAAAGGATTTAATTACAAGATTAACAAGAACAACTATATTTTCAAATTTTGATATTAAATTTAGATTTTAGCAAATTCAAATACATGAAAAAGATAAACATAAAACTATTGTTACTGCTCCATTTGGATATTTTAAATGGAATGTAATGCCTTTTGGGTTAAAGAATACCTCTGTTGAATTTCAAAATCTAATAAATGAAATTAGTCAAGCAAAATGGGTTAGTAGTTTTAACAAAAAAGATGAAGTTAGGACAACCAAAATTAGATTCTTAGGTTATAACATTTATTAAGGTACAATTGTTCCAATAGATAGATCAATTGAATTTGCTAGCAAATTTACTGTTGAAATAAAAGATAAAAATCAATTACAAAGATTCTTATGATGTTTAAAATATATATTAGATTTCATTCTAAATTTATGCTTACCATTATATAAAAGGCTTAGAAAAAATCATCCAAAATAGAATCAAGAAATGACTAAAGCTATAATAAAAATAAAATCTTTAGATAAAACTTTTCCTTGCTTAAGAATACCTAATCCAAATGCATACTAATTATAGAAACCAATGCTTTAGATAAAGGATGTGAAGGAATATTAAAAAAAAAAAAAAACTTTGAAAATAAAGAAATTGAGATTAGATATCACTCTAAAACTTGACAAGATCCCTGGTTAAATTACTTAACAATCAAAAAAGAAGTTTTAAGCATAATTTTATGCATAATGGCATTTCAAGATAATGTTTTTAACCAAAAAAAAAAAAAAAATTACACATTGATTGTTAACTTGTCAAATTTATTTTAGAAAAAGATGTTATAATTTTGATTTACAAACAAATTTTTGTAAGATGACAAGCTTTACTTTTAAACTTTAAGTTTGAAATTAAACATTTAAATGGAAAATCAAATTGTTTACTTGATTTTCTTTCTCATGAATTTCTCACAAGAAAAAATTAAATAGAATGAGTGAACAGAGAGTTACCAAAGATTCTTTAAGAATTAAAAGCACTCAAATAGAAATTATTCCAAAACAATTAGCATTGGTTAATATACCGTGGGTTACCCCATCAAATGTTATTAACAAAATTACACCAAAAAATTATTAAGAAGCTTACAATTGAGACCTTGAGCTTCTCTAACCACTATTACTACAAAAATCTCATCTCTTAGCATGTTAATTTTACCAAAAACACCTTCTTCTCTAACATCCTCATGTTCTCAAAACAAATGAAAAATCCTTCCATATACTTTGTTAAACTAGAAACCATTCCAATATACCTTTTATTTTGTAACAAACTCCTACTTAATAGTATATTTTATTATAACCTAGCCTATTAATTACTCCAATCAAATTAATAAGGCCTTCACTTGCATTAAGATATGCTTTGTTGCATTTTAAGTTTGAATTATTTTCTTTGAACCAGATTTCTTTAATTAGCCTACTAAGTGCCTCTTTCATTCTTTTAGCCATTTAATGTGTCATTAACCCTTTTTGAATGCTTAATGGACCCTTAGAAGCCCTTTATGCATTGGCCCCTCTATGTATCTCATCACAATACACAATGGGTGGTATGAATCCATTGAATTCCATCAATCAAAAATGTCATTTTGGAAATCACTTCATTTCTAGCAAATAATGTATATCCTTTTGTTCTAAGGAGTCATTTGTACATTTGAATCATGAAATTAACTTAAATATTTATACTGATAACTTATTTCATTCTAAGATACATGTTATTATGGCTTTAGTAGTCTAAATCCATTGTTAGAAAGATGATGTTGTCACTTTAGTTCTAACAAACAAAGCTTATCCTTTTGCTAGAACGAGTCATCACACAACATAATCATAAAATTAACTTAAATGTCTACTTTGATAACTTATTTCATTGTTATATGCATGTTATTATGACTTGAGTATTGCTAATTCATTCAAGTTAATCAAATCAAGGAGTTTTTTTTTTTTTTTTTAACTAGAATTCATTACTAGGTAAGAATTTTTCATTACATGAAACTTGGTACAATCACCTAATTCCTTAGAAGATCAACATATCATTCAAACAAAATGATCATGTAATAAATTTCTATGTTTAAATTGAACATAAATTTCATTAAAACATGCACTTCAATATAGCTTGTGCAATATAAATCTATTGAATTTCATTAATCAATGAAGTCATTTATCTTTATTAGCCTTCTTATATGGATAAAACAATTTATTGGCTAAAGGATGAGGTCGTTGATTCATTTTTAGCAAATAGGGCTTATCCTTTCACTTAAAAGACTCATTCATACAAAGAAATCATAAAGTCAATTTAACTGTCTACACTAATCACTTATTTCATTATAAGATGCATGTTATTATGTCATAGGTAGTCTAAATCCATTGTAGTCAATGGGAAAAGGAGTTATAGCTCTTGATTAGCTCTCTTTATCGAGAGAGAATTGTTTGCTACTTAAAACTTGATATGGTCACTTGAGTCTTTAGCAATAAGGCTTCTCTATTCATTAGAAGGAATCATTATCACAAATGATCATGCAATTAACATTCATTTCCATAATAAACATTTTATTCATTGTACTATGGATGTTAGTATACCTTGTATTATCTAAATCTATTGAATTTCATCAAAAAAAAAAGTCCTTTTTTTTATTACCTTTATGCACATGTGATGTGATCCATGGTGATATGTAGGCCAAGTACTCATTCAACAACCAAGAATCTTAAAAAAAGTCTTGGAATTAGTGCTTAAGGAGAATATAGAATCCATGCTTGCAAGTTATACACTTTTTTTGAAAACCTTAAAGAAAGCTTATGTATGGCTTGAGATGAATTGTGTCATCTTTGAAAACTTATCAACCACAACAAATTCAAAATCCCTTCCCCTTTTTGACTGTAGAAGCCCTAGCACAAAGTCTATAAATAAAACAACATAGGGTTGGCTAGGTAAAGGAAAAAGGGTGTACAAGCCATGAGGTAAACTCTAGATTTAGCTTATTTACATGTTATGTCTTCTTATACACCCTTTCAACATCTCATTTCATGTGTGTCCAAAATAAATGCTTAAGTAAAAAATCTAGGGTTTTCTCAAGGTCAAAATGACTGATTATACCACCTTTATGTGCTTCTCTTATAACCAACTCTTTCAAGGAACTCATAAGCACACATAAATGATTTTCCCTAAATAAGAAATCCTCACATCTTTAAAATTTCTCAATGGCTAACTTCTCACATGCATGATACACATTACCAAATTTAGGATCTTTCTCATATAAATCTTTAATACATTTAAATCCTAGTAATTTCACACTAAATGTAAAGATAAAGGCATACCTGTGACATAATGCATCAGTTGCCATATTCTCCTTATCTTATTTATATTTAATGACATATGGAAAGGTCTTAATGAATTCAACCCAATTGGTATGTCTATTGTTCAGCTTTCCTTCTCCTAGAAAGTGCTTCAAGGATTTGTGGTTAGTATGGATGACAAACTCCTAAGGCCAAAGGTAATATTGTCATGTCTTCAAAACTTATTATACCAATATATACATCTCCTTATCATAAGTAGGACAATTAAGGGTTGCTCCACATACCTTATCACTAAAATAGGCAATTAGATGCCTTTCCTACATCAATAGCTCTAATGCCAAAACTCGAAACATCACACTTAATCTCAAAAGTTTTAGCAAAGTTAAGTAAAACAAGAGTGTAGAACTTAATTTTTTCTTGATCAAATTAAAACCTTGTCTTGATCACTACCCCACCTAAAACCTGTATTTTTCTTACTAACCTTAATTAGTGGTGCAACAATAGTGCTAAAGTCCCTAACAAAATGTCAATAGAAACTAATTAGACCATGAAAACTATGCAAATCACTAAGAAATTTAGATGTAAGCTAATCATGAATTACTCTAACCTTTTCCTTGTCAACCTCAATGCCTTACACTCACAACATAGCCATGAAATATGACTTGATCAATGCAAAAGGAATATTTCCTAAAGTTAGCATTTAATTTCTCAAAATGTAAAAGAATTAGAATAGAATGCAAATGATTAAGATGCTCATTAAAATGCACAACCATAAATTTACCAATGAATGCATGTAAAACATGATTCATTAATCTCTTAAAAGTGCTGAGTGCAATAGTGAGACCAATTGGCATAATAAGTCATTCATGCAAACCATGTTTAGTTTTGAAAGCTATTTTTTACTTGTCTCCTATTCTTATCTTAATTTGTTGATACTATGTTTTCAAATCAATTTTAAAAAAAACACATAAACCATGAAATTTATCTAACATTTCATCTCATATAAGTATAGGATGACGATACTTTACTGTGATCTTATTGTTTGCTTGATAGTTAGTGCACATCCTCTAAGTTCTATCCTTCTTAGGCATAAGCAATAGTAGAACATCACACAAATTTATGCTTTGTCTCACATATCCCTTGCCTTAAGTTCATAAACTTGCCTTTGAAACTCCTTGCATCCTTAGGGTTAGTTCTAGAGGCCAGTTAGTTTGGAATTGTTCCACCAGTGATGAATTCAATTTGATGTTCTATTTCCTTCAAAGGTGGCAAACTGCTTGGTTCTTCTTAAAAAAAATCAACAAATTCTTGGAAAAGAGAAACAATACTAGGTAAGGAGGGGTAAGCTCTTCAATACTAAAATAAGCCTCTTTGTACAAAAGTACAATCATTTCCTGTTTTAAATAGAAAGTTCTCTTAACATCACTCTCTTTTGCATACAAAATTTCAATTTTTCTCTCTTGCCTTCTTCCTTCTTTTTTCTTTTCTTTCTTTCCCTCCTTTCTCCTCTCAATCTCAATTTCTTTTATTCTCTCACTCTCTTTTTTAATGCTCAATTAATCTTCATAAGCATACTTAGGTGTCAAAGGTATAAGAGTAATAGGTTTATCATTTATTATAAAAGACTTATTTATAAACTTATCATGCATTACACATCAATTATATTGTCATAGTCTTCCTAACAAAATATGCCCAACATGCATGGGTGCAACATCATAGAAGACCTCATCAATTTATCTCCTAATAGTGAAGAATATTAACACCTCGTTATTTACCTTAACCTCCTTATAGTCATTCAACCATTGAAGAAGTTTATATGGTTTAAGGTGCTTTATGGTTGGTAAATTAAGCTTTTCAACCATAATTGTGTTTGTATAACTACCCCTATTAATGATCATGCTACATACCTTATCTTTAACATGACACTATGTATGGAAGATATTATCTCTCCATCAGTGGCATGGAGTCATCATTTGACTCACTTTTGGTCTCAATATTACCATTAGCTCACAACACCTTGGTACACTTATTTGGACACTAAGATGTAATATTTTTCCTTCCTAGACACCTAAAACATTTAACATCTCTATTTTTACTAAGTTAAGAACTAGAATTACCTTTCTCCTTGCTAGGACTTACTTCCTTACTCTTGTAAGATTCAACCTTGGGCTTGTGATCAACCTTTTCCTCCCTTTTGCTCCAATTCAACTTCCAAGATGAAGTGGAACCCAAATTCTATACAAACCATATAAAACCTTTTTGTTTGAGTTGCGACTCAATTTTCATGGCCATGTGCACCATATCCTTCAACTCCACATAATGATGTAATTTAACTAAGTTGGTGAAGTCTCTATTCAACTCTTGCAAGAATTAAGCCATTGTTGCTTCATTATCCTCCTCCTTATTAGCACAAATCATGACAATCTTCATCTCCTTGCAATAGTTCTCCACCCTTTTGGTGCCTTAGGTAAGCCCTTGCAACCTTTGGTATAAATTCTTATAATAATGATAAAGGATGAACCTTTTCTTCTTGATAGCTTTCATCTCCTCCCATGTATCAATAGTCCTCTCATGATTCCTTTTCCTAGTCAAAACAAATTGATCTCACCAAATAACAACATAATTAATAAACTCAATGACATTAAGTTTTACCCTTTTCTCTTTAGAATAGTTATAGAAATCAAAGAGCAACTTAACCTTCTTTTCCCATTCTAGGTACGCTTTAAGATCATTTTTCCTTTAGAAAAAAGAAATTTTTATTTTAATGTTGCCCAAACATGGTCAAAGGTGTCTTGTCTCCTAAAATCTCTTTGACCATTCTATTATAGGCAATTCTAACCAAAGTAGCTTGATCATCAAATTCATCATCCTTTACATAATCTTTATGGCCATAATATCATCTCTTTTGCCTTCATGCATTAGAAACTCAATGACCTTCATGCCTCATTTACAACTCCGTTATTGTATTGGCTTCCTCCTTTATCTTATCCCCTTAAAAATTTTGAAAAAGAATATTCCAAAAAAAATTTTTTGAGAAAAAATTCAAAGAAAATCAAGTAAGGGTAAGAAAAATAAATTTAATGTACTATATAGTATGTTGTCTAAAAATTTATATTCTAAAAATCAAAATTTCAATTTAAATCTCTAAAAATAATTAAAAGATCAACCTGAAAGTAATTTCCCACCTAACAAGAAAAATGGGTACTTCTTCCTCACCAAATGATGTTCCTTATCATCCATAATTTATTGAGCATCATCAACCCAAGGGTTATAGAGAATTTTTTAGCATTAGGGCCATGTGGTGGATATTTTCATCTCTTTTAACCTAGTAAGGTTGGATGACACTTGAGCTTTGTGAAAGTTGATTAGTCACAGGATGCTTTTGATGCTACTCATTGTTTAAATGGTGAATAGTTGTTGGGGCACCAAATTAGGGTCAAGCTTACTACATTTCCCACATCTTGATCTCATAATGGGTTCCTGAGGGCTTTATTTCATTTAGGTCATGTTAGAATGTTTCATTTTGTTAGATGGCTTAGGTAGATAGGGGTTCTATTTGATCTTTCAATGACATGGTGGTGAGGGGCAATAGGGGGTGACCATGGTGAAGCCCTTATTTTCCTAACTCGATTTAATGTTAGTCCTTTTATCCCCTCATACCAATGATGTAGAGGTGGAATGAATGACATATTTGACTGTTGCATTAGTCAAATTAATTATTATGGTGGCCCAAAGGCTTGTAGTTAGTGGCATGACCCTTGTTGTCTCCCAATGAACTAATGTATGTTTTAGACTATATGATATGAGACTAACTCTAATAATTTTTGAACCTTGATGACCTATCCTCAATTCCTAAGGATATAGGAAGGTATGTCTAGTTGGTTAGCTTTAGTCCTAGTTGAGATCTCACACTAGATGACTCTATTCTCCTTAAAATCTCTAGACAATCATTTAGATTCGATTAACTATGACTTACAAAAAACCCATTATTGCATAATTATTATGCAATCTAATTAGCCTAAGCATTAGAGTTCACTAACCTAATAGCAAATTTGCCCCTTAATCTTATTCTAAGTGTGACTCAAGTTACTGATTAGTAGCTCTTAAGATACTCCTTAACTCACCCAAAACTAATTGATATTATCACCTAAGGAATCCCGTTAAGCGATTAAATGAGAATGAGACTAGAATGAGAAACCAAAAATGCATTCATTCAATGATAAAGCATGATCTCTAGGTACATGAGTTTAAGAACCCCAGAGTTAAAATAATTTACACAATCATGGAACAAAGGTAAAGAGAAATGCAAAATGAGAAGAGTGAGCTATTTTTATCTATCATCCCTCCTTTTTTTTAGCCTGTGACCATCCATTTTCTTTGTCTGTTCACCACCTCTTCATATTTCTTACAATTAATGCTCATTTTACCATTCATGATCCCGAGGTTGCAACATGTCATAAGGTTATTCTCTCCTTCCTAATGCAGTCCATGCTTGCCTTTTTATCTTCCTTGCAATTAATGCTTTTTTTTGACCATTCATGATTGCCTTGAAACTCTTCCCACCTTCTAAAATGGATTAGTCCTTGACTTGGACTTTAATCCCAAGTGGTTTGGGCATGATTTTATGCCCTGATTTTGGATGGTGGAGTATCATGGCCTAAAACATACAAATCAAGTTTCCTACTCCATGGAGGCTTGCTGAACTTCACCCATGTATAACTCCATTGAGATGATGTTATCTTCTGCTGTTACCTTTACAAGAGTTATAACTCTTTGAGTTTTCTTTCCAATGACTCAAATTTTGTAGTTAAACCCCTTCCCATCTATGAGATATACCCAAAGAAACTAAGTAGTGTGCAGCTGATCTGCTCTGTCAAGTGCCCCTCTCATGATTAGAGTTCAATATTTTGCCTTATCCAATTGGTTTGAAATTTGCACATGGTTTCTTTATGGAAGTCATAGCTTAGTCTCTTATTTATCCATAAAAACTGGTTTCATTAAAAGAAACCTCTTGCAACCTAAGAAATAGCCAAAGTATGTAAACTACACCAAAAACTGAATTTCACTAGACTTTTCTGATAATTAGGCATATAGACAACTAAGTAGGAAGCAAATCAAATTATATTATCTAGACTATCAAATATGTATAAAATATTAAGTATGAGGCAAAATATTATGTAAAACTTAGTTGTCATCAATGACCACCAATTTGCTATAGGGGTGGTTCACAATCCTCAAGATGTTAAGCCCTTACATGTCATTCATTGTTAAAGTGACCTTCCTTTTTGCATTACCATCCTAGGTGTCTTAGAGGTTCTATTGACGTTTGATTCAATTGAGGAGATGCAACTTATTTTGGATGAGGAGTAAGAGTGGCTTTAAGAGCATTTTCAAAGTGTGATGTTATGGTCTTAAAATTGCATTTTAGTAGATCAATGAGTAAGGGTGTCAATGGAAGGTTTCCCATTGCAAAGTTGGAATCTTGCCTTCATATCCTCCTTGGCACATTGCCAAGGGTTATTCTTAGGTATAGAGGAGAAGTTGGAGCTAAAACTCTAGTTAGATGTCTACTAATTTCTTATCTTGATTTCATTACACAATGATATCCCATCATTGGTGCATGTCAAGATTAACAATTTGCTATTCACTTTACATTTGCATTGTAAGTTGGTGTTGAGCTCTATAGATTTGCAAATTTGCAAGGATTTAGGGAATATGGATGTATCTATTGCTTGTTTCATCTCCAAGCAAATATAAGGTGAGATCTCTTGTCAAAGTAGTGTTAAGGGATTCATAGTTGTGGTCGAGGATGTTGCTTAAGATATTATGATGGGGACTTTGGCCAATGCTCCTTCAATTTAGTAGGGGCATAGTAGGCTTCCATGGTGGTTTTGGGGAAGGATGATACATGTCATCTCCATCATAGGATGGGCCTTTGTCTAGATGCTTTGAGAGGTTGTAGTAATAGGAATGGGCTTTTTAACTCTCAAGTGAATTGGTTGACTGATAGGCTCCTAGGTCAGTTACAAGCTTTGCGGGATTTTGGACCTCCTTTACATGGGCTTAATTTGGACAAGATAAATGGCTTACTTATGGAGTCACATAACCCCTTTCAACTTCAATGTAAACCAATTTATGGGTTGAGTAAGGCTAAGTGCAACTTAAGAAGCCTAGTTCACTCCTTAAACTATAGACAAGCATCCAAATCTACATTGGGCCCACTAGCTGCTCCTTATACTACTCCTTATAGTTCTCCAAGTACAATAATAACCTAAGAAGTAGTGCAACATAGTCTCTACTAGCAAAGGATCCATTTTTGCATCAAGGGCTACTTACTCCTCCACCTCCCTTTGGTGGCCAATTAAAGCTGACGGGGGGTCAATTAAAGGGCATCATGAAAGCCTCACATCACTATGTAGCACCATTGCATGAAGTGCTCTTTAAAGATGGGTTGCTCTTTGATGATCATATTCGATTTTGCATCAATGTGATGAGTAAGGAGGCTTCTCAAGTCTTTAAGGTTGGGAATTTGTTTGGTCTCCATGTTGCAGTGGAGGAGGGTGCAATCATTTGTTGGTTCTCTTCCATGGATTCCAAACCTGAAACATAAGTGCAAGTTCTTTCTCTAATTTTTGAGAATGTCTTGGGATCTATTATAGTTTATGATAATTGCTTTCATTAATATACATGGGTTAGGTAAGTCAACCAAATGATAGATGATTTATAAATGGGTCTTCTCAATTACACCAAGGATTCTGTTTCTCCAAGAAACAAAATTGGCTCATCTCATTAACTCATTATTACGTTAGGTATGGGATGGCTTAGGTCTTCAAGTAGTGGTAGTCATAGCCTAGGGTTTGGCTAATAGCTTGGTAGTGTTTTAGGATTCTTTTGTCTTTTGTGTGAATAATAAACTTATGGTTGATCACTTTATTATTTTGAAAGGCATTTTTTCTCCATTAGGGTAGCAAGTAGTTCTCACAACATCCATGCTCCTAATAATTTTATTGAACAAAGAGTGTTTAGAGAGGAATTAAAATCTTAAATGACAAATATCAAAGGTGGTGTTGCTTGGGTGGTGATTTCAACACTATGTTATCAAAGGATCAAAAGGTATGTGTTTCTGATGATAACATGGCAATACAACACTTTAATGAGTTTATGTATGATATAGAATTGATCAATTTACCAATGCATAGTCAACATTTCACTTGGAGCAATTATTAGGAATATCCTTCCATGAGCCATACCAACAAGTTTCTCATTGATGTAGGTTGGGTGGGGGGTGATACTTAGACTTACGTAATGTGGGGCATTGCACTTTTTTGAATCATTCTAATGTTTACCTAAGTGTTAAACATAGAGATTGGGGCCCTGTGCCTTTTTGCTTCTTTAATCATTGGTTATAGGATAAGAATGTGAACACGAGGATTAAGGATGTTTAGGTGAACTCCTATTTTTATGGTTTTCTTGGTCAAAGGATTAGTGGCTATCTCAAAGTAGTCAAAGATTACCTTTGATTATGGAGTTGGTAGGAGAGAGTAATGAGAGAGGAAAGGTATAACCTACTAGTGCATAAATTAAGCAATTGATGTTGAAATAGGAGTCCTCTCCTCTCATTACTACAAAAAGGGCTAATTTATTTCATTGCAACACATCTTATTGGGAATTGTTGAGGATTTAGGAGCTTAAATGGCTCCAAAAGTCTAAATTGAAATGGTAGGCTAATGGTGACCATAACTCTAAGTTTTTCCAAATTATGGCACCTAATTAGTGATGATAGAATATAATCAACCATGTTAATATTGGTGGTGCCCATGTGTTGCAATCCTAAGAACTCAAATCAATTATTTACTCTCATTTGTAACATTAGTTATGAGATTTTCTGTAGCCTTATTTGGAAATGAATGAGTCATTTTTTCATAAATTGGATGTGGCTGTGAACTTTATTTTGGAGGGTCCTTCTTTGTTCTTAGAGGTCTAGAATGCAGTTTAGGAGTGTGATGGTAATAAGGTGCCAGGCTTGGGTGCTTTCAATTTTAGTTTTCTCAAATGACATTTGGAGTTGATCAAACAGGATGTGATAAATTTCCTTACAAATTTTTATGACCATGGACACCTTCCTTGATTCATCTCTTCCTCTTTCATTGTTTTGATTCCCCAAGTGGTAGCAGTTGAGGAGTTCTCTCAGTTTTGCCCAATTCATTTAGTATGTTATATCTGTAAACTTTTGGCAAGGGTTTTAGCGGCGTTAGAGCATTGAGAGGACCTTTCCCCAGTATGAGAGGACCGGGAAGGACGCACCTCTCCAAATGGTTATTAGGCAAGTTATTGAGAAGTTTCAATCAACTTTTGATAACTACCAATACATATTGGATAGTGTTTTGATTGCCAATGAGATTATTAAAGGATTGAAGAGGACAAGAGAGGGATGGGGTTGTTCTTAAAATTGATTTTGAAAATGCTTACGATATGGTTGAATGGCCTTTTCTGGCTAATGTTATGCAATTTATTGGCTTTAATGAATGATGACATCAATGGATATGGAAGTGTATCTTAACTCCTTAGTTATTTCTCCTTGTTAAGGGCAACCTTATGAAGCAATTTTTGATGTTGAGGGGTCTATGTCAAGGGGATCCTCTTTCCCCTTTCCTATTTTTGTTAGTTATGGAAGGACTTAGTATTCTTCTAAAATGGGAGCTTGAGTTGGGTTTAACTCATGGTATTGGTATTGGGAGGCATCTATGGTTCTGCCATCTCCAATTTGCTAATGATTCCATTCAATTAGGTGCAACAAAGGATAAGTCTATTCAAAATTTCAAATAGATTCTTTGGTATTTTCAATGTTGTTATAGGTTGAAAGTTAATCTTACTAAGTTAGTAATTTATGGGCTTAGGGTGGAGGATGAGAGGACATAAGATTGGGCCTTTTACTAGTAGTGTCATGTTGGTTCTTTTCCTATGACTTATTTGGGGTTCCCTTAGGAGTTAATCCATATCAAAGAGGCTTGTGGGACTTAGTTATCAGGAAGATGGAGGTTAGACTTGCTAAATGGAAATCCCATATTTTGTCAAAGGTGGGGTGACTAGTTTTGATCAAATTTTGTCTTCACTCTTTACCTCTTTATTTTATGTATATTTTTTTGCATGTCTTAGAATGTTGATAACCAAATTGAAAAGATTTAGTAATCTTTCTTCTGGCAAGAAGAAGACAGTCATAAAAAGCTCCATCATGTGGGGTGGGGCTTAATGTGTCAAGCCAAATTGCAAGACAGATTGGGCATTGGCTGAGTGAGTGATTGCAGTCTTCTCATTAAATGGTTGTGGAGGCTAGAAAATGAAAAGCATAGGCTCTGGGTGGCAACTCTTAATGCAAGGTATGGTACGTATTGCTATTGACTATGGGAATGGTGCTTCAGCCTCGCTAAGATGTCTCCCCTGTGGCAAGGAGTGTGTTTCACTCTACCGTCAAATACTCAAACCTCAATAGTTATAAAATCTAACTTTCGGTTCCTCTTGGGTGATGGTGATCATGTAGATTTATGGCACCATAATTAGGTTGGTAATGAACCTCTTAGGTGGAAGTTTCTAAGGTTATTCACTTTGGCGACATAGACATCAGGGTCGGTTAAGAACTTTGTTGCATAGGTAAATGGTATATGGGAATGAAGAATTACATGGCGGTGGCCCCCCTTTAACTAGGAATAATAACAGTTGACTTTATTTTCTAACATTCTAAATGATTGCATGTTATCGTAGGGGGACCTAGATAGATTCATCTAGCAATGTGACAATGACGAGGCTTTCACAATTGGATCCTTTTGTCAGTTGTAGGACAGTTTGTGTGGTGTATTCCCACATCTGCAGCCAAGTAATTGGTGTGGAATAACTCCTCCTAAGGTGGAGATTTTTGCTTAGTAGCTCATACAATGCTGCTTGCTAGTTAAAGAATGCTTGGCATAATTTTTTGTAGATGGTTAGGGAGATGCTCAATGTCCTGTATGCTTCTTGGCCTAGGAATTGGTTAACCATTTATTCCTGCACTACGTACCGATTTGACAAGTTGGGTGTCTGCTTAAATTGGTGGGGCATTAGTTGGGTGCCTTTAGTGTTGATCTCTTTATTATGGGAGCTATGGCGACATCTTTGCAATTGTTGTAGGTCCTCTGACATATCGGTTGTGGGGTTTCATGCAATCATCTTGTTTACTTGGTTCGGTAGGAATGCACTCATATTTGGTGGAAAACTTTTTATTATGGAAAAGATTTGTGATTTGGTTAAGGTTAGGATGCTCTGAAGGTCAAAGGCCAAATGGCACCGAGGCCATTTTGCCCATAACAATTTCCTACTTGCCATTGCACATATCTCACCTCCTTAGCAAAATCTCACTTGACAAAGCACTTGGAGTTGGGAACCACCTCCATTTGGCTACTTTAAATTCAACACAAATCCTTCCATTATTGGCACCATGGGTCTAGTTGAGATTGGTAGGTGCTATGGGGGAATAATGAGAAAGTCTTGTGTGTCTTATCTAAGTCCATAGTCCTTTGTCCATTAGCAAGGCTGAGCTGCTAGCCATTCGAGAAGCTATGGAACTCTAGGCATAGTGGCAAGGTGTGGTGGAGGCACATGTGATCCTTAAAAGTGACTCTCATTGTTGTATCCTAGCTCAGAGGTCATGGCAGTCACCCTTGGCTTTTGCTTTAAGTATTTCGCCATATTAAGTGATTGAATATTAGAACTATTTTCTTTTCCTTTCAACCATGTCAGTGTAATTCTTTTGTAGATGCCTTAGCCAAGCTAGCGACCACCAAAATGGAGCTTTTTTTTGGCTTGGTTATGAGGCTTATTGGCTACAGGTTATATGGGGTCAGCTGGTTCTAGGTTAGTGGCTTTCCTTATTGCTTCAACTGTAAGGGAGCTTTTGTTTTTATGAATCTTCATACTCCTGGTGGTGGCTTGTAATATGCTATTGCCCTTTACTCGGGTTATTTTTTGGTGATGGAGAATTGCAGTGACCATTTTTGCAAGTTACTACCTTGGTTAATTGGAGTGAATTAGGAGGAAATGTACAGGTCCTCAATCTTTCCTTGGGAGATTGTTCTTTAATTGTTAGGCAACTCCCTATTGAGGTTGTTTTTTACACATACTGCAGCTTTTAGGGTATAATTAATGAAATTGCCTTATTGTTAAAAAAAAAAAAAAAAAACTAGAAGATCATATCTTACATGTCATAAATCATATTGATTTTGAAAAAAATGAGATAACTGAAAGAAATTGGAAATTTTAAGTATATGAAACAAGGAAAATTGAAGTGCAAATTCATAATATAGCTATTTGTTTATTATTTTCTTTCGATAGATGCTATTGATTATATGATAAGACCTTGCATGCCTTTTCTCTAAAGATAAAAGGGATGTATTGCATCATGTTTTAAGGTTATTTCCTTTAATTTTCAAGAATAGATTAGCTTATTTCCTATGGTCATTCTAGTTTTTGGTTGATCAATGGTATTGTCACGATATAGATAATGAAATCCATAACATATTATCAGCCATGTAAAATGTGCAGAAACAATTTAAACTTAATGGTAACTTGATTTCTTCTCTTTTATTCATATTGGATGAGCACAATGTTCTTGGTCAAGTCACTTTGTATGGCAAGAGACAAATTACAAATGTATGGTTGAGATTAGTTAGGAGACAAGATATTGATGATTGACAATATAACGCATCTCAATGTTGTGAAGTTGCTACATCACAATGTATCAGGGAATTGCATTCTAGTTATATGGTAATGCAATAAAGACTATAAGGACAACAATTTAACATGCAAAAGTACTATGTTTATTGGTTGCAACAACGCAATAGACAAGGACAAATGCTTCTTCATGGTGGCAAATTGTTCCAGCAATATGATGTTGCTGTATGCACTTGTATTAAACAAACGAGTGAAATTGAAGACTTAGGTCAGGAGAAATTAAAAGTAGCTTAAGTTTAATGTTTACCCAAGTCTTCAACATGTTATGGTCCATAAAGATACTCTTATATTACTGGTGCAACGAATGGAGTCCAAAATTACCAGGAATCAAATGTGTAATTGAAATAGATGGCATCAAAACAATAGAATTTCCAAATTCCCAACAAGATCCAAATGGTTGCAAAGTAGTTGGAAAAGTGATGATACATGATCCTTCCAATGTCCATAGGCTTTTCCCGGTTGAAATGAAAATTGGATATTCATTCACCTTGCATGGCGAGGGGCAAGTGCTCAAAACATTTTCCAAAGAAATATTGTTTAGTAACAACGCTTGGATGAAAATGGTTTATGTCTATCAATGACGTTCTTCTAATCTTAGAGTTATTGAAAAAGGGGTTCATCCTAATAATCATTAGTCCCTTATAATCGAGACTTACTAATGAAATATGGTGTAAATCTTAATATGGAATTGTGCAACAAACCACAAATTGTCAAGTTCTTTTAAGTATATAACAAAAGAATTTGTTAAAATCAATGCAATGTTAGAAACTATTTGACCTTGATTTGATATAGTTGAACTTTTTTTAACTTTTTTTTTTTTTTTTTGATAAAGGAACATGATGAAATTAAAGCTTACCTAATTGTATATACATCATAAGATTGTATGATGAATCTATCAATATAACCACTGATGTGTTATAGAGAACCACGAATGGAACAATTGTCATTCCATTTACCGAATGAGCATATTGTTTATTTCCCAAAAATAGCTTCCTTGATCAATGTTTATTCTCGCTCTAATATTCATTGTTCATAGAGTTGATGGAAGCATAAACTGTAAATATGTAAAGGAATTAATTTATGGTGATTTTCCAACTAAATGGGTATGCCTTCATAATGACAAGAGGAAGCAAAGGGAAGGAAATAAATATGTAGGTTGTATTCATTGTTTTCACAACCCCAAATAGAGGTCGTATTCAACATGCTGCCCAAAGTAGGTAACTCGTGATGGGTAATGCAAACCTCTAAAAGAAAATGACAGATTATGTTCCAAGGCAAAACATAAGCGATATCATTTCAACTCATGCATAGTAGTCTACATAAACTTAGTTTAATATTTCAAAATATGAATATCACATTTGATTGTCATTAGGCCCTCAACCTTCAACTCATAATACACACACACACTAATAACAAGTGTAATGAAAGCTGTAGATGAATAGATTACAAATAAGAAAAGTTTATTGGAGTGTTAATGACTCAGTTATGAGTACAATGACTCAGTTAACAGTTATAATATAGACAATAAGGAAGAAGAGCTTGATTAGATAATAATAACTTAATAAAATATCATGTTTTACCATACAAAAATGTGTATAATAAAAGGTAAATAGAGCAAAGGTCATGAACTATCTGTTTATGTAAATCATTATAATATGCAAAACATTTTTGTTATAATATGCAAAACTTTTGACACATAGAAAGAGAGAGGGAGAGAGAGGATGAGGACAAACACTTCTTTCTAATAATATCCATATATAATATGTATACATATGTCACATCGTGACTATCCACCTATCACAGCTCATAATCTCCTACATCATAGTCCAAGTGCAAAATGAGCACATAACAAAGAATCACAACGTGTACATTAACTACTACCCAATTTGGTAGTTGAGATTTCAACAGCCACATATGGATTCAAATATGTCTATGAAGATTAATATATAATAAAATATGACATATCTTAACGTATGAATTCTCATTGTTTTATTTTTGAAATGTTCATTTTAGTTACAAAAAGATTTTTCTTTAAACATCAACAACCTTATTTATCATCCAAAAATAAGTCGCCAAGGTTTTTAAACACGTAACCTTGTAACCAAACATAAGCTAATAAAAAGTAATCACATATCTAACTCAAATAGAGTTAAAAGTAAAATCAATCAATTAGAAAAGACCTTGGGGTTTCCAATAATGATGAAAGTACCATAAACCAACAAATCAAATATAATGAAAAGAAACATAATTATAAATACATATAGGTTGGTTCCAAATAAGCCTCTCTCCTCAACTTGGTGTCTTTATTTCTGTTAGAAATACTAACCAAGTATATTGCTTAGTTCATTAATCGAATTTTAGAAAATAGGTTTTTTGTTTACTAAATAGTAAGAACACAATAATTTAAATGCATATACAAAAAATAAAGCTAGCATATCATACATATTATGATCATTGGCAAAACAAAAGCAAAATTCCTATCACAACTATAGTTGTGAAGATAACGGTGAGGCTTTTGTCAAACCTATAAAGAGTACAAGCAGAAAAACAAACACCAATACCTATATAACAAAAATAATAAAGGGAAATGGAATTAATGAAATTGACCCTCAAACTTCCTGAGTTGATACATTAAGTTCAATTCCCCCTCTAAATGTAAAATCTCACAACTTAAATAAAATATGGGCTTCTATTTAAATTGCCAAAAACTAACCAGCAAGTTTTGGGGATTTATTAAAAATACTTTTGGATCATATTTAATGTTGAACATATTTATCAAAGTAGCCAAACATGTTTACATTTTTTGTATTAATTTCATGTAAAAATTCTAAACCAATATTTAATTAAAATTCCCATGATACATGATGACCAACATAAAATACTAAGGAAATTAGTTTGAATTCAACCATCTATTTACTCCTCTATCATTGTCCAAAAATTTTTAAATTTTGTGAACAAAGCATAGTCTCTATAGTAAAACTCGTAAATTTTCACATCAAAACCTAAAGCGAATTAGGAGTTACATCAACCTGAATTCAGACTTGGACAGATTGAACATGTAAATATTCACTTTCTACCCCAATTAAACCTAATTCTTGCCATTCACCACTTCTTCAATAATATATTGTCATTACCTAATCCTCGTACTAACTTGCACAATCAATTTGAACACCCAACAAAACAAACTAGAAATGAAAACATAAAAACCTTACCTTAAATTAAAAATTCTTTATCTAGAGTTTTGTTTTTGTACAAATTCTCTACTCTAAGATTTAGTCTTCTCAAATATGTTCCTACAATTCTTAGTAACTTTATTTTGTCAATTGATACTTGGTTTGGGTATGGATGTTGCTGAAAAATTGAATTAGTGTTTAAAATTCAAGCTTGAAAGAGAGAAGCAAAGAGAAAAAGGAAGGGAGAATGAGTGCTTGATGTATAGGAATAGGGATAGTGATGGTGTCTAGCATGGAGGATGGCAAGGAGTGGCAGCTAAGGAGACTTATGGGACTTAGAAAGATAGAACAAAAGAAGAAAAATAAAATGAAAGAAAAGAAACACAAATAACATTAGGTTAGGAGGGGAAGGGGAAAGAAAATAAAGAAAGTAAAAAAGAAAAAGAAAAAGAGAGAAAGAGAAAATAAAAAAAAAAAAGGAAGGGTTGATTATGTGTGGGCAAGCCCACCATAAAACTAATTTTATCCAATTAGAGAATTCTATATTTGCTCTTAGTCAAAATTCTACGTATAATTACTTTAATCAACTCTTTTGCTACATCAAAAATTTTCATAATATTCTATATAGGCCTAAACCTTAATTTATTTTTTTTAAATAAACTAAAAATTTAGATTTTGGTGATATTATAGTCTATCCCCTTTACAAAATTCATCCCTAAGTTTGCAATATATGCTTACTTACCATTATGAAATAGTTATGGGTACCTTGTCTTCATGTCTGCCTTAACTTCACATGTTGCCTCCTTTAAAAATGATTATTCTATCAACCCTTTAGCAATAGTGTTTTCTTTGAGTGAAGCTTTCTAACACTATGATCCAAAATTTGTATGAGATGGTCCTTTTATGATATATCATTTTGAATTTTAATTGGATGTGGTACTAGAATGTGTGACTCACCATACACATGCTTCTAAAGCATCAATACATAAAACATGGGATGCACTCTAGAAATATTTGCTAGAAGAGCCAACTTATAAACCATCATGCCTATCTGCTTTAGAATCCCATAAAGACTAATATATCTCAGTCTATGCTTTTCTTTCTTACCAAAACAATCCCCTTTTCTCATAAAAGAAACCTTCATGAATACCATATCCTTTACCATAAACTCTAACTATTGTCTCCTTTGAATTGCATAAGATATTTGCTAACTTTAAGCAATTAACATTTGATCCCTAATGATTTGAACCATTTTAATGTTTACTTCAACACTGAGGGTACTAAGGCTAACTCCATCTGTTCCCTTTCTTTGAGTTCTTAGTGCAAAGGTGATTGACACTTAAGATCATACAAAGTTTTGTCAGGTGTCATTTGAATATTAGATTGGTAATTGCTACTATAGGCAAACTCAATGAGAAGAATATATCAATGCCAACTTTCTCATAAGTCAATTACACAAGCTTGAAGCATGTCTTTCAAAATCTAGATGGTGTATTTAAATTGCCCATTTGTCTAAGGATGAAATGTTGTATTGAAATCCAACCTAGTATATATGGTTTTCTCAAATTCCTTCCAAAACTTAGAGATGAATCAAAATTCTTAATCCAATACTATTAACATTGACACCTAAATAAGTACATAATACGATTAATGTATAGTTAAGCCAAATGCTCAAACTTATATGTCATAGAACTAGTGAAAAAAGTGTAGTCTTTATTAATCTATCCACAATCTCCCAAAAAAAGTCCATTGCAATGTTCTCCTACTTCCACTTAAAGTGAGAAGTGGCTAAAGTGTCCCTACATGTGGACATACAAGGCACTTACAAATGTAATCAGCTATGACTTCCTAGATGTTCTTCCATCAATAAACTCATGCAAATCTTGATACATTTTATTCACACTAAGGTGCACCATGTAAGCTTAATAGTAAGATCATAATCTCCTTACAATTATAACCATTGCCTTTATGAAAAATTTAGCTCTTTGTCTTAAAAATATATTTGAAACTTTTAAGTTTGTAAAGATCTTATGGGCCTCACTTTACAAATAATGTTGTTATAACCTCAATGTGACATTACTGTTACCAGCTCCACGTCATGAGTAGGATAATTTGCTTATGCTTCTTAAGCTCTCAAGACCCATATGCAATGACTTGACCATTTTTGATTAACACATAGCCTAAGCAAACCATCAAAGCATCACAGTACACAGCAAAGCAACTAAAGCTTGGCAAAAGTGACAATACTAAAGCAAAAGTTAAACACTAATCAAATTGCTAAAACATTTACTCATGCTCATCTGTCTACTTAAATTTTACATTCTTCTAAGCCAATCAAGTCAATAGTGCCATTATTTTAGAAAAGTTAGGAACAAATTATCACTAGTTACTAGCTAATTCCGAGAAACTATAGTCAATCTTAGCCATTGTTTCATTGCTTTTATTTTCTTGGAATCTACTTTTATCTCATTCCTGAATGCCATGTGTCCTTATAAGGTTATGCTCTCTAACCAAAATTCAGATTTACTAAATTTTGAATGCACTTGTCTATTTTTCAGCATTTAAAGTACCAACCCCAATCTATGCCTAAACAAAAATATTATCAATAAAGAAAATAATAACCATATAAAGGAATGACTAGCATACTTTATTCATTAGGTCCAAAAGATATCATCAAAATCTCATAGTGCCTATATTTATTGCAAAACATTATCTTAGGAATGTCTTTATTTCTAATTTTGAAACTAATGATAGCATGAGTGAATATCAATCCTAGAAAAATATCTAGGCATTGAAGCTAGTCAAAGAGATCATTGATTTATGGCAAGAGGTATTTAATTTTAATTGTGATCTTATTTAGTTGCCATTAATTAATGCATAATCTCATCGAGCTATCCTTTTTCTTTTCATAAACAACACTAGAGCACCACAATGCAAAACACTAGGTCAAATGTACCCTTTCTCTAGAGGATCTTGTAATTGATTTTTAAGCTTTTGTAATTCTATTGATATCATCTAATATGATGACATTGATATCAATTGAGTATTAAGAATAACATCTATATCAAACTCAATTGTCCTCTCAAATGGTGTTGTAACCTTATTTTTTCTACCTTAATCAAGGAAGAGTTTAACATTCTCTCTTGTAATTCAGCGCATACAATGAATATTCGCAAATTATATTCAGATCATGGGTTGTGCATTTAAACATAAAAAACTAAAAAGACAACAACAAAATAATGAATTGCTACATGGAAAAAAAAAAAAGGAAAGGAAAGGAAAGGAAAGGAAAATAATTATATTATTGCAAATTAGTTTATATAGTTCAATGCACAATAACAATATACACTTGCCCTAAAAGAAAGAGCATGTGACCTCTTTAATGCATCATTGAATTGGGGGCCCTCCCCTTCACAAAGATCCGAGGTTAAGCATCTAAGTGCGATGATATCAATTCATTAGCCCTCTCCATAAAGCCAATAGCTCAACCTAAGTGTAAATCCTATAGGTCAAAAGCCCACACAACATTAAATATAAAAAGACAATCTTAATTATCCAAAGCAAGATAAGCCAATTTGCACCATCTAGCAAAAGCAATCAAAACTCAATTGCCAAGATTAGGCCATCAAAAGTTATCAAAGATTGACAACTAGCATTAGGCCAATTTGCTTGAAAAGCTAGCCTTATTAATGAGGGATGGAAGGGAGGAGCTTCAAAGAAAAAACTCAACAACAAAATCCAAATGCAACACATGAAAAAGAGAGAGAGCTAAAGAGTCAATAGTAGGGTGCCAATTGATTTGGCACCAAGAAACTCTCCCTTATGTCCAGAGCCTCCTTAAAAGTCACCGAGAAATGCCTTAAGGCATTTCTCTTTTAAATAAAGGTAATTCTAAAATATGAACAAACATTGGTTAAAGCATTAGAGAACATATAGGTCAATAAATGGTTGATAGAATGAACTATTTCAAAATTTTCCAAAACACCAACTAATGAAAAAGGGACACAAAATTTTGACTTTCCTAACATACCAAAACTTTTAGAGAGACAATTGATAAGAACATTATCATCATGGGTCTCTAGCCTCCTCCTCGTAGAGATTTAGCCTCACTCCTAACTTCATGCCTAGTAAGTTAGCTTTCCCACCCTAGAACTCAAATAATTCATTGTCAGAGCACCTCCAAGAAATCTCCTTAAGCAACCTCGTGAATTAAGTCTACTATGATAAAGTGGACACATATAGCAACCAAAAGCCTTTGTATGCTTATACAAGGGCAAACACCCTTGGGCATTTATAATATGCATCTAGATGTATTGCAAACATGTCAATAAGAACCCATGCAAACACACCTACATTACGCTTTAGGGAAGAAAATAATGCCTTTTTTAATTGGGATTGACTTAGACCTCTATTCTTTTTGTATGGGATTGAGTTAGGATTGCATGCTTTGTCAATTGTTAGCTTCTTATTACTTATCAAATTCTACCTTAGGTGCAATGTCATGTAAGAAAAATGATTGTATTTAAAATATTTAGGGATGATATGATGAATGCATGAAATGCTTAAATAAGCATAGATAAGGCTTTATAGCTAAACAATTTTATTGGCTGATAACAGTAGTACATAAGAGGTAAGAGTAAAGGCTCTTTTCACTATGGGCTTTGCTATATATAGAGTTTAATGCCCTATCCCTAAACAAAATATTCATCATCACTACTTAGATTATATTTTTTAGTAATAGCTTCCAAGTCATCAATGTTCATGTTTGATTTTGCATGATAATGAGTTGTTAAAGATGTAAGTATTAAGCATAGTAGAAGGGAAGTGCCTCAATACTTAGATGGATGCATCTATCATAATGATAAGAATTGACTTAGAAATGACCATGCGGAAGGGTGTCTAAATTTATCCCTTTATGCTCATAAAGAATGGTTTGTCACCTTACCAAGGGATTGGAATGGTATATGGATTGGCCAAGACATTTAGAGGATATTTGATGATCTTCTAGATGGATAAGCTGATGTACAACTTGATTTCTTTGTCTTAGGCCCACACATCTAAGTGAGGATAGAAGATGCCAGAGATTTGGGGAGAGCCCCTAAGGTTGTTGACAATGTCCCTCCATTATGGGAGGGAGTTGAAGAGTTTAAAACCATTATATAGTGGAGATTGAGCCCAAAGATATTGTTCTTAGCTTCTCATAAGGGCATTGACCCATGGTCGATATATCATCATGCCTATAGTGTGCTTCTTGGTGAGGTACATTAGTAAATAGAGGGTTTCTTTTGGAAGTTAAGGAAGTGCTTTAGAGGAATGAAGAAGCAATTTATGAAAGGGTATTGTAGATGCCAATTAATAAATTTAAAGGGAGCATTAGCAATTCTATAGTGCTTGAGCAAAAGTCTTTGTAGCTTGTTTACCGTGAAAGTCTCATTCCTCCAAAATGTGTCTTTAGCAATTAATTCTCCTAAGGGCATTGGTAGGAAATCAGTTAGGTTAGGAAAAGAAGAACTTTGTTTCATGGTAGCATTGTTGACCTCAAATAAGTTGGGAGGATCATTTGTTTCTTCTTCAAAGTTAGACTTCAGACCATTGAGCTTAGGAATGTGGAAGACTAATGATAGATGAGAAGGACTTGCAATAACTTTATAGTATAAGAGTTAGAATCTACGCATTTCAAATGGTTAGATGTCAAGATGCATTACTTAGAATTAAAATAGGGTCAGGATGACTTCTCCTGTCATTATCTTTCCTTTCAAGAATAGTTGGAACCTTGGGCATCCATAGGTTGTATGTGACTCAATTCCATGCCATCTGTAGTGATCATTTAGTCCTTCCATTAGGAAGAATGACATATTTTCAACCACATAGGTGAAGTAAAGCTCATCATAAATGTGGTTGGCAACTACCATCCCTTTAAGGATCCTTTCCATTAGCATTTACCCCATTGTCAAGCTACTTAAGATCTATTATCCTCCATTTAACGTAAACAAGTTTAATTATAAAGTTTTAAATATACATGCTTAAGTGGAATGTTATGATAAGCATGTGGGCATCATTCACCTTGAGAAGTGTTGGTTATTATAAAAAACCATATATCAAATCAAGCCATGAGACAAAAAAGTTTGCTTTTTGATTTATATTATAGGATTTAAGTGAAGAGATATTTTAATTAGGTTAGTCATAAGATAAGGAAAGTTCCCTTCCATTTATATTTATAATTCAAAATTAGAGGAGGATTTAATAATGCCTATAACTTAAATTTTCACACAATAGCTTATGAGTTCATATTGTTTGAAGGACTCTTCAAGGAAATCTCTAAGGCACTTATTGAATGGTTGAAATGGAGGAATTTCATCTCATAATTCTTTAGCTTCATCTACCATGTCTCTAACTTTATTTATTGCCCCTTTAACCCATTGTGACATCTAAAGTTCCTAGGTGTGATGACAAATGATTGTTTATTAAAGTTGGAGAGTTAACTCTTGGATTTGTGTGTCCTTAGTAGCCAATTGTTGGGTTAAGCTTTAATTTTCCTAGATTAGTTCCCCTATTTGCTATGTTTGGTTTTAGCTTTCTTATGTGAGTAGATTCACCTAATAGGCCAAACCTAGGTTTTCTTGAAGGAATAGGTTTGTTTATAAAACATGAGTTTCTTGGTTGGTCAAGGGTATGGAATATGCATTGTCCAACAACTATTAAAGGTGAATGTTTTCTTGTTATAGAGCTATGATTTGGTTTAGAGTGAGCTAAAGGGCATCTTGTAGCAGATCACAAGTGGATAACTCTACTAGTTTAACAATAGGCGTGTAGTTGAATTGATTTAAATTAGACCAATGGTCCCCAGACCATTCCCCCCTCACTGTCTATAACTCATGCAGAAGTCATTGGTTTGAGTGAGAGATTTTAGGATAGTCCTATGCAAAAGCCATAGGCTTCATAAATGACTTATACTCTCTCTCATTTAAGCTCTAAAGGGTATAGGTCAAGTTTTAGGTCTTTGTAAGTGTGTGTAGTTGAAGTTATAATGCAAATGGCAACCATAAATACAAAAAAAAAAAGAAGCACTAAATAAGAAATAAATGAAAGTGTATAAAAGCAACTTGTCTTTTATAGTATCCCTAGTGGAGTTGCCAAGTTGTTGTGATAGGTTATCCTAGAGGAAGGGCTAGCAAATTAAGAGGGAGGTAAAACATTCGATACCTTAAGGCCCATTTCTTGCATTTATGAGTAAGGAGTGTTGGGGTAGGAGGGGCATTGTAATGCATAATAGTTGACTTTAGAGTTGCCACCACTTATTTTAGGTGTAATTGGAACAACATAGTGAATTGGTTTGCTTTACTAGGATTCACCGAGATTTAAGAGATCGATTATATTTGGTGGAGGCCATAACCAACCTAAACACTCCTTGTAAGTGACAATATCATTGGTTACTCATTTTATTCTTATACTCATTTTTGTTGATCCTTTATTTTTTCTCTCTCTCTCTCTCACATACACATACACACACTCTCTCTATCTCACTGTGTGTTTTTATGGTTGTTTATCAATACACACTTGTTTGTATGGCATAAAAGATAATTTATACTAACCTAAGATGCCTTAAAATGGTGTTTCCATTAAGAACTTGGTGTCCTATTTTTTCTCCTTTTTTCTTCTTTTTTTTTTCCTTTTTTTTTCTTTCTTTCTTTTTTGTCATTTTTCCTATTTTATCCTTTTCCATATTTTGTCTTTTCTCCTCTTTCCTTTTTTTCTTTCATTTCTTTTTTTTTCTTTTCCTTTTTTTTCTTTTTCTCTTTCTTTTCTTTTATTTAACCCCCCAGATGCCTGCTTTCATTAGTATAAAGCAAATAAAAGATAAATTATTGAAGAAAGAACTAAGATAATAATGAGTAAATGTAAATGGAATGCATGATGTGATGATTAATATGGAGATATCTTAGCCTCCTTATCTTATGAGGGTAATATCTAATAGGTATATGACTCTACTTGTTTGTTAACAAGCAAGTGGTTGAATGGATCTAAACTAAGTCAAAGGTTCCCAAAACATTCTTTACCTTATTGTTCATGGCTTAAGTAAGAGTCACTGGTTTGAGTGAGAAATTTCAAGACTATCTTATATCAAAATCATAGGCTTTATGAAGACTCCATACTCTTTTTCATTTAACCTATGAAGGGTAGAGGCTGAGTTTAAGGCAATAAGTATGAGAAAAATAAGCAAAAAACCAAAAAGGAAATAAATGAAAGCATATAAATAAAGTTAAAGCAACTTATGTCTTATATTATCCCCAGTGGAGATGTCAAGCTCTCTCAACAAACAACCCCAGAGGGAGGGCTAACAGATGTGGTGGTAGGCACAATATTTGACACCTTAGGGCTCTTTTCTTGTGTTTTTAAAGAAGGAGTGTTAGGGCACAAGGGGCATTGTAATGCACATTTATTGACTTTAGAGTCACCATTAATCATTTTAGGTGCAAATGGAACACTACAGTGACTTGGTCTACTTTACCAGGATTTATTGGGGTTAGAGAGATCAATTATGATTGGTAGAGGCCATAGCCAACCCAAACGACCATTACAAGCAATGGTACTATTGTTTACTCATTTTATTTTTACACTCTTTCTTGTCAATACTTTTTTTTATCTCTCTCTATTTTTATGGCTATCAATCTATACACACTTGTTTGTATGATAGAAAAGATGATTTACACTTGCTAGCTAACTTAGGATGCCTAGAAATGGTGCTACCATCAAAAACTTGGTGGCCTATTGTTTCTCTCTCTTTTTTTTTTTTTCTTTTTCCTTTTTCCTTTTTTCTTTCTTTCTTTCTTTTCATTTTTTTCTTTTTTTTTTTCTTTTTTTGCCATTTTTCATATTTTTTCCGTTTTATATTTTGTCTTTTTCTCTATTTTCTTATTTCTTTTTCTTTTTCTTCCTTTTCTCTTTTCTTTTCTTTCTCTTCCTTTATTCATCCCCTAGACACCCACTTTCTACTTTTCTTTGCCTATTTTAATTGTTGGTTACTATTCACCTTCTTTAACCTTAAGTGGCTTCATTTTGGGTTCTTTTAAGCTAAGGTTTACTACAATCTCACCTCCCAAAACTGATATGTTGATTTTGGGGAAGGTGATTTGAGCCTTAGGCGTATTTTCTTGAATTTTTATTTGCCTTACAATATCCAAGGAGTTTCTATAACTAGTGTTCCAGCATTAATGACCTCTAATCAAGGCACAAGGCATGTTGATAGGAAGTTGGGAGTACTTTGAGTTGATTACCATGGGTTTTGTGTACCACCAATTACTAGTTACAACATATAGAGAGATATAAGTCAGGAAGCCCTCGAGCTTTGGATTGTCTATTGCCATGTTTTAGTGAGCTTTTTAGTGTGTGGGACCCACCAATGATAGATTGGCCTCCAATAACTCAGTGAGCCCTCCAATCATTTTCTAATGACCTCCTTAGGGCAATGTTAGCTCCTTATGTTTTTTAACCTCTTTTTCTTATTTTATTGTGTTCATTTTTGGCTTTTTTCCTTTTCTTTTACAGAATATACCCTTGTTTAAAAAAAGTAAAATAAACAACAAATCACTTACCTTTCTTAATGATAGGCGAGGGCTTAAGTTGAGCTGAAGCAATGATGTTGGCTAAATAAGTGTTTTCTTGTTGGATTTATGTAAATAATAAGTGTTGGTGTGTGTTGTAGATTATGTCTCTTTTGTCAAATGTTATTGGTTTAGGTTTTAATTGGCTAAATTAATTCCCTAAGTTATTATGTTCTCTATTGGTGAAGTAATTCCATTGATTTGATGCTTAGCCATTAATATTTACATGGATCATGATTATGGGTTAAATATGACTCATTTATGCTAGTGAATGTCCTAAAAATGCCATAATAATCGAAGGAAAAGAAAATAGAACGATTATACAATCTTGTTGTAGGTACCTTAATTCTCATTCTAATTGATTGAAGAGTGTAATCTCTCTTTTTGAGTGGTAGCTCAAACATAATTTTTGAGCAATATGTATGTTAACACTTTATATTGTTGCCTTTGCTCTTTTCTAATGACTTTGGAGGAGAACATATTGGGCGGGTGTTAAGTTTCTTGATACCAAATTAATTAGCACCTTATTATTGATTCTTTTGCTCTCTCTTATGTGCTTATTGCCTTTCAAATTTTGTTTGCTTTTTTGGCCTTCTCCCCCTTAATGCCTTTTTAAGAGAGTCAATCATCAAAATTTGGCTCTTTTGGCTAAATTAATTCCCTAAGTTAATTTATTCTTCAGTTGTGAAGTAATTCCATTGATTTAATGCTTAGTATTAATATTTACATTATCATGATTATAAGTTTATTATGACTCATTTATGCTGATTATTATGGCTCATTTATGCTAAATAATGTCTTAAAAAATGTTATAAAAATGGAAAGAAAGGGAAATAAAGATTGTACAATCTTGTTGTGGGTATTTTGTTCCAATTATGATTGACTAGAGAATATAATCTCTCTTTTTGAGTGGTAGCTCAAACATGGTTTTGGGTAATTTATGTGTTAAAACTTTGTATTTTGCAATTACTCATTTTTGTTGACTTTAAGGGACCCTTTGGATATGTAAGGGGGAGTTTCTTGGTGCCAAATTTATGTGTTAAAACTTTGTATTTTGCATTTGCTCATTTTTGTTGACTTTAAGGGAGGCTCTGGATATATAAGGGGGAGTTTCTTGGTGCCAAATTAATTGGCACTGCATTATCAACTCTCTTTCTCTCTCTTTTTCTCATGCGCTACCTTTGTATTTTTTTGTTGAGTTTTTTCTTTGAAGCTCTTCCCCTCCTTTTATGAGACTTATTAATAAGGCTAGCTTTTATAAGTAAATTGGCTTAATGTTGGTTATTGATCTTTAATTATTGTTATTGGCCTAATGTCAGCCATTGATTTCTGATTACTTTTGTTGGATGGTTTAGATTGGCTTGCCTTGCTTTGGAGATTGAGATTACCTTATTATATTTAATGTTGTGTGGGATTTTGACATGCAAGATTCACACTTTGGTAGAGCTATTAAGCCTTATAGAAAGGGTTGATGGACTGATATTTGCACTTGGATGCTTGACTTAGGGTCTTTAAAAATGAGAGGGCCCCCTTTTATGATTTAACGATTCGATGTATACTTATAAGTAATTTTTAACTTTGTATTTATTCTAAGAACTTGAAGCATCCAAATATATGTCACATCATCAAACCACAAAAGGGGGCCTTTCCTTTCTTAAAAAGCCCAAGTCAAGCATCTAAGTGCATTAATATCAATCCATCAGCCTTCTTTGTAAGGCCTAATAGTTTAACCAAAGTACTAATTTTGCAAGTCAAAAGCCCACACAACATTAATTATAAAAAGACAATCTTAATTGTCCAAATGAAGGCAAGTCAATCTACATTGTCTAGCAAAAGTAATTAGAAATCAATAGTTGACATCAAGCCAACAAAAGTAATCAGAGATCAATAACAAACATCAAGCAAATTTTCTTATAAAAGTCAACCTCATTAATGAGGCATAGAGGAGGAAGAGAGCAGCTTTAAAGAAAAAGCTCAGTAAAAAAAAGCTCCAACAACAACATACGAGAGAGAGAAAGAGAAAGAGAGAGAGAGAGAGTGCAAAAAAGTGTGCCAATTAATTTGGCACCAAGAAACTCCCCTTTATATGTCTAAAGCCTCCCCTAAGCAAAGGAAACAATACAAAGTTACAACACATAAATTGCTCGAAGCCATGCTTGATTTGCTACTTAAAAAGATAGATTATATACTCTTCAGTTAATCATAATGTGAACCAAGGTACCCATAATGGGATTACATAGTCTTTCTATTTCCTTTTCTTTTCATTTTTATGGTATTTTTTAGAGCATTCATGAGTATAAATGAATCATAATAAACCCATAATCATGATCAGTGTATATATTAGTGACTAAGTATCAAATTAAAGGAATTACTTTACCAACAAAGAAGATAGTCACTTAGAGAATTAATTTGGCCAATTAAAACCCAACCAAAAACATTTAGCATAAGAGACATAATCCATAGCACACACCAACACTTGTAATGTACATAAATTCATGAAGGAAGTACTAATCTGATTGACATTGTTGCTTTAACTTAGCTTGAGCCCTCTCCTACCACTAAGAAAGGTAAGGATCAATAAGTATTTCTATTTTTTTTTTATTTTCAAATTTTTTAAATAAGAGTATATGTTGTAAAAAAACAAAAACAAAAACAAAGGAAAGTTAAAAAAATATATATATATAAACACAAAAAAAAAAAGAACAAAGGAAAGTTAAAAAGCATAAAGTGAGGCTCAAATTGTCCTAGGAAAGTCACTAGAATATCATTGGAAAGTTGCTAGAATTTCACTACCAATTGCCAAAAAGCCATTGTTGGTCACTGAAAAATGGTTGAGAAATGGAGGGAAGCCATCATTTGACTTAACATGGCCCAATCTACATAATGCAAAAGGTAAAATAATGAATATAGGCTTAAAAATATGAAAACTGGTGAGCCAAGCATCATTGGCCACCATTGTTACTACCATACATGCCACTTAAATGGTGCCATTCAGTTTAAGACTCACATTGATCAAATTGTTAGAGTTGGATCTCCTTATTGGTGGGGTTCATGTATTGAAAAGCTTGCTAGAAAATGACAACAAACACCCTAAAGACCCATCATTGGCTGCTTGCTTGCTATTTAGTCACCCTTCTTGACCCAAAACCATTGCCAGTTGTGTGTTTAGTGATGGTGGTTTCAATAATACCTATCACATGCCAATTGGAGTCCCCATCAATAGTGAATAGGACTTTAAAGGCTATGGGCTCCAAGACTTTTATCCCTCTATTTGCCACAACTAGGCATTAACGAGGCATTAAACAAACACTAATTAACCTAAGGGACTCCCAGCTACTTATCAGTGTACGACATGCCTTAATTAAAGATTATTGGTGTCAGAACACCAATAACAATAAGTACTTTGGATGCCACAAACCAACCAAAAACTCAAGGAACAAATCCATTTAAAGTTCAAATCACCTTAACCATAAACAACAAATTAGTTTGAAAGGTGATATTATGGTGAATCCTAACTCAAAGGGGCTTAAAGTGAAGTTGCTTGGGGTTGAAGAAAGTGAATAGTAGTCAACTATTGAAATGGCCAAAGAAATTAGAAAGCAATTGTAGGGGGGCAAATAAAGGAAAAGAAAGAAAGGGAAAAGAGACAAAATAGGGAAAAGGAGAAAATAGGGAAAATGACAAAAAAAGGAAAAGAAAAATGAATGAAAGAGCATAAAAAGGGAAAGAAAATAAAAAAGGAAAAAAGAAAAAAGAGAAAAAAAAATGGGACACTAAGTTCCCAATGGAAGCACAATCTAAAGGTATCTTAGTTGAGCCTACAAGTGTAAATTATCTTCTTTATCATCTAAATGCATGTATATACTAATAAACAGTCATAAAAATAGAAAGATAAAAATAAAGTATTGATAGGAAAGAGCATAAAAATAAAATGAGTAAATAGCAGTTGTATTGCCTGTGGCTTTTACTAAATGCACTTAATCTCTCAAACCGTAACAAATCTTGGTAAAATATACTAAGTCATTATAGTGTTTTAATTACATCTTAAATGATTGGTGGCACCTTCAAAGTCAACTAGCACATGTTACAACACTCACTTGCCTAACATAACCTCCTTAAAAATGCAGGAAAAGGGCCTTGAAGCATTGTACACTGCATCTTCCTTTGCATCCATTAACCCTCTTTTCTTTTGTGGGCAATATGTCACAATAGTATACACACTTTTTGTATGATAGAGAAGATAATTTATACTTATGGGCTCACCCAAGATGCCCTTAAATAGTGCTTACACAAGGAACTTAATGTGTCATATTTTATCTCTTTTTCCTTTTTTTTTTTTTTTTCATTTTTTCCTTGATTTCTTTTCCTTTCTTTTTTTTTTTTTCTTTTCTTTCCACTTTTTGTTTTTCCTTTTCCTTTTCCTTTTTTTTTTTCAATTTCTTATTTTTCCCCTTTCTTATTTTTCTTTTGATTTTGGTTTTTCTTTTCTTTTTTCCTTTCTTTTCCTTTATTTCACCACTCAATGCCTGCTTTTTAATTTTTTTTGGCCATTGTAATTATTGGCTACTATTTACCTTCTTTAACCCTAATCAACATCATTTTTAGCCCTTTTGAGTTAAGATTCACCATAATATTACCTCTCAAACTAATTTGTTGATTATGGGCAAGGTGATTTAAGCATTGGATGATTTTTTTTTTCCTTAAGTTTTTGGCTACCTTGTGGTATCTAGAATATTTACTGTGACTAGTGTTTTGACACCAATGACCTCTAATCAAGGTATGAGGCACATCGATAGGTAAGTGGGAGTCCCTTGGGTTAATTAGTGTTGGATTTGTGCATTGCCTATGGCTAGTTGCAATGAATGGAGGGACAAAAGTTGAGGAGCCCACAGACTTTGGAGTCCTATTCACTATCGATGGGACTCCAATCTAAGTGTGACAAGTATTGTTAAAGGTCAAGACACAACTACTATAGATATAACCACTCATTTGTATGATAGAAAAGATAATTTATATTTATGAACTCACCCAAGATGCCTTTAAATGGTGCTTCCATTAGGAACTTAATGTCCCATTTTCTCTCTTTTATCTTTTCCTTTCATTTTTTCTTTTCTTTCCATTTTTCTTTTGTTTTTTCTTTTTTCCTTTTCCTTTTTTGTTATTTTTCTATTTTGTCATTTTCCTCATTTTTCTTTTTTTTTTTTCCTTTTCTTTCTTTTACTCTATTTCACCACTATATGCTCACTTTCTAATTTCTTTGGCCATTTTAATTGTTGGCTACTATTTAGCTTCTTTAACCCTAAACAACTCTATTTTTAGCCCATTTAAGTTGAGATTCACCACAATGTTACCTCTTAAACTAATTTATTGATTGTGGGTATGGTGATTTAAGCCTTGGATGATTTTTTTTTCCTTGAGTTTTTGGCTACCTTATGGTATCTAAAGTATTTACTATTATTGATGTTCCAACACCAACGACCTCTAATCAAGGCATGGGGCATGCCAATAGGTAGGTGGGAGTCCCTTGGGTTAATTGGTGTTGGTTTTGTTCATTAACTATGGCTAGTTGTAGTGAATGGAGAGATGAAAGTCAAAAAGCCTGTAGGCTTTGGAGTATCATTCACCACCAATGGAGACTCTAATCTAAGTGTGATAAGTACCATTAAAGGTTGAGAGACAACTACTGTAGATACAAAGAAAATTCATAACGGGCAAGTAGTTGATAGAAGTCTAAGTAGAATTTGATTTGTTTGTCGTTCGATTTTTAAGGATGCCTTATGTTGAAATAATTGAAGAAGCATTGGAATGCATCCTCTAATCTTTCAAAATTACAAATGCAACTCCCTAGTCAAAAGAGTCATTCCTCAAGATGTCACCCTTGTCATTTAAAGCATTATTGAATTTGACCCAGGTAATGATGAAGAATGGCTATCACTCGGTGAAGGAATTAGAGAGCATTTCCAAGGCATCAATACCCATATACTATCGAATGGATAGCAAGACTACTTAGGAATTGGATACCATCCCAATCAAAATAATATCATTCAAAGATACTTGAAACATGATGTAACCAATCTTAGACTTCCTCTTACTCACTGATTCAAGAGTGCAAGGTTCAATAATTAAACCCATAACAATCTTAATGCAATAGTTGAAGCCACTATTGAACTCAACACACTAAAAATCCACAAACAATCTTTGAAGGAGAGGAAGAGGGGTTACTCTAAACCCTACTCATCTAGCCATATAGCTTAGAAACTTTTACAAACAACTAGCAGATCTTAAAGATTCCTTAGTCACTAGAGTCTTTAACAATGTAATGTAATATGCATCCCTTGCTTGTTGATGCTCATGGTAATCAAGGGAAGTTAAGCAATAAAATGGGTGGTCTTTGGTCATATATTGTCCAATAATATATGGTTATATCACTTACACTTATAATGCTAGCCTTATTAACACCTCAACATCTGTGCTCACATCCATATAAACTATCTTAACAACATATATTTGTTTCTTATTACCTTTTTCTATTTTCCAAGTTATTTGGAAATAAGATTGATCAAATTGATAATTTAGCTAATGTCAACCTCGAGACCAAGTTCTAAAGTGCCTTCGAAATGCTAACCCAAGACAACTCAGTAGTGAAGAAATCCCAACAAATCTTCAGTGTTTGATTAGGCAAGAAGAGAAACAATCCATAGCTAAGATGGATCCAATCAAGCTGATTAACCTGAGCATCACAAAGGAATTGTAGGAAATCAAAATCAACACAAGACTTCCACTAAGCAACTAATAGGACATGATTCAATGGCTCAAAGAATACATTGACATGTTTGCCTAGTCCTACTAGGACATGCTAGGCTTGAACACTAATATAGTGACGAATAGGCTCCTTTTGGAAAATGAAATGTAAACTCATACAACAAAAGCATAGAAGAATGAAGCAATTAGATGTTGGCTTTCTTTGAGTAGCAACCTAACCAAAATTGGTTGCCAACATGGTGCCAATACCAAAGAAAGATGGCAATGTCTGTATGTGCATGGACTATAGAGATTTGAATACAAGCCCCCAAGATAACTTTCCTTTGCCACACATTAACATCCTTATGGACAACAACTTTGGCCATTCAATGTTCTCCTTCATGGACAACTTTTCATGTTATAATCAAATTATAATGGCATAAAAAGACATGGAGAAAACTAAATTCTTTACAATGTGGGGGACTTTTTGCTACAAAATCATCCCATTTGACATAAAAAATGCATATGCCACATATTAGAGGGCTATGATCACCCTGTTACATGACATGATGCATAAAGAGATTGAAGTTTATGTCAATGACACAATTGCTAAATCCTGAGCAAATGAAGATCACTTGGTAGACCTCAAAAAATTGTCCAATAAACTAAGGAAATTCCAACTTAAGCTCAATCTAGCCAAGTGCATCTTTGGGGCAAATTTAGGCATTGCTAGGCTTCATAGTCAATCAGAAAGGCCTTAAAATTGATCTATACAAAATACCATAAAGTAGGAGATGAGTATGTCAAGGGAGTTATACCACATCTATACACCCTAAATGTTTCAAGAGACATTAAGTAAGCCAATTATGGCACCAAGTGTAAATAATCAAGAGAAAATTAAAAAAATTCAATGGTTTAAAAATTTATTTAATAAACAATTTTGAAAATTTCTTGCCTAAATTTAAATAATATATCATCTAAAAATAAAATTTATATTTTTTATGTATAAAAAAAAAAACTATATGTAGGCAATGAACATGTTAACTTTACTAATTATCAAATTTGGCACTTAATAGCATCTCACAATACAACAATAAGGAAAAAATTTTGTGCTAAATGAACTAAAAGACAAAAGGACTATAAGTAGTTTGGGATTTTTATGTGTAAATTTTTCAACTAATTTGTGGTCTACACCATTAGATAGTATTAAGATTTTAGGCTCTCTCCCCTTAAAAAAAAAAAAAAGAAAAATAGGAGTTTAGGCTTTCAAGTTCCACCTCTAAATGTCAAGATTTTGACATTTAAGAGTCATTTCAATTTTAACTTTTTGTTGATGTATTTTCTACATAATGAAAATGAAAAGAACAAACAAGGCTTGTGTAATGGATTATAGGGAAGTTGTTATCAACATAGACCTTGATCTCTTTATGCATTATGTCATGAAACAAGGTGACTATGGCCCTTTGATAGGTGGTGCCTACATTTTTTAGGACAAATGGCATGACTATGTAGCAAAAGGTTCCCCATATTGTAATAAATGTGGTTTTCTCTATGTCTTTGGGCACCATCTTGATTTAATTATAGATCAAAAGGCTATCCATGAAAGAGAATATGGAATGGCTGGTGGTATTGCCCATAAAGATGTTAATGTGTGGAAAAGGGAAGTTGTCTTTAAGGTTTTTCCTATTCAAATCACCGTAGTCCACATACTTGTGGACCTTGCCATCTTTCTTTGGTATGCACTATGATGGTCACCCATTTTGGATAGGATACCACTTGGAGAAAGCCAATATCTAGCTACTTTTTGACCTCTTCCTTGATCATTAGGAGGACATCTAATTCTTTAGAGCTTTTGTTGTTTCAATTTGTATTTTAGCTCCAAAGGGAGTATATGCATCATTATGTCAATGTTCAAGCTTGGCATGTCTTAGTATGACTAGGCAAACATATCTATGTATTCTTTAAGCGATTGAATCTTGCCCCATTAGCTATTTGGTGGAAATTTAGTGCTAATTTTAACCTTTTGTAATTCCTCTATGATACCCAAGTTAACCAACTCGACTAATCCCTTCTTAGTTATAGACTATTTCTCTTCCTATTTGATCAGGTGCTAGAAATTTATTGGGATTTCTTTATTATTTGAGTAATCTTGGGTTAGCATGTTAAGGGCATTTTTGGATTTGGTCTTAAGGTTAATGCTAGCTAAACTATCAATCTTATTTTCAAACTACTTAGATGATAGACAAAAGGTGAAAGGAAACAAATATGTATTGTTAAGGTGGTTCATATGGATGTAAGAGTA
The DNA here is from genome assembly GCA_037832385.1 of Rhizophora apiculata. NCBI lineage: Eukaryota > Viridiplantae > Streptophyta > Magnoliopsida > Malpighiales > Rhizophoraceae > Rhizophora > Rhizophora apiculata. The sequence continues at coordinate 551,946 of CM075437.1, forward strand.
GATATTGAGACATTAACAAGACCAATATTAAAAGTGTAAGTAACATAAACATATATTATTGGCCAACATGTGACAAAAGGCTATCCATTTTATTACATAACATCCCCTGTTTGGCATAGGCATCAATAAGTAGAGGATTCAAATTACATTACTTTGCCAAAGACTCTAATGATCGAGGAATCTCCTATGTCTATCAATTGTTTGCAAAAGTGTCTAAGCTACATGGTTAGATGATTAGGAATTGGAGTAACTATTATTTCTCTACTTTAATGATCATTTGGATTTTCAATATGTCAAGTTCAATGAGGGCATTAGCTATTATGTTAAGGACATTGAGGGTTTGATTAATGAAGCCCACACTTTTTAAGTAGTGAGTGAGGGGGAGTGCAAGGTTGGTTACCTCATCTTTTAGGTACCCTTGAATGACATTGTCTTGACTAAGATGGTATCTAATTTCTAAATAGTCTTGCTGCCCATTCAATTATATAGGAGAGATGATGCCTTGGAGATGCTTTTTAATTCCTTTGCTTAGGACATAGCCATTTTTCATCATTACTTTGGCTACATTTAGTAATGCTTCAAATGGTAAGGGTGACATCTTAAGGAATGACTCCTCTAACCAAGGAATTACATTAGTAATTTTGAAAGATCAGAAGGTGCATTATAATGCTTCTTCAGCTGCTTCAACATAAGGCATTCTTGGAGGCTGAGGGACAAGCAAATTATATTTTGCTTAAACTTTTATTAGCTAGTCACTCATTATGAAATTCACCTTTTAGTGTAAGGTAGAAGGAATAGCTTTTACTGTAAGTGGTCTTGATGTCCATGATCTAAAGGAGTACATTGAAAATGCATGGCTCTACATGTATTAGGAGCTTAGTTGTCCCTGTGAATTTGCATTTTATGTCATCAAACACTTAGATAATCATATGGCTAGGTGTCATGATGGCAATGCCAATTGGTAACTACTTCAAGGTATCTTTAGGCATGATATTTAAGGATGAACCCTTGTTGATAAGGACAAGAGACATGTTGTAGCCATAATAGATAACTAAGATATGCAACAATTTGATGTGTTTATGACCCTCGATTGGAATTTTTTTGTCCAAAAATGAGATGCAATTGCTTACCATGATATTATGGATGATGTGGTCAAAACCTGCTAAAGAAACATTAAAAGACACATAAGCTTGATTAAGAACTTGTAGCAAGGACTTTCACTAAGATTTAAAGTTCATTGGCAAAGAGGATTGAAATTTTGGCTAAAGTTTGACTAAGCTACTCGACTATGCTATATTCACTTTGCTTAAAGTATTTAAGAAACATTCCATCATCCTTATTAATAGCAGCTCCCTTAGGCTTGGGAATTTGTTTGCTAATTAAACTTATTTCTTCAGTATTTTAAGGAGGGATCTCTTTGACTTTGTTTAAGATTACAGGGGCTTTCCCTTTCTTTTGCTAAAGCATACCTATATACTTTATGGTGTACCACTTCCTACTTTGGGTAATGCCATTAAATCCTATGATGTTAGATGTTACTGTCGATGTTGAGTTTGGTGCTAACACCTCATCTTGGGAGTCCACTTAAAGTCTGTAGTGTTGGTGGATTACTTTAGTGTGTAGACAAGGATCATAAAGTATTTAAAAAGGTAAGGCCTAGGTAGTTAGATGAAATATTTTTAGTGATGCTAGGTTTCTTTGATGGTAAAAAGGTGGGTTCTACAAAGTTGGCACCTCAATCATGCTAATCTCGAAGAAATTAAAGTTTGAGCCACAGTAGCCATTGTCTAAACAATAAGCTTTTTCTCAATCTAATTCACTCTCTTATGATCCAAAAGTTGATTAGTGTTAATATTAAGCTTTTTCTTAACTTTTGAGAAGTTAATCCATCCTATATCCCTTAGCTCCTTAACTTTGCATTTAAGAGTCTAATAGTTGTTTGTAGCATGTCCAATCAATCTGTCATGGTACTCACATTTGACATTGGCATCATACCAGCGAGGATAAGGTGGTTTCAATTACTCTCTGGCCAAAACTATGCCTAATTCTTTCTAAATGATCAAAGGCAATAATTCTAAATAAACCATTAGTATGGGGTTAACCCTCCTCTTTTCTTGCCTTTTGGGGTTAAATTGATTAGCAAAAGGTGTTGGCATGCATGTGTTTGACTATGATAGTTGTAGTTAAGAGCTTTAGAATGAGAATGGGGTCATCAAATCATAAGACTAATATGACTATTGAGGAGTAAACTACCCTCATGGATTGCCAAAAAACTAATACATAGGGTGAGGTCCAAATTAATGATCATAGTTAATTGCTTGAACCTCACCTTCTTTCTTCTTAACTACCTCAATTTTCTTAAAGGTCATAGTATTAATAGTAACACCAACACTTTTGCCTTTATAGATTCCCTCATCGATCATTTCTCTCATGATTACCAAATCAACAAAGCTTCTTAATGCACTTTCTATCACTCTATCATAGTAAGGGGCTTTCAAGGTATTGAGGAAGGTGGAGACCAACTCCTTTGCTATCAATGGTGTTGGATTTAGACTACCATGTTGTGCCATCATTGTGTATATTTTTTGAATCTCTTTTTATTTCCTTTCCATAGCTTGTAAATTTGTTCAAGTCAGTTATAACTCAGATATATACTTGAATCTATCCTTAAAAGCAACTGCTAGTTCTGCCCAAGTGGTGATGCTCTTGTTGTCCTATTTGATGTATTAATAGGAAGGCACACTAGTTAAACCATCCTAGAAGCAATGCATCAAGAGTTTTTCATTATAAGCATTTGTTGTAATCTTTTAAGTGTACATAGTTAGATGATCTATGGGCAGTCCCGTGACATCATACATTTCAAATTTTGGAGTTTTAATTTTCAGAGGTAGAACTATGTCTTAAACTAAACAAAGATCTAACACTCTGAGGAAAGTATAAAGGCTATCTCCCTTGATTGCTTTGACTTTTTCTTGTAAAAGATCGATCTTCTCCGTTATAGAGTGCCTTGTGCTTCATGTAACCTCATCTTTGGGTTTATGAATGACTTGAAGCTTGTTAAGGATAGCTTTTGATTGAGTGAATGTAGGTGCATGTGCTTTTGTGCCTAATGATTGTGCTACTACTAGAAGTCATAGAGTGGGATACATGGTTATCTAAGAGTAGACAAAATGTGTTAAAGAAATTTTTAATGCTAAGGTTACATGAAATAGCTCACTCTTAGGGCAGGAGAAGTTTACTAAGAGATTATGCCTACCACTATTGCCTTTCCTTTTGCAAGTGTCTAGACTATATGCTACATTTACTCCTTTAAATCCTTGATCAAGGCCTATATTCTATCCATGCAACCAATTAGTTCCTTGACTTTATCCTTCATTCTTTATGTACTAGATCAAGTTAGGATTGCATGCCTTACCGCTCATAAGCTCTTTATTGCTCATTAAATTATACTTGAGTGTCATGTCATGTTATGTCATATCAAAAAAAGTGATTACATTTATAATATTTATGAATGTGATGCTGGATGCATGAAATGCTTAAACACATATATACAAGTTTTATAACTAAATGGTTTTATTAGATGATAACGATAGTACATAGGGGGTAAGAGTAAAAGCTCTCCTTGCTCTAGACTTTACTATAAATAGAGTTCAATGCTCTATCCCTAAGCAGAATATTCCTTATCACTACTCAAATTATATTCATTAGTAATAGCTTCTAAGTCATCAAAATTTAGGTCTCTTTATGCATGTTAACAAAGTTTCTAATGACACAAGTATTAAGAATAGTGGAAGGGAAGTGCCTTAGTATTTAGATCAATGTACCCATCATAATGATAGAAATTGAATCATAAAAGAGCTTGAGGAAAGGTGTTTAAATCTATCCCATTGCACTCATAAAGAATGGTTTGAGCATCTCACCAAGAGACAAGATTGGTACATAGATCAATTAAGACATTAAGAGGATAGTTAATGATCTTCTACATGGATAAGTTGACACACATCTTCATTTCTTTGGTTTAGGCCTACACATTCACATGAGGAGGGTCCCTAAGGTTTACTAACAATGTCCCTTTATTTGAGGAGGGAACTAAAGTGTCTAAACCATTTATGTGTAAAGATTGAGCCCAAGGATAACATTCCTAGTACCTTATAAGGGCATTGACCCATGGTTAATATATCATCATGCCTATAGTGAGCTTCTTGGTGATGTACATAAATAAACAAAGGGCTTTTTTTGGGATGTTGCTAAAGTGATTTGGAGGAATGAAGAAGTAATTAATAAAAGGGTATTGTGGATGCCAGTTAATAAATTGTAGGGGATCATTAGTAATTTATAATGCCTGAGTAAGAGTCTCTGCAACTTATTTACCATAGAGTCTCATGCCTCTAGAATATATCATTAGCAATTATTTCTACTACAAGCATTGGTAAGAAATCAATCAAGTTAGGAAGAGAAGAACTTTGTTCAATGCTGGCATTGCTAACCTCAAATGAGTTGGAAGGGTCATTTATTTCTTCTTCAAAGTCAGACTCTAGGCCTTTGAGCATAGGAATATGGAAGACTGCTAGTGAATGAGAAGGGCTTGCCATATCTTCATATGGTTGAATGTCAAGATGCATTGCTTGGAATTGATGTAAGGTTAGGATGACATCTCCCATCATTATTTATCCTTTTAAGAGTTGTCAAAACCTTGGGCATCCATAAGTTATGTGTGACTTAATTTTGTTCCATTTGCAGCAATCATCCACCCCTTCTATTAGGAAGAATGACATATTATAAATCACATAAGCAAAGTACAACTCATCATAAATATGGTTGGTAACTACCACCCTTTCAAGGAAACCTTCCATTGGCACCTATCATATTATCAAGCAAGTTGTTTGAGAGTTGCTACCTTCCATTTAAAGTAAACAAGTTTAATTATAAAGCCTTAAATATCCATGTTTAAATGGAATGTTATGATATGCATATGGACACCATTCACCTTATGTAGTGTTGGTTATTATAACAAATTGTGCATTGACTCAAGTTAAGAGATAAAAAGAGTTTGTTCTTTATTTTATATTATAGGATCAAAAGTGAAGAGATATTTCAATTGAGTTAGTAATAAGGTAAAGAATGTTCCTCTCCATTCATATTTACAATTCAAAATCAAAGGAGGATTTAATAATGCTTGTAACTTAGATTTTCACACAAAATAGGATATGAGTTCATATTATTTGAAGGACTTTTTAAGGAAAATTTTGAGGCATTCATAGTCCATGACTCTAGCTCCACCTATAACCCCTCTAACCCATTATGACATCAAAAGTTCTTAAGTGTGATGATAGGTGACTATCTATTGAAGTTGGAGAGTTAACTCTAAGATTTTGGTGTCCTAAATAGCCAACTATTAGGTCAAGTTTTGCTTTTCCTAGCTTAGTGCCCTTATTTGTTATGATTACTTTTGGCTTTCTTGTGTGAGTAAATTCACTTAATGGGCCAAACTTAGGTTTTCATGAAGGAGTAGATTTATTTGTCTTGTTCGATGAAAAGTGTGGCATTTGCATTGTCCAACAACTCTTAAAGGTAACTGTTTTACTACTAAAGAGCTTTGTTCTAGTTTAAAGTGAGGTAAAGGGCGTCTTGCAATTGATCTTGATTTGTTCCCATTATCCTTATTTCCTAGAGTCCCTAGTTTGCCTTTAAAGGTCCTTAGAATAAGGCTTGACACAATTGTAAGTATGTTCAATGTTGATCATATTGACTAGACTTAAAGTTCAAGATATTAACCAATACATTAGGAGATAAATGCTTTCCAAAATGAATTGTATCAATGACATAAGAAAGATAATAAGATAAAAATGAAAAGTGTTATTATGAAGTAAATAAAATATATATTGTTAAAGTAAGAAGTAAGATAGTAATGAGTAAAAGTAAAAGGAATGCATGATGTGATGATTGAGGTGGGGATATCTTAAGCTCCCTATCCCATAAGGAATGGATCTAACAGGTGAATGACTTTATTGGTTTGACAATAGGTGTGTGGTTGAATGGACCTAAACGAGGCCAATAGTCCTTCAACCATTTCCCCTTTGCCATTCATGGCCCAAGTAAAAGCCAATTATCTGAGTAAGAGATTTCAAGACTATGATACACAAAAGCCATAGGGCTTACAAAGGACCTGTACTCTCTTTTATCTAAGCTATGAAGTGTAAAAGTCAAGTTTCAAGCTTTTGTGAGTGTTTGTAGTCGAGGTTATAATATAAATGACAGCCATAAATACAAGAAAAATAAACAAAGTACTAAATAGGAAATAAATGAAAGAATATAAATAATGTAAGTTAAAGTAGCTTATTTCTTAATCTATCCTTAATTGAGTCACTAAACTACCATGACTAACCACCCTAGAGGGAGGGTGATTTTCATTTAAGGCAATTATATAAAGGAGCTTATTTGCTTTGTATGTACAATTGGCAAATGGAAAAAAAGTGAATCTCTAGAATGCTTCCTTTTCTTTCTTTTCTTTTATTCACCCTCTAAACAAAAAGGAAGACACCAATTGCATCACTAGAGGCTAATCTATTCACTAGTAAATAGCATGTGCTAGAAAGCTTGTTGAAAAATAGTGAAAGACACTTCAAATTCCATGGACTCACTAAATGTTGTCCCTTTATACATTGTAACCAACAATCAATAGTATGCAAAACCTATGCCAATCAACTCATGGGACTCCTAATTACCTATTGACGCACCTTATGCCTTGTTTGGAGGTTACCGCCATCAGAACATAAGTAATAATTAATACTTTGGATACCATAAGGCAACCAAAAAACTCACAAGAAAAAATCATCTAAGGCACAAACCACCTTGTCCACAATTAACAATTAGTTTGGGAGGTGAGATTTTGGTGAATTCCAACTCAAAAAAGGCTTAAAATGTTATTTATGGTTGAAAAAGATGAATAGTAACCAACAATAAAAATTGTTAAAGAAATTAGAAAGCAAGTGTTTAGGGTTGAATAAAAGAAATGAAAAGAAAAAAAGAAAAGGAAAAGAAAAAAAAGAAAGAAAACAAAAAGAAAAGGAGAAAAAGGGGAAGAAAAAGACAAAATAAGGAAAAAGACAGAATAAGGGGAATAACCAAAGAAAAAAAAAGGGAAAGAAAGTGTATGCTCATGATGAAAACTCTTACTGCACTACTATATGACCCTCGTCAACACACCAAAGCAATCCATTGGGACTACAGCCATTAGGTGGACTCCGAAGATGAGACATCCACACCAAACTCAACACTAGTAATAATATTTGACATCACAAGATTCAGAGGCATTACTCAAAGTGGAATAAGGTGTTATACCTTAAGATATTTCGGCAAGCTCTAGCAAAAGAAAGGAAAAATCATCGTAATCTTAAATGAGATCAAAGAGATCCCTTCTTAAAATACCAAAGGAACAAGGTTATCTAATAAGCAAAATCCTAAGTTTAAAGGGAATTCCACTGTAACGAAGATAAAATGTTTTTCAAATACATCAAGCAAAGCAAATACAACATAGTTTAGCAACTCAGTTGAACTCTAACCAAAATCTCAATTCTCTCTTTGCTAATAAAATCTAAATTTCATCAAAAGTCCTTGCTACATGTTATTAATCAAGCTTATATGTCTTTAGATATTTCCTTGGCAAGTTTTGACCATATCTCATTTTTTAACAAACAAATTCCAATTGAGGGGCATAAAAACATCAAAGTGCTATATATCTCAATCATCTATTATGGCTGTAAAATCTCCTGTATCCTCAACAATAGCAGTTCATCCTTACATGTTATGCCCAAAGACACCTTTAAGCAATTTCCAATTGACATCACCATCATGACACCTAGCCATATGATTGTCTAAGCATTTGACAAGACAAAATGTGAAGTCATAAGGACAATTGAGCTCCTAATACAAGTATAACATGCATTTTTAATGAACTCTTTTAGATCATGGGCATCAAGACCACTTATAGTTGCCTACTAGGATGTCTATAGATCCATACAGCAAAACTCATTCCTTTACCTCGCACCAAAAGGTCAAATTCATAACAATTGACCAATTAATAGGAGTTTGAGTAGAATATGATTTGCTTGTCTCTCATCCTCCAAAGATGCCTTATGTTTGAGCAACTAAAGAAGTAATAGAATGCACTTTCTAATCTTTCAAAATTACAAATACAACTCCTTGGTTAGAGGAGCTATTCCTCAAGAGGTTGCCCTTACCATGTAATGCATTATTGAAAGTAGCCAAGCAAGGCTGCTCAAGAATTAGATATCATCCCAATAAGGACAATGTCATTCAAGGGTACCTAAAAGATGAGGTAACCAACCTTGCACTTTCCCTCACTCACTACCTCAAGAGTGCAAGGTTCATTGATCAAACCTATGACAACCGTGACACAATTGCTAAAGCCATCATTGAACTTAACACACTGAAAATCAAAATGATCTCTAAAGGAGAGAAAAAAGGGTTACTCAAAACCTTACTGGTCCAGCCATATAGCTTAGACACTTCTGCAAACAACTAGTAAACTTGGGAGATTCCTCAGTTATTAAAGTGTCTAGCAAAGTAATGTAATCTGAACCCCTTACTTGTTGACACCTATGGCAATTAGGGGAAGTTATGCAATAAAATGGGTAGTTTTTTGTCATATGTCAACCAATAATATATATATTTATGTCACTTGCATTTATAATATTGGTCTTATCAATATCTTAGCATCTATTATCACATTTATATGAAGCACTATAACAATACATGTTTGTTTCCTATCACCTTTTGTCTATCATTTAGGTTGTCTAAAAATAGGACAAATAGTTTAGGTAGCATAAACCTTGAGACTAAATCCAAAAATACTCTTGATTTGCTAACCCAAGATGACTCAAACAATGAAAAAATCCTAATAGATCTTTAATGCTTGATTAAATAAGAATAGAAAAGGAACTAATTAAGAAAGTAAACCTAAGCATCATAGAGGAATTATAAGAGGTCAAAATCAACACTAAACTTCCACCAAACAATAGATAAGGTATGATTCAATTGCTTAAAGAATATATAGATGTGTTTGCCTCGTCATACTAGGACATGCCAAGCTTAAACACTAACATAATAATGCACAAACTTCCTCTAAAGCTAGAATGTAGATCAATATGACAAAAGCTCTAAAGAATTAAACTAGATGTCCTCTTAAAGATCAAGGAGGTGGTCAAAAAGTAGCTAAATGACAACTTTTTCCAAGTAGTAGCCTATCAAGAATGGGTCATCAACATAATGCCAATGTTAAAGAAAGATGGTAAGGTTTGTATATGTGTGGACTATAGAGATTTAAATAGGGACAACTTCCCTTTGCCACATATTGACATCCTTATAGACAACACTACTGGCCATTTAATGTTCTCCTTCATGGATAGCTTTTTAGGTTATAATCAAATCAAGATGGTTCCCGATGACATGGAAAAAACCACATTCATTACAATGTAGGGTATCTTTTATTCCATAATCATGCCATTTGGCCTAAAAAGTGTAGGCACCACATATCAAAGGGCTATAGTCACCTTATTTCATGACATGATGCATAAACTGATTGAGGTCTATGTCGATGACATAGTCACTAAACCCTGAGTAGACAAAGATCACTTGGTGGTCCTCAAAAAATTGTTTGGTTGGTTACGGAAATTCCAACTTATGCTTAATCCAGCCAAGTGCACCTTTAGGGCAACTTCGAGCAAGTTGTTAGGCTTTAAAGTTAGCTAAAAGGTTAACAAAATTGATCCCAAAAAATTAATGTCATACAAAAAATGTCCACACCTTCTACACCAGAAGAGGTATAAGGATTCCTTAGAATGATCTATTACATCACCTGATTTATAGGCCAACTAACTATGACATGTGAGTTAATATTTGGAATGCTTTGTAAAAGTAATCCAAGATGATAGGATGAACAATGCTAGGAAGCTTTTAACAAGATCAAAAATTACCTTTCCAAACCTCTAGTTTTAATACTACTAGCACCACATAAACCATTTTTATTGTATCTCGTTGTATAAGAAAAATGCATGGGTTATATCATGGGACAACATAATGAAACTAGCAAAAATGAACAGGCCATCTATTACCTCAGCAAGAGGTTTATGATCATGAGGCTTGATATTCACACTTGGAAAAGGTTTACTACTCTTTAGCATGGATAGCTTGTCAACTCTAATAATACAAACTATATCATACAACTTGGCTTATCACCAAGGACAATTTCCTCAAATATGTTTTTGAAAAGTTAGCACTACTAAGACAAGTTGCTCCCTAGCAAGTTCTCTTATTTGAATACAACATTCAATATGTCAATTGCAAAGTTATCAAGGGCAGTGCAATTGCAAACTTCTTGGCAAAGCAAACTATTCTTGAATATGAGAAGACAACACAAGGGCAATAGACAAATAGCATATGTATTTGTGGAGCATTTAATGCTTTAGGACAACGAATAAGGGAAATCCTTATTTCTTGTATAGGTAGGCAATATCTAATTGCTACAAAACTATAGTTTAAGTGTACCAATAATATAACAGAATATGAATCATGTGCAATATGTCTATTATATGCCTTAGAAATAAAAGCCAAAAACTTTTAAGTATATGGTGACTTAGCACTTGTTATTTATAAATTATTAGGAAAATGGGAAAATTATGATCATAAGCTTATTCCCTATTATTAGTGCCTCAAGAAGTTAGTAGCACAATTCAATCAGATTACTTTCCATCACTTGCCTTAGGAATCTGATGCTCTAAAGACTTTAGCAACTATTTATAAAGTTAATTTTAAAACTCATGCTTAGGTGATCCATGTCAATATCCGCTATACTTTGGCTTATTGCATACACATAACAAAAAAGGCAAATAGGAAGCCCTACTATCATGACATGAAATATTACCTTGAAACCCAAGACTATCCCAAAGGCACAAATGAAAATGACAAGAAAACCTTACAAAAGTTGGTAATGAATTTTTTCCTCAGTGGAGGCCTGCCACCCAAATGTAGCTATGGCTTAGTCCTATTGCAATAAGTAGATATGAGTAAGGTAGAAGTTATTATGAGAGAAGTGCATGAGGGCTTATAAGGGTCATATATTAATGGCCTCTCCATGGTTAAAAAGAACTTAAGAGCCAGTTACTATTGGTCAACAATGAATCAAATTATGATTGGCATGCTTAAATATGCTACAAATGTCAGATATATGTAGACAAAATACATGCAACACCTACTCCATTACATACTATAACATCCTAATGGCCATTCTCTATAAGAGGAATGGATGTAATTGGTCCTATTATCCTAAAAGCCTCCAATGGGTACTAATTCATCCTATTGATAATTGACTACTTCACAAAATGGGTTGAGGAAGCAACTTACGCAAATGTCACTGACAAAGTAGTTAGTATATTTCTTAAGAATGACATTAGATGTCGTTATGGCATGCCAAAGCAACTAATCACTAATAACGCTATCAACTTGAATAACATAATGATAACTAACTTATGTATCCAATTCAAAATCAATAATTACAACTTTATGCCATATTAACCAAAAATGAACAAGGTAGTTAAAGCAACAAATAAAAGAGAGTCAAACACAAGGAAAAAATCTAGATGATCTATGGTATCTCCATAACTGATTTTCAAGATACATTTCGATGATTTTCTTTTTTTTTTTTTTGACAAGACATGACTCCTAAGGTGCAATCCAATGAGCAAAAAGGAGCTTGCAACTAATAAGGCATGCAGTTTAAAACCAACAACATTCGACAAAAGAGACATAATCTATGGCATAAACCAATACTTGTAATTTACCCCTTATGTACTACTATTATCATTTAATAAAATCATTTAGATATAAAGCCTTGTATATGTGTGTTTAAGCATTTCATGCATCTAGCATACCATTCATAAATGTTATAAATGTAATCATTTTATTATTATTGTTGACATGACATGACATGACACCTAAGGTACAATTTGATGAGCAATAAGGAGCTCGCAACTAGTGAGGCATGCAATCCTAAACCAACAACATTTGGCAAAAGAAACATAATCCATAACACACATAAAAACTTGCAATTTTCACAAATTCATTAAGGAAACACTTATCTAACCAATATTATTACTTCAACTTAACTTTAATCCTCTCCTACCACTAAGAAAGGTAAGAGTTAGTAAGTGTTTTGTTATTTTTTTATCTTTTTTTTAAACAAGTGTATATATTGTGCAAAAAAAAAAAGGTAAAAGCCAAAAATAAACACAAGAAAATAACAAAAATAGGTTAGAAAGCATGAATAGAAGCTCACACTCCCTCCAGGGAGATATCGAAAAATTGCTACCAATCACTGGAAAATGGCTAGAAAACAAAAACGAAGACATTAACCAAATCATTGGAGGTCAATTTATCCACTAATAAGTCTCATGCATTGAAAAGCTTGCTAAAAAACAATGACAAAAACTCTAAAGCTTACAGCCTCCTTGATTTTTTTCCCTTTGTATGCCATAACTAATAACTAATGGTACACAAAATCCATGCCAATTAACTCAGGGGAATCATAACTTTCCATTTGTGTGCCTTATGCCTCAATTAGAGGTCACAAGCATTAGAATACCAGTAATAGTAAACTCCCTACATATCATAAGGCAAACAAAAATTCAAGAAAAAAATTCATCCAAGTTTCAAATCACTTTGTCCAACATCAACAAATCAATTTAAGAAGTGAGATTGTGGTGGATCCTAGCTAAAAAAGGCCCAAAATGAAGCTATTTTGGGTTAAAGAAAGTGAATAAAAGCCAACAATTTAAATGGTAAAAGAAATTAGAAACGGGTGTTGGAGGGCCAAATAAAGGAAAAGTAAAAAAAAAGGATAGAAAAGAAAGAGGAAATTAAAAAGAAAATGGCAAAAGAAAAAATGAAAAAGGGAAAAAAAAAACAAAATAAGGAAATGAAAAAAATAAAGAAAATGACCAAAAAAGGGAAAGGAAAAATGGCAATGAAGAGAAAGAAAAACAAAGGAAAAATAGGAAAGAGAGAGAGAGAGAGAGAGAAATAAGACAACAAATTCTTAGAGGAAGTACCGTTTAAGGGCATTTTAAGTAAGCCCACAAGTGTAAATTATATTTTCTATTATACAAATAAGTGTGTGTGTGTGTGTGTGTGTGTGTGTATCGATAGATAATTATGAAAACAAAGGGTGAAAATAAACTATTAACAAGAATGAGTGTAAAAATGGAATAAGTGAACAATGATATTGTCGCTTGCAACAAGCATTTGGGTTAGTTATGGCCTCTGCCAAATGTAATTGATCTCCCAAACCTTAGTGAATTCTGCTAAAGTAAACAGAGTCACTAGGGTGTTCCAATCACATCTAAAATGATTAATGGTGACTCTAAAGTCAACTAACATATGTTAAAATTCCCCCTATGCCCTAACATAACCCTTCTTAAAAACATATGAAAAAGGGCCTTAAGGCATCATACACCATGCCTCCCTTTGCATCTATCAACCTTCACCCCTCCTATAGGCAATCCATTATGACAAATGAGAACCCTTATAATTTTTCTAAAAGCTCATTAATTATTAATACACTTTCTAAACTAAAAGTACTCTTTAAAAGATTCCAAATGAATGCTGAAAACCCCAAACACTTTCTTCTTAATAATTTTCTAGCTCCCTTCCAAGAAATTAAGATAAAAGGCATGAAAGTGCATTTCCTCTAAAATCAAATAAAACTTCCCTAAAAAATCCTAAAATACACTATTTTCCCATGACCATTTAAGGTAGTATGATATACAGCTAACCAATCCATACTTAAGATCACATTGAATTATATCATATCTAATGAGATAAGATTCACCCCTAACTCCTTGTCATCTATAAGTATCACACATTCTCAATACTCTAAACATATCTAACTCTCCCCTAGTAAAAGTAAGAACCAAAATAAAGAAGTCTAAAGTGTTGAATTAACTTTTTGTCTAAGAGCAAGGAATCAAGAAATAAAAGAATATGTTAAACCTAAATCAAAAAGAACTATAAGAAAGACTACCAAGAGGAATAATACCTATCACCATAACATTAAATGCTCCTAAGTCTTGTTAAGTCATAGTAAATGCTCTTATCTATCTTTTACTATTCTATCCCCTGCTTGAATTGTTAGCTCATACAATTTATATCCCCTAATATATGTAGATTGCCTCCCAAATGAAACACTAATAACCCAGCCCCCATTTCCACCATATTGTCAACTAAACTAACCTATATAAAGAAAAAAGGGTACTCATGACTGAGAAGATCTTAGTGATCCTTAAAGTATCCTTAATAGATGTTCTTTAGTTGTGTGTCTGATCTACTCGTAAAGAAAACATGGCTCAAGCAACCCTTGACATAGACCTAAATTCTAACCACCATAAAAATGACAAGTGTTGAACTTGCCACTAGATTTACTAGAACATTAGATGTAGCTAAAAACACCTGTCAACCTATAAAATCACTTATATGCTATTGTACCCCTCTAGAATATGGTTCAATTCAAATTTAATCCCAAAAGCTACTACCAACTCCTTTACCACCAAAATGACTTTTAGATTATTGTCCTTAAGTACAAGAATCTTTATTACTCTTATGACACTAAATACTTTCTTGCTCCTTTTACTTACTTTCCAATGTTTGAGACTTTATAATAGAAAAATATGAAGCATGCTACCATGTAACCCTCTGAAGTATCTTTTTACCCATATATTCTCAAAAATTCATTTGCATATTCATTTACTATCTCAAACCTTGCTTCAAGGTTTCAAACTCCAAGGCCTCATGATTTTAAATGGTTTGAGGAAAGAAACTATCAAGGAAAGCTACTTAAAACTCATTCTAAGAAGCTCTAGTTCCTTTGTTGGCTTAAGTTTCCTTCCAATCATTATACTAGTTCCACGCAAAATCATTCAACTTAGAATCTATTGATTCTATCTAAAAATTAGTGTCCATACCCATTTGTTGAAGTTTCCTTTCCATTTACTTTAACTAGATATTTAGAACCCTAATCTCTTGACTAATAAAACTTAGAGGCTTTGTCTTTAGAAACTTAATTAAAGCACAATTGAATCCAATACTCTACTGAGATGCAAGTGAAGCAAGTAGTGAGAGAGGCATTCCTTGTTACCACAACAACTCCCTAACCAAATTTCAAATAATTTCATTGATGCCTATGATGCCTTTAGCTATGTCTTCCATGGCAACTTCCTTGGAGGTACCATTATTAAGTCAAAAAGTGACATAAGATTATTTTGAACCTTAACCTTTTTTGGATATATATATATATATATATATATATTTATTTATTTATTTATTTAAAAGCTTTATTACATTTACTCTACAGTGGCCCTCATTATGTTTAACTTAAAGGGAAAAGTCATATTGAGTTAACCCTTTATCCTGGATAGCTAGTCCTTATTTCATACTAGCCTTATTTTAAGGTGGCATATGTCCTCATTAAATAAAAAATTTTTTAGCACAAAACCATCCATTAAATACTAAGAAAGTAAAAAAAAAAAAAAATCATACATAAATTAAAATATAAATTCTAAAACTTTGGGTATTTTGTATGAGATGGAATCTTATACTCCATTAGTTAAACAAATATGGTGCACTTTACCACATCCTAATAAGAACTAAAATGTGTATTCCCAAATAGTAAGTACAATAGATAAATTCAAAAAAATAATTCTCACATCTTATATCAAGTTTATCACAACTTAAAATAAGGGTCTTGGCTAAAATATTGCCCAAAGTAGCTAACACGTAAAGGGTAATGTGAACATACAAAAGACAATAACAAACTATGCCCCAAGGAAGAACATAAACAATACCATTCCAACTTATGTAAAGAAATATAAACCAAATCTAACATCTCAAAATATAAATATAACATCTGATTGTCACTAGACTTTTAACCTTCAATTCATAATGTATACTAATAACAAGTGTAATAAAAACACCAAATGAACAAATTACAAATACAAAATGTCTAGAAGAGCACTAAGGATAGAAATGACCAAAGTAAATTGCCATGTAATACCACAAAGCTATAGTAAAAATCCAAGAACATTAGAGGATGACCATAATCAAAGGCCAACTAAAAATATTAAAAATTATGAAATGAGTATGATAACTCAGTGTAGTGTTGTGATATGCACAATATAAGAGAGGGATTTAATTAAATAAAAACAATATAATAAAATATGATGTTTTACAATACAAAAATGTATATAGTAAAAGGTAAATATAATAGTTAAAACATAGTTAGGTACTACACATTTATTTACACATATATAATATGCAAAACTTTGGATGTAGAAGGGGATAAAGAATGAGGACAAATAATTTTATCTAATCACATTCATAAATAATGCAGATACATATACCACATTATAGCTAGCCAATTATCATAACTTATTATCTCTTTCATTGTAGCACAAGTGTGAAACAACCACAAAATAAATGATCACAATGTGCACATCGGCTATCACCCAATCTAATAGTTAAGAATCCAACACTTTAATCTAAATATGTCCATAAGGGCTAACATTTAATAAAATACAATATATCTAAACAAATGTGTTTTCATTATTTTGTTTGTAGAAGATTCATTTTAATTATAAAAAGATTTTCCTTCAAGTATCATTAATTATCCTCATATCTAAAAAGTAGGCCATCAATATTTTTAATTATATAACCTCAAAACCAAACATAATGTGTGCTAAATAGTAATCACAAACCTAGTTCAAATGGAGCTAAAGTGAAACTATTTAACCAAAAAATACCTCAAAGTTTCCTATAAAGATAAAAGTCCCATAAATTAATAAGTCAAACTTGATGAAAAGAAAGTTATTTATATATACATATAGGTTGATTTCAAATAAGCTACTCTTTGTACTTAGAATTTTTATTTTTTTAAGAAATATTTACCAACTATATAACTTAATTCATTAATCAAATTTTAGAAAAAAAAAAAAAGAAAAAAAAAACTTTTAGATCATATTTCACCTTGAAAATTTTTACTGTAGGCATACACATCTAGTTTCATCAATATTAATTTCATTTAAGAATTCCAAACCAATATTTAACTACAATTCCTACAATACATGCTAGCAAACAACAAACACTCATGAAACTAATCAAAATTTAACCATCAATTTATCATCTTTCCATGTCCAAAAGTTCTAAAATTTTGCAAACAAAACATAGTCTCTATTAGGAAATCCCTTTTGAATTTTCATATTAAAATTTTTATGTGAATCAAGTGTTACATCAACTTCAATTTAAAGTTGGTTAAATTGTTATAAACTTGCGATTTTTCACTTCTTACCTCAATCAATCCTAATTCCTTCCATTCATCACTTATTTAATAATATATGAACAATATCCAATCATCATAATAATGCACCCAATTAATTTGAACATTTATTACACCAAACTTAAGACCAAAATATAAAATCTTTACATCAAATTAGAAATTCACAACCTAGGGTTTTCTTCTTGGACAAATCCTCCACTCTAAGCTTTAGTCTTCTTAAATCATTTCCCAAATATTTTTATACAATCCTTAGTGATTTTAGTTTGTCAATTGAGACTTGATTTAGTAATAGGTGTTACAAAAAAATTGAATTAAAGTTTATACTTCAAGCTTGTAAGAGAGAAAAAGAAAGGAAAAATGAAGAAGAAGGAGTTTTAAATGAATGGGAGAGAGAAAAGTGAAGGTGTCTCTAAAAAAGGAGATGGAGGATGGCAAAGAGGGATGACAAAGGGGGTTTGATTGATTGGAAAAGATGGGACAAAAATAAAATGAAAAGAATGAAATTAATTACAAGAAATGTTCGGCTAAGAGAGGAAAGTGAAAGAAAAAAAAAGAAAAAGAAAAAGAAAAAGCAAAAAAATGGTAGGGTTGATCTTGTCTAGTTAAGTCCACCGTAAAAACTTATTTTAACTAATCAAGAAAATTCCATATTTATTGCTTGTCAAAATCCTACAGTACTTTAATCCATTCTTTATTACATCAAAAAATTTAGTAATATTCTAAATAAGCCTAAACCTTGTTTGAATTTTTAAATAAACTAAAAATTTAAATTTTGGAGATATTATAGTATATCCATCTTAATAAAATCTGTCCACAAATTTGTAATATATGGTGCTCACCATTGTGAAATAGCTATGAGTATCTCACCTTTATGTTTGTCTCATCTCCCTATATTGCCTCCCTTCTGAATGATTATTCCATAACACGTTAACCATTGGTATCTCTTCTAAACAAAGCTTATAATGCTCTGTTCCTAGATTAGTATGATATAGTCCTTTTATGATAGATCTTTTTGAATCTCAATTCGTTGTGGTGTTAGAATATGCAATTCATCATACACGTACTATTAAAGTACCAATATATGAAACACTGGTGCACTATACAAAGATCAAGTGGAAGAGCCAACTTATAGGCTCTTATGCCTATTTGATCTAGAATCTTAATAGAGCAAATATACCAAAACAAACCATACCTCTTTAAAGGAGAAACCTTAAAAAATATCATATCCCCACCCATTAATTCTAACTCTTATCTTCTTTAATTTACTTAAGATTTGTTCTTTCATCTTTTAACATATGATCCCTAATGATTTAAACCTTCTCTAAGGTTTGCTCCAACACCTTAGGTCATAAGACTAGTTCCAATTGTTTCTTTTCTTTGAGTGCTCCTTAATATAAATATGTTTGACATTCATGACCATATGAAGCTTCATAGAGTGCCATTTGAATGATAGATTGGTAATTGTTGTTATAGGCAAACTTAATGACAAGAAGATGTTCAATCCATTATCCCCTTAAGTCTATTACATAAGCCCTAAGCATGTTATACAAAATTTAGATAATATGTTTAGATTGCTTATATGATTGAGGATAAAATTTTTAGCACAGTCCAACCTACTACTTATAGACCTCTGAAATTCCTTTCAAAACTTAGAGTTGAACTAAGATATGTAATCTGATACTATTGACACTAGCATCCCATGCAAACATATAATATGATTAATGTACAATTGAGCCAAACACTCAAACCCTAAAGTCATGTGAATTGGCAAGAAAAGTGCATTTTTTGTAAATCTATCCACAATTAACAAAACAAAATCACACCATTCTCTTGTGAGTAGTAGACCTGTTACAAAGTTAATCACAATACTCTCCCACTTTCACTCAAGAATAAAAAGAGGCTAAAGTGTGCTTACAAGTTTATGGTAGATGTTCTAAGTAGAAATTCTATAGAGAGCTTAGCAAATATTGATATGGAAATTCAAGCCTTGAAAGTGGGATAGTATTGCACCAGAAACCTATAAGCACACTTTGGCTAAACCAAAATTTTATCGATGAAGACAATAACAAACAGATTAAGGAATGACCAAAATACCCTATTCATTTAGTTCATAAAGGTTGTTAGAGCATTATTAATACCAAAAAAAATCACCAAAAATTCATAGTGCTCATATTTAGTGTGAAAGTCATCTTGGAAATGTTTTTCTTTCTAGCTCTTACATGATGATAGCTTAAGTAAAGATCAATCTAAGAAATATATTTAGCACCAGAAGTTGGTCAAATAAACTATCAATATATAGAATGAGATATTTATTTTTAATTGTCACCTCATTTAGCTACTGGTAATCAATACAAAATCTCATTGAGTCATCCTTCTTCTTCATAAACAACATTAAAGCTCTCGAAGGTGAAACACTAGGTCAAATGTATCCCTTGTCCACAAGATTTTGTAATTGAATCATGCACTCTCTCTCAACTTTGTTGCTATCATTCGATAAAAGGGCAACAATATCAATAAAGTACTAGGAATGATATCTATGCATAACTTAATTTCCCTCTTAAGTAGTAACCTAATAATTCTTCTAAAAATATTTCTAAAAACTCATTAACAATTAGTACACTCTTTAAATTGAGAGTGCTCTCATGAAGATTCCAAATTAAAGCCAAGTACCCTAAACACTTTCTCCTCTACAATTTTATGGCTTCCATCTAAGAAATCAAGTTAGAAAGTATGGAAGTGTGTCCCCCTTGAAATTAGAATGCAAGTTCCTAAGAAATCTCAAAATACATTGCTTTCCCATAACAATATAAGCAAGCATGATTTACATCTAACCAATTGATACCTAATAGGACATTGAAGAATATTATATTTAGTAAGATCAAATTTAACCCCTAACTTTTTGCCATCTATAAGTATCAAACAATCTTAATACTTTAAGTTTGTATCTAACTCTCCCCTAGTAAGAGCAAGAATAATAATAAGGATGTTTAGAGGTGTTGAACTAACTCCCAATTTAAGGAAAAAGAAACATGAAAAGAAAGAATATGTTGAACTTGGATGAAAAAAAAAAAGAATTAGCAATAATAAACTATATAGGCATAATACGTATCAACACAACATTAGATGCTAACGGGTTCCTCTGAGTCATAGCAAATGGTTACACATGTCCTCTACCATATTGTCCCTTACTTGAACCATTAGCTCCTTGAAGTTCACTTCCCTTAGTACTTGTAGACTAACTTATTTATGAAACACTAATGTCTTGGCTTTTATATCCACCATATTGACTGGTAAACTGAACTACATAAAGGGAAGAAGGGTTTGATGAATAAGATGATCCTAGTGCTCACAGAAGTATCCTTAGTGGACATTCTCTAGCCATATGTCCCATCTACCCATAATGAAAACAAAACCCAAGCTATTAATGACATGAACCCATATGTCATCTACTTATTCTACAAAAACATGATATGATAAAGTGCTTGACCACATCCTAATAAGAAGCAAAATGTGTACTCCTAAACATTGAGTACATAGGATAAATTCAAAGAAATAAACTTAAGCTATCATATTAACCTTGTCATAACCCAAAATAAAGATTACGACAAACATGCTACCCAAAATAGGCATCTCATGAAGGGTAACATGAACCTATAAATCAAAATGATAAATTATGCCCGAAGGCAAAACATAAACAACATCATTTCAACGCATGTAAAGTAACATAATAGATAGATCAAATCAAACACCTTAAAATATATACATATTATTGATTGTCACCAAGCTCTCAGCCTTCAACTCATAATATATGCTAATAACAAGTGTAATGAAAACTCTAGATAAATAGATTACAAACATAAAAAGGCTAATAAAGCACTAATGATGTAAATAATCAAAGTAAATTTTAATTTAATACCCCAAAGCCATGCAAAGAATCCAAGAATGTCAAAGGATGGCCACATCAATGATAAGCTAGCTTAAAAACATTAAAATTATAGAATAAGTATAACTCCTTTGTGAGAAATTATAATACACATAATATGGCAGAGGGACTTAATCATATAAGCATAACACAATAGCATATGATGTTTTACCTTACAAAAATTTATATAGTGGAAAGTGTAGATAATAGTTAAATACATAGTTTGTTACCACTTGTTTATTTATATAAATATAATATGCGAAACTTTAGACATAGAATAAAAAAAAGGTTGAGAATAAACACTTATATCCAATCATATTCTCATCTAGAACATATCATATGTCATAATATGGCAAGCTAACTATCACAGCCCATAAACTCTTCCTTTATAACTCAAGCACAAAATCATTGCATAACACATAATCGTGATGTGACATTAAACTACTGACTAATTTAGTGGCTACAAATCCAACAGTCACATTTTGATCTAGCTATGTCTGCAAGTGCTAACATATAATATAATACAATATATTTGAATAAAAGTGTTTTCATTATTTTATTTTCAAAAGATTCATATTAATTATAAAAATATTTTCTTTTAGACAATATTAACCATCCCTATATTTCAAAAATAAGCTACCAAGGTTTTTAATCATATAACCATATAACAAATCATATGCTAATAAATAGTAAAGTGAAACTAGTTAACCATAAAATACCTCAAGGTTTCCATTATGACAAAAGTCTCATAAACCAACAACTCAATATGATAAAAAAGAAGTTAATCATACTACATAAGGCTAATTCCAAAGAAGCCACTCTCCTATACTTATTGTTTTCATATCTTTTAGAAACATTATAAAGAACATTACTTAGCTCTTTAATTAAATTTTAGAAAAAAAAATTTTGTTTGATAAATAGTAAACACAATATTTAAATGAATATATAAGAAATACACCTAATAAATTACATATATTATAACCACTCATGAAACAAAAGTAGAATTCTTATTGTAACTATAGTTGCAAAGATGGTGGTATAGCCTCTATTGAACCAATAAAGAATGTAAGCAAAATCTTAAACATCAATACCAAGATATTAAAAATGATAAATGGAAATGGAATTAATGAAATTGTCCATCAAACTCCTTAAGTCAACACATTATGGCCCATTCCCCCTTTAAATATAAAATCTTACTACTTGAACATTTTTATAAAAGTTTCTTAAAAACACTTCTAGGTTGTATTTGACCTTAAACATTTTTATAGAAGTAAGCATACATGTCTACTTTATTCATTATTAATTTCATGTGAAAATTTCAAAACAATATTTAAGTAAAATTATTATAACACAGGCTAGCTTGCAAACTGAAGTTCCCGACTTCTCCCTAGGATCTACTAGTTTGTGATACTGAGGGGGGTGAATCAGTATCACCACAATTCGCAATTCGCAGGTAAGTGAACAACTTCAACCTCTTCTCAAAAGTGAACTTTTTCTCAGACTCGACTAAGGTAGATCTATTGCTACCTACTAATCACAATAGTCCCCAAAGTCACCTTTCAAACACCTTACCTAATAGACAATTCAGATGTTCTTATTTAGATCTTCATTAGGTTATGGGTTGGCTAATACTTTAACCGCGTTCACAACTCAATTCAAAACACAAAACGTAAAGCAAATTAAGGACACACAAGATTTACATGGTTCCGTCAACGTGACATACATCCACAATGGTAGGGACTCTCCCTTACTGAGACTATCCACTATACTTGAGAATTCCAATTACAATGGATGTCTTAATCCTCTGCTCCTTTCACTATTGCAAATACTAAGCAAATACAATACAAAGAGTGTCACTTACTGTGTCTACCCTTCTTTTACCTTGTCTTACCTCTGTTGAATTAAAAAGCTGCTCTACTGCCGCTTAGAAGTTCATTGCAACACTCTCTAACCTCTCTTGAAGAAATCTAGAAATACGTTGAGTTCTTTCTGATACTTCGCTGAATTCCTTCTTTAGGTTGTCTCACACAACTCCTACTTTCACCGTCTCACAGTCTCACCCGTCTCCTTGTCTCACGGCTCGCCTCACGTTTTTGGTTTGCCATTCTACGTCTCATGCACGTTTCTGGTTTGCACCCTTTGTTGGTCTTACACCTCACGCACTTTTCTGGTCTCATGCCGTCGCACATTCAAGTCTCAAGCCATCGCACGTTCTGGTCTCACGCCGTCCAGCCAGATCTCTCACCGTTCAGCCGAATCTCTCTCACCGTCCAATCGAATCTCTCTCACCATCCAACCAGATTTCTCTCACCGTCCAGCCGGATCTCTCTCATCGTCCAGCCAAATTTCTCTCACCATCCAGCCGGATCTCTCTCACCGTCCAGTCGGATCTCTCTCACCGTTTAGCCAAATTTCTCTCACCGTCCAGCCGGATCTCTCTCACCGTCCAACAAGATTTCTCTCTACTGGTGGTTTTTGTTTTTCCCGTCCAACCCCTATTCTGCTGTGTACCCCTCTTGGTTGGCCAAATCGGGTTTTTTTGTTCACCTTTTTTCGAGAGTTCTTGTGTTTTTCACCGTGCGTTCCTTTGCCGTCCACTCTCCTCTTCGGCCATCTTTGTATTTTCTCCCTTTCGACCTGATTGTGTCGTCCGTTTCTCTCTCTACCTCTTTGCCATGTTGTCTCCTCGCTGACCGCTGGTGTGTCGTTCCTCACGGGTTTCTCTCTCTTGCTGGTGGTGTGCCATTCCTCACCTTCGCCGTCTACTCTGATTTTTCCATATATAATTTTTCTCTCTCTTCCAACGGCTTCTCTCTTTAGTCGGCTGGTTGTCTAGGTTTTTTGTCCGTTTTACTCAATTGCCGACTTTTCTTTTTTTGTTGTCTTCCAATGGCCTTTATATACTCCTCTATGAAACCCTAATAGGGCTTACTTGCAGCGAATTTACTGTCTTACCCTTCCATGTGACTTTTACATTCTTACCCCTCCATGTAGCTTTTACCTTCTTGCCCTTCCATGTGGCTTTACTTTCTTGCACATTTAAACCTAGTTGACAACAATTACAACTCATACAAGGCTGTGGGAACAACATAAACACTCAATAAAACTAATCTAATTTCAGCAATCAATTTATCTCTCTTTCCTTGTCCAAAAGATATAAAATTTTGTAAGCATAACATAATTCCCATCATGAAATACCTTGTAAATTTTCACATTAAGATTAACTTAGATTGAAAGTTATGTCAACTTTAATTTAAACCTAGACATATTGGCTAAAACTTGTAAATTCTTAGTTCTTATATTAAATAAACCTAATTCCATCAATTCACCACTTCTTCAACAATATATTGACATTACCAATCATCATACTAACTTACCTAATCAATTTGAACATCTATTAAACCAAACTTAGAAAAAAAAAAAGGATAAGAATCATACCTTGAATTAGAAATTCTCAACATAAGGTTTTGTTCTTAGATAAATCCTCCACTCCAAGTTTTAGTCTTTTCAAATCACTTCCCAAATATATTCCTTCAATCTTTAGTGACTTTAGTTTGTCACTTGCAACTTGATTTAGAAATGGGTGTCGCAGAAAAATTGAGTTAGGATTTGGACTTTAATCTTGAAAGAGAGAAGGACAAGGTAAAAGAAAGGTAAAATAAGTGCTTAATGTAAGGGAGGGATGAAAGTGATAGTATCTAGCATGGAAGAGGTGTATGATGGTGAGGAAGGGAGGCCAAAGGGGCTTATATGGCTAGAAAAGATGGAACAAAAGAAGAAGAGCAAGGAGAAAGAAAATAAATGCATGCAAAGTTAGGTTAAGAGGGGAAAGGGAAAGGAAAAAAAATAAAAAGGAAAGAAAAAGAAAACGAGGGAAAAAAAAAAAAAAGGAATAACAGTTGGACTTGTATGGTTAAGTCAACCATAAAGACTTTCTAATCTATCAAAAAATTCTATTTACTATTAGTCAAAATTCTACATATAGTTATTATAATTAACTCTTAATTACACCAAAAAATTTTATAATATTCTATATAAGGCTAAACCTTAGTCTAGATTTTTAAATAAACTAAAAATATAAAATTTTAAGATATTATAGTCTACCCCCTTTATAAAAATTGTCATCTAATTTTTAGTATATGCTTTGCTATGGGTACTTTACCTTTATGTTTATCTCAACTTCTGATATTGCCTCCCCTTTCGAATGATTATTCCATAACACCTTAACCAATATTATCTCCTTTACATGAAGCTTTCTAACGTTAAGCTCTAAGATTGTATGAGATGCTACTTATATGATAGATCCTTTTGAATTTCAATTAGTTGCAGTGTTAAAACGTGTGACTTATCATACACATACTTCTAAAACATCAATTGAATTGCATTCATTATCAATGATTCTAGATAGGTATGTAGTTTCTTTTATTCAATTACCAATTGCTCATAAGAAAGTTTTACCTTATGTTTTGCAAGCTTTTGTGTTAGAATTGAAACCATTACTGACTCATTTAAAATATATGTATCTAAGAGAAGATAACACCCTGCCAGTTATTATTACACATGATCTGATGCATGTGTAGGAAGAGAAGATGATTTGTGTGCTAAAAAAAGCATAAGACAAAGATTGGTTGGACAATTATAGACATTAAAGGGATAAGTCTAGCCATGTGTATGCATTAAATATTGTTGAAAAAAGGAATCAAATCAACTAAGGAAGCTCAACGTCAATTGAACACCCCAATGATGGAGGTAGTGAAGAAGAAGATTCCAATGCTCCTTAATGTTGGCATTATATATCTAATCTCAAATAGTAAGTGGGTGATTTTGGTGTAGGTGGCCCTAAAGAAATTTGATATCATAGTGGTTCCATATAAGAATAATGAGTTAATACCTTCATATATGTAAACGAGGTGGAAAGTGTGTTGACAGTTGTTGTCAAGGCTACAAAAAATTTAATTTCTTACTCTTGATCATACAATGGTAAACAATATGAATAAAGGTCAATCCCATAGGAAGTGTTATCAATTCAATGCTAGATAATTAAAACTTAAAGACACTAATATGAATAGGGGGGAATGTTAAATTCTAACTTTATAACAATTAATGTAAAGTACTTAATTAAACTTTTAGACCTAAG
Source organism: Rhizophora apiculata (assembly GCA_037832385.1). Taxonomy (NCBI): domain Eukaryota; kingdom Viridiplantae; phylum Streptophyta; class Magnoliopsida; order Malpighiales; family Rhizophoraceae; genus Rhizophora; species Rhizophora apiculata. The sequence continues at coordinate 578,403 of CM075437.1, forward strand.
TTTATTTGCAACAATGATATTTGATTCTTTTGATTATTAATAATGTTGTCTCAATTCTGTTGGACCTACTAACCCAATATAACAACAAACTCTATTACCCAAATTCTTCCTTCGATATTCAATATGCAAAACAAACTCTCTACTTAAACTCTAACCATTATACCTAGGGAGCAAGTTATATAGAGTTATATACTAGCAACCATAAGAATTAGGAAAATAACTAATTTAAGTAATAATCACACAAATTCAAAATATTTAATTTGTATTAACTTATTCATAATAATAAAATGAAAACTTTTCCATAATCAATTATTGTCAATTGCTATTCAGTGATTAAGAATAAGATAAATATAAGTTATAATCCCTAACTCTATCAATTAATCATTGTTTAATCTATTTAGTAGGACTATTCTTGTCCACAATAATTATTCAATAATTTAATCAGAGTATTTGAAATAATTCTAATAAAAAATAAAATAATAATTTATTCTATCAAAATAGCAAATGTTTTGAAAACTTTTAAAATTATTCAAAAATTCTAGCTATAATACTTTTAAAAAAAAAATTAAATTTTTACTAAAGCTATGTCTATCCCTCTCCTTATGTGTTTATCTCATATCTCTTCTTCTCTCCTTTTCAATAACTAAAAGGGTCCCTTTTTTATCCTAAAAAATGTACATGTCAAACACAAGAAAACCCAAGGATGCTCTAAAAAAAAAAATTCTCCTAAATTCTTCAAGTTACAATAAACTTATTTCCTTAATTATGACAAAATTCTTATAATAACTTCCAAGCTAATTTTCAAATAAATATAGTTTGAATTAGGGTTTTCCTTCCTCATCAAAGTTGTAATCCTCTTCTTTAGCTTTCTAATGCATCCAATCTTAAAAAGAAGGTCCAAAGCTTAAGTTATGAACTAAAAAATTAGATTAACTTAGCTTAGTTTATGACAAATTCTATTGCAATTTCTAAGCTATTTTTAAACCATTAGACAATTGATATAGGCTTGGGTGTCTTCATAATAATCATAAGCCTAAATGTGAACTTTAATTTAGGCTATTGAATCACCTGGTTTAAATGTCTGAAGCTTAAGTTATGCATATGTAAATACTTAGTACTCAAAAAAAAAAATCTCACTCTAATTAGGATTTGGACTTCAGTTTTTCGTCCTATCTTTGAAGTAATGTCTCAAGGCTCAAACAAACTTGGATTTGGACTTATAACTCTAGTCTAGAAAATTTGAGATGTTTACTACAACTTCACTAAAAAGCACTTTTCCAATCTAAACCTTTAAGTTAATGAAAAAGCCTAAAATAAGTGAGAAAGGTCAAAATAATGAAATGCTAAAATTTTCCCTACCAAAAGAACAAATTCTCAAAACTTCCCTAAAGCACACTTAAGTTACAAAACATTTTTTAATCAACTTAAATAGGTGTAAAACTTATTAAAAATAATTAAATGTAAAAGAGAGTAAGTAAATAAATAAATTCTCACTCATCACTCCCCTTAAGTTTATTAATTGGCATCTATAGTATCCTTTCATAAATTGTTTCTTTATTCCCCTAAAACACTTTAACAACTTTACAAAGGAGGCCCTCTATCTACTTATGTACTAAGAAGTACACTATTGGCACGATGATATATCAACCATGGGTTAGTGCTCTTATAAGATACTGGGAACAAAATCCTTGGGTTTGATCTCCATTATAAAAATGGTTTAGACTTTTCAAATCCCTTTTAGAATGGAGGAATCCTCCCTTTATCTTCTACATTTTTCATCTTTACCTAGATGTGAGGGTCCAAGATAGAGAAACCAAAATGCATATCAACCTATTCATCTAGAAAATTATCAATTATCCTTTCACTGTTTTGGCAAATCTTTACACTGATCCAATCTCTTAGCGAGATGTCAAAAACATTCTTTGTAAGCATAATAAGGTGAATCTAAATACTCCTCCTTAGACCTTTTTCTAAATCAACACTTATCATTATGGCAAATGCATTAACCTAAATGTCAAGGCATTTCCCTTCCACTATATAGATGGCAAGTCATGGTATCATGATACAAAACACTAACTTAAAACACAAGAATATTATAAAGGTATAAATGTAAATGATAAAACAACTATACAAAGGTTGGCCATGAATTTCTTCCCTAGTAGAGAAATCCTCTACAAGTATAACCACAACTCAATCTTAATAAGGTGCATAGACACAGCTAAGGTAGAAATAATCATGAAAGAAATGCATAAGGGCCTATATAGGTCACATATCAATGGCCTCTCTATGGTTAAAAAGATCTTGAGAGAATGATACTACTAGTTAACTATAAAATCAAATTATTTTTGGTATGCCCAGAAATGCCACATATGTTAGATAAATACGTGTAACACTTGCTCCATTGCATACTATCAAATCCTTATGGCCTTACTATATGTGAGGGATGGATGTAATCAGTGTTATTACCTCAAAAACATCTAATAGGCATTGATTCATCCTAGTGGCAATTGACTACTTCACAAAATGCATTAAAGCAACATTTTATGTGAATATCACCTACACAGTGGTCATTAAATTCATTAAAAAAGACATCATATGTTGTTATAGTATACCATAGCAATTGATTGCTGATAATGCCACCAATGTCACAATAAAATAATAAAATGATGACTAACCTTTATGACCAATTCAAGATTAAGCATCACAACTTTGTATCATATCGGCCAAAAATAAATGGGGCAATCAAAGTAACAAACAAAAATTTTAAGTAAATCATTGAAAAAATGATAGTTACATACAATGTTTAGCATGATATGTTGCCTTTTGCATTACATGCATACCACACTGTAATGCAAATTTCCACAAGGACAACCCTATTTGCATTTGTCTATAGGACTGAGGCAATTTTTCCAATGGAGGTTGAAATTCCTTCCTTCAGGGTTTTGATGGAAACTGAGCTAGAAGAGGCAAAATGAGTCAAAGACAAATATTAACAACTGAATCACATTAAAGAAAAGAGGCTGAGTGCAATTTTCCATGGATAATTATATCAAAGTCAAATGAGGCAAGCCCATTAAAAGAAAATGCACCTTTAATATTTCAAAGAAAGGGGCTTAGTCTTGAAAAGAGTCCCATTAAATTAAAGTGACCTATAAGGCAAGTGAGAACCAAACTATAAGGATCCGTATGTAATAAAAAAGGCTTTCTCAAGTGGAACATTGATTCTAACAAATATTGATGGCAAAGATATGCCACATCCCATAAACTCACATATAATTACAAAATACTTTGTCTAAACTTGAAGTTCCCGACTTCTCCCTATGATCTACTAGTTTGTGATACTGAGAGGAGGGTGAATCAGTATCACCACAATTCGCAATTCGTAGGTAAGTGAACAACTTCAATCTCTTCTTAAAAGCAAACTGTTTTTCAAATTCGACTAAAGTAGATCTATTACTACCTACTAATCACAATAATCCCCAAAGTCACCTTTCAGACACCTTACCTAATAGACAATTCGAATGTTCTTATTTAGGCCTTCGTTAGGTTATGGGTTGGCTGATACTTTGGCTGCGTTCACAACTCAATTCAAAACACAGAATGTAAAGCAAATTAAGGACACATAAGATTTACATGGTTCCGTCAACGTGACGTACATCCATAGTGGTAGAGACTCTCCCTTACCGAGACTATCCACTATACTTGAGAATTTCAGTTACAATGGATGTCTTAATCCTCTACTCCTTTCACTATTGCAAATACTAAGTAAGTAAAATACAAAGAGTGTTACTTACTGTGTCTACCCTTCTTCTAACTTGTCTTGCCTCTGTTGAATTGAAAGGCTACTTCACTGCTGCTTAGAAGTTCACCACAATACTCTCTAACCTCTCTTGAAGAAATCTAAAAATACATTGAATTCTTTTCGATACTTCGCCGAATTCCTTCTCTAGGTTGTCTCACACAGCTCCTACTTTCACCGTCTCACGATCTCACCCATCCCCTTGTCTCACGGCTCGCCTCACGTTTCTGGTTTGCTGTTCCACGTCTCACACACATTTCTAGTTTGCACCCTTTACTGGTCTCACGCCTCACGCACGTTTCTGGTCTCACGCCGACGCACGTTCTGGTCTCACATTGTCGCATGTTCAGGTCTTAAGTCGTCGCACATTCTGGTCTCACGCCGTCGCACGTTCAGGTCTCAAGCTGTCACACGTTCTGGTCTCACACCGTCGCACGTTCAAGTCTCAAGCTGTCACACGTTTTGGTCTCACGCCGTCCAGCCGGATCTCTCACTATTTAGCCAGATCTTTCTTACCATCCAGTCGGATCTCTCTCACCATGCAGCCAGATTTCTCTCACCATCCAGCTGGATCTCTCTCACCATCCAGCCAGATTTCTCTCTACCGGTGGTTTTTGTTTTTCCCGTCCAACCCCTATTCTGCCGTATTCCCTTCTTGGTTGGCCAAATTGGGTTTTTCCGTTCACCTCTTTTCGAGAGTTCTTATGTTTTTCGCCGTGTGTTCCTTTGCCGTCCACTCTCCTCTTCGGCCGTCTCTGTATTTTCTCTCTTTCGACCCAATTGTGTCGTCTGTTTCTCTCTCTACTTCTTTGTCGTGTTGTCTCCTCACCGACCGCTGGTGTGCCGGTGGTGTGCCGTTCCTCACAGGTTTCTCTCTCTTGCCGGTGGTGTGCCATTCCTCACGAGTTTCTCTCTCTTACCAGCGGTGTGCCATTCCTCACGGGTTTCTCTCTCTTGCCGGTGGTGTGCCGTTCCTCACCTTCGCCGTCCACTTTGATTTTGCCATATATAATTGTTCTCTCTCTTCCAACGGCTTCTCTCTTTGGTCAGCTAGTTGTCTAAGTTTTCTGTCTGTTTTGCTCAATTGCTGATTTGTCTTTATTTGTTGTCTTCCAATGGCCTTTATATACTCCTCCATGAAACCCTAATAGGGCTTACTTGCGGCGAATTTACTGTCTTACCCTTCCATGTGACTTTTACGTTCTTGCACACTTAAACCTAGTTGACAACAATTACAACCCATACAAGGCTGTGGGAACAACAATCTCCCCCTTTGTAATTGTTGGCAACACTCATAACAAAAACCACTATGCAGCAGTTTCAACTCCCCTTAAATATGCACTCCCTCTTTCTTAACAGCTCTCCCTGCACTGTTGCTTCTCTCCCCCTTTGCCAACCAATTACAAATCTGAAAAACTCACAAAGTGGAGATAGAGGATTCACCTAAACTTCAGGCTTGAGGAGGCATTTGCACAAATAGACTCAATCTGTGCTTTTCAAACAGCTCTGTGGACAAAGGTTTAGTTAGAATATCTAAAATTTGATCTTTAGTGCCAACATACTCCAACTGAATTGTACCCTATTCCACTTGATCTTTGATGAAGTAATACCAGATGTCAATATGCTTGCTCCTCGAATGTTGAACCGGATTCTTGCTGAGATCAATAGTACTTTGATTATCACAAAGTATACTCACTGGTAACTTCACTTTAACACCCAAGTCTGCCAATTGTCTTAGCATCCATATCACCTGTGTACATGCTGCACAAGCAACCATATACTCAGCCTCACCTGTGCTCAAAGCAACACTGTTTTGCTTTCTACTTAACCATGCAACACACTTTGAACCCAAGTAGAAGCTGCAGCCGCTGGTTGATTTTCTATCATCTATACTTCCTGCCCAGTCTACATCAGTGTATGCTTGTAGTTTAACATAATCTAGGGCAGGATACCATAAGCCCATTTCCAATGTTCCTTTAAGGTACCTTAGGATTCTTTTCACTGCTAACACATGAGACTCCTTAAGATCAACTTGGAATCTGCTGGCAGTGCATACAGTTTGCATAAGATCAGGCCTTGATGCCGTAAGGTACAAAAGGCTCCCTATCATCTTCCTGTACTCTGTAGGGCTTGTACTCCTTCCCTCCTGATCTTTTATTAACTTGCAGCCCACTGTCATAACGGTACTGACAGATCTGCTATCCTCCATGCCAAACCTATTTAGCATCTCTTTGGCATATTTCATCTGAAAAATAAAGATACTTTCTTCACATTACTTTATCTGTAATCCAAGAAAGTATGTCATTTCTCCAATCAATGACATCTTAAATTCCTCACTCATCTTCTATGCAAAATCTTAGCATAGCTCAGAGTGATCCCCTCCAAAGATAATGTCATCTACATATACTATGGTTATCAGTTGGCCTTTCTTTGAGTTGAACACATACAGGTTATTATCAACCGTTCCTCTTCTGAAGTTCAACCTTCTCAAGTATGCATCCAGCCTACTGTACCATGCTATTAGAGCTTGTTTAAGACCATACGAGGCTTTCTTTAGCTTGCACACATGTGTCTCATCCTCACTAATTTGTACTCCATTAGGTTGTTCAATAAACACTTCTTCTTTCGGAGCCCATTCAAAAAGCCAGATTTCACATCCATCTGATAGACTTTATACCTCTTGTGTGCTGTCAAAGTTAAGAACATTCTGATCGTTTTAACCTTGCTACTAGTGCAAAAGTTTCATCAACATCTAACCTTTTTATCTGAGTGTAGCATTTGCAAACCAGTCTGACCTTGTTCCTCACCACCTTGCCATCTTCATTGTGTTTATTCCTAAACACCCACTTTGTTCCTATGACATTCTTATTAGTGGGTCTTAGAACCAGCTCCTATGTATCATTCTTCTCAATTTGATCCAACTCCTCATTGATAGCTTTGACCCAGACTTTGTCTTAAATAACCTCTTCAACAGATTTAGGTTCAACTTGTGAGAGTAGAGTAGTAGCTCCCACAATTCTTCTTCTTGTTGTAACTCCTGCTAATGGGTCACCTATAATCTAATCTCCTTGATGAGCACTAGTCCATGTTTTCTTTGTCCTTCTTCCTTGCACCATCTTAGTTGCAAGAGGATCTCTTTCTTCATCTTTAGACTCACTCTTCTCCGAGTCTGAACTTACTTCTTGTTCCTTTTCTTCAGGTTGGTCTAATTCTTCATCTACATTGAAGTCATCTTCTTCATTGTCCTCAACTTCTTCATTCTGTATTGTTTTTCAGTTCTCATTTATTCTCACATCACTAGAAGTGATCACTTTTCTCAGCTTATGCAGGAAAACTCTGTAACCTTTTGTCTTTGCTGAGTATCCCACAAAGATGCCTTCATCAGACTTAACGTTGAATTTTCCCAAGTTTTGCTCCTTGTTCTTCACAAAACATGGCCTGCCAAAAACTCTGAGATACTTGGTTGTTGTCTTCTTCCCACTCCATAACTCATATGGAGTTTTATCAGTATTGGGCCTTAGTAAAACTCTGTTCAGTAGGTGCACGGCTGTAAATGTTGCTTCTGTCCAAATTCTTGTGTGAAGCTTGGATTCCAGTAGTAGAGTTCTTACCATTTCAACCACAACTCTATTCTTCCTCTCTACCACCCTGTTTTGTTGAGGTGTTCTCGCTGCTACCATCTGATGGTGAATACCATGCTTCTCAAGGTAATCTTCAAAAGCTTTATTTGTAAATTCACTGCCTTGATCTAACCTCAATACTTTGATCTTCCTTCCACTCTCATTTTCAGCTAATTTTCTGTATCTCTTGAAGCAATTCAAAACTTCTAACTTGTGTTTGAGGTGCATGATGCAGGTTTTTCTAGAATAATCATCAACAAATAAGATGAAGTACCTCTCACCATTCAACCCTTTTGTTCTCATCGGCCCACACAAATCAGTATGCATAATGTCAAGCACTACTTTAGAACTGAACTCTTTGGTCTTATACTACTTTCTAACATGTTTTTCTTTAGAGTATATTGAGCAAACATACTTTCTCTCCCCTGAGGTCAGGAATATCTCTGATTGCATGAGTAGTGGTCAACTTCCTCATGTTCTTCTATGATAAGTGCCCTAGCCTCTTATGCTAGAGTTGATTTTCTTCTTCTTTGGTGAGTAAATAACTACTTGTCTTGTCCTCATCAATCACATATAAATTTCCAACTGTTCTCTTCCCGGTTGCAATAGTATTGCCTTCTTTACTCTTTACCTGGCAACCTATTTTTGTGAATATTACCTTATGGTCTTTGTTGCATAACTAACTGACAGATGCTAAATTATATATGAGTCCTTCAATGTGTAGAACATCTTTCAGCTTTTCTCTTCCAATCTTTATTGACCCTTGACCATTGATGTTGAGTGAATCATCATTGCCAAACTTGACTCTGCCTTCTCTTGATTTGTTTAGCTTTGATAATTTATTCTTGTCTCCCGTCATGTGCGAAGTGCATCCACAATCAACAATCCACTACTTATTCTTGCAGTCAGTTTTGAGTGCAATTTCAGCTATATTAGCCACCTCCCTTTTAGCTTTATATTCCTTCTTTTGAATTGGCTAGAAGATAGCTTTCTCTTTTTTCTTAGCTTTGACTGCACCACTTGTTTTCATTGTACCATTGAGTGCCTTCTCTTGCTCAGGGAGAAGTGTCATGCATCTCTTGGCATTATAGCCATCCTGCCCACACCTTTCACACTGTTCTAAGTCTGCCAATATAGCAAACTTGTTCTTTGAAACCACTGGTTTGGGCTTCCACCAACAATCCTTATCAGCGTGTTCTTGCCTTTTACAGTATGTGCAAGAACTCATGACAGGTGTTCTCTTCTAAATTCTGTATTGTCTCCCCCTATATGCAACATCATATCTTTTTAAGTTGGAGACATATACTAACCTTCTCCACCAACAGTTACTCGCCTTATGACCCCAAACTCCACAATAAAGGCAATGACCTTGAAACTGCCTCTTCTTGGGTCTGATCATAGCTTGTCTTCTTTTGTTCATCACTTGCTGTGTAGGCAAAGTAGCTGGCTTCTTTACTTGTGTGACTTTCACTTCAGTTACCTTCTTCTCCTTCTGTTCAGTCGTAGCCCTCTACTGGCTGACTTTCTTTTCTTTCTTCTTATTTGCCACCCTAGCTTGCTTCTTTAGATTTTTTTTATTCTCAGCTATCTTCTTCTGAGTCACAACCTTCTCTTTCAACTTCTATGGCACATTCTTATTTTCTTTAGCTAATGTAGCCTCAGATTGCTGCACATTCTTTACATTCTTCTCGCCTTTTTCAGAACTTGTTTCTCCTATCATTTCAAGCTTCTGCAAGTTCTCTTTGCTACTTTTGAGTTGTTACTAAAGTCTCAGTAACTCTTTCTCCATTTCTTCAATTTTTTAAGCCCTTGAGCCAAGCTCTACTGTAAGGTCTTCACATATTTTGATATGTTCCTCAAATCTTCTCTTCAAGTCAATATGTTCAGCCCTTATTTCATCCTTTTGACTTTCAGTTTCCTCAAACTTTGCTTCAACTTATTTTATATGGGCCTCCAACCTTCTTATAGTTCTACCCCTTCTGATTATCTCCTTTGAAACTGCTTCCAGCTCAGTTTCAAGATCTGGCTCTTCTTCATCAACTTCCTCTTCCTCTTCAGAGGTTAAGCTACCACCTTGTGCTGATGCCATAAAGACATACTCATCTGATGAGTCTTCATCTTCCTCCTCATTAGCTTTTTTTGTCTGACTCACATAACTCTTGAATGAGCCTCTCGTCTTCCTCTGTGTGTTGGCAATCTTCTTACTGGACTTCTTTGATTTGAATGATGATCTTCTCCATCTTGAATTCTACTCATCATCACCATCCTCATCTTCATCATCAAGTTTCACTTTGCACTGAAAAGCAAAGTGTTCAATCTGCCCACAATGATACTATCTCAAGGACAATTATCCTTTTCCCTTCTTAGACCCCTTTTTGAACTTTTTTGTGAAGTAAGCCAATACTTCACCTTCACTTTCTTCCTCATCATCATCATCATCCTCACTAGATAGTGTTTCATAGCTTTGAAAGCTGCCTCATTTGATACCTTTGACATTGAGGAGCTCTCAGTTGACTTTATTCTCATCTCATATGCAATGAGATTGCACTGAAGATCATGCAAAGACATAGAATTGAGATCTCTACTCTCCTCTATGGCTGCCACCTTTGAAGCAAACCTCTCAGGCAGAATTCTCAAAATTTTCTTCACAATCGATGAGTCCTTCTTGTTCTTCCTATGACTTCTCAAGTCGTTTACAGCGTCAATAACCCCAGTGAAGAACTCTTGAACTGTCTCATTCTTCTACATTCTAAGAGATTCATATCTCTCCTTAAACACTTGAAGCTTAGCCTCCTTCATTCTGCCATCACCTTCATAGACTTTTTGCAATATGTCCCATATCTCCTTGGCAGATTTGTAGTCCATAACTTTAGCATACTCAGCATCTGTCAATATTGAAATGATGACATTTGAGGCCTTCCCATTTATCTCAAATTGCCTTAACTCCTCTGGGGTTAGGTCTTTACTTTCTTCTGGAGCCACAAAACCCTCCTGTATACATTTCATAACGTTCATGCCCATGGTTGCAAATACCACTTACATTCTTACTCTTCACATATGATAGTTGGTTCCGTTGAACATTGGAACCTTCTTACTGTAAGTGGTGCTAGTGCTAATACTGGCTTCCATTTCTCAGTATGCTAAACAAGTCAAACTTCTAAATCCTTTCAAACTAGTACACCAAGCTGTTAAGCTTCAAACTGGTGAACCTGTGCTTTGATACCAATTGAAGTTCCTGACTTCTCTCAAGGATCTACTAGTTTGTGATACTTAGAGGGGGGTGAATCAGTATCACCACAATTCGCAATTCGCAGGTAAGTGAATAACTTCAACCTCTTCATAAAAGTGAACTCTTTCTCATACTTAACTAAATTAGATCTATTGTTACCTACTAATCACAATAGTCCCCAAAGTCACCTTTCAAACACCTTACTTAATAGACAATTCAAATATTCTTATTTAGGTTTTCGTTAGGTTATGGGTTGGCTGATACTTTCGCTGCGTTCACAACTCAATTCAAAACATAGAATGTAAAGTAAATTAAGGACACATGAGATTTACGTGGTTCCGTCAACGTGACGTACATCCACGGTGGTAGGGACTCTCCCTTACCAAGACTATCCACTATACTTGAGAATTCCAGTTACAATAAATGTCTTAATCCTCTGCTCCTTTCACTATTGCAAATATTAAGTAAGTACAATACAAAGAGTGTCACTTACTGTGTCTACCCTTCTTCTAACTTGTCTTGCCTCTATTGAATTGAAAGGCTGCTCCACTACCGCTTAGAAGTTCACCGTAATGCTCTCTAACCTCTCTTGAAGAAATTTGGAAATACGTTGAGTTCTTTCTGATACTTCACCAAATTCCTTCTCTAGGTTGTCACTGTCTCACGGTCTCACCCATCTCCTTATCTCACGACTCGTCTCACATTTCTGGTTTGTCGTTCCACGTCTCACGCATGTTTCTAGTTTGCACCCTTTTGCTGGTCTCACGCCTTACGCACGTTTCTGGTCTCACGCCGATGCACGTTCTGGTCTCACGTCATCGCACGTTCAGGTCTCAAGCCGTTGCACATTCTAGTCTCATGCCGTCCAGTTGGATCTCTCACCGTTCAGTCGGATCTCTCTCACCATCCAGTCGGATCTCTCTCACCATCCAGCCAGATTTCTCTCTACCGGTGGTTTCTGTTTTTCCCGTCCATACCCTATTCTGCCGTGTACCCCTCTTGGTTGGCCGAATCGGGTTTTTCCATTCACCCCTTTTCGAGAGTTCTTGTGTTTTTCATCGTGCGTTCCTTTGTCGTCCACTCTCCTCTTCAGCCGTCTCTGTATTTTCTCCCTTTCGACCCAATTGTGTCATCCGTTTCTCTCTCTACCTCTTTGCCATGTTGTCTCCTCGCTGACCGCTGGTGTGTCAGTGGTGTGCCGTTCCTTACAGGTTTCTCTCTCTTGCCGATGGTGTCTCGTTCCTCACAGGTTTCTCTCTCTTGCCGATGGTGTGCCGTTCCTCACCTTTACCGTCCACTCTAATTTTACGGTATATAAATTTTCTCTTTCTTCCAACAGCTTCTCTCTTTGGTCAGCTGGTTGTCTAGGTTTTCTGTCTGTTTTGCTCAATTGCCGACTTGTCCTTATTTGTTGTCTTTCAATGGCCTTTATATACTCCTCCATGAAACCCTAATAAAGCTTACTTGCGGCGAATTTACTGTCTTGCCCTTCCATGTAGCTTTTATATTCTTATACACTTAAACCTAGTTGACAATAATTACAACCCATATAAGACTATAGGAATAACAAAATTTTAGTTAAGGTTAAAATCAGTCAATCACTTGAGATTGGCCTAAGACAGAAGTATAATGAATAAGATAAAAAGGATGTAAGACATAATCAAATAAATAAGGCCTACACATAAAGGGCATTCAAACCAAGCACAAGCCAAGCTATAGGCCATAATATTAGTCTTTGTAAATCCCTACAACACTGATTTAGCTATCTTTGGCCTTTTCACCCCTAAATACATCACTTCCCTTAACTAAAGTTGCAGAAGACAATCATTTCCTCTTATTGCCCTATAAATAATAGCTTTCTTTTGAACCTTAACATGAATGTGATTAATTTAATCATATTTATTCAATTGACATATGCCAATAGTCATTTAAAAGGTAAAAATAACACATATTACATTTATTTGTTTAAGATTATCATGCATATGAAATGTCCTTCCTAAACTGCACTAGCCAGCATGGATGGATCATTAACTCAAGGTTCCTTATGAGACTAAAATAACAAGTGAATAGATCAAGCATGCTACCCCCAAGAACCAAAAAGAAAAGAAACTTCACTTGTAAAAACCATAAAGCCTTAGAGCAGCAAACTGAAATTGTAATAAGGGAAAAATAAAAGTAAAAAGGCATGAAAAGGAGTAAAAAACTCTAGAATAGGGAAATAATACCAATTATGATGGGCTAGAAAGAGAAAAGATTCTCTCCATAAAAACATTCAAAAATGCAAACACATGACAACAAAGGAAGACAAGCCCTTAACAATATTGTGTCAATATAAGCAAACAACCATAACCAATGAAACCAACAGCCTTGGACATGTTTGAGAATGCATCCTGCATTAGCAACTCAAGTGAAAAGGTAATGCAACCATCTTGAATGAGTACAAGTCACATGCCAACATACTTCTAAGTAATTCTTTGCAAATTACAAGAATATGTCTTACATTAAGGACTCAAGTGAAAGGGTAATGTAGCCATCTCAAACAAGTAGAGGTCACATATCAATATTCTTTTAGAATTTCAATGGTAAATGGCAGTTGAAAACAATTCTGTATGGAATTTGAATGTGTCATACATTACCAACCCAAGCAAAAAGGTAATGCAGTCATCTTGAACAAGTATAGGCAACACGTTAGCTTACTTCAAAAATTTCCACAAAAATGATAGTTTTACACAAACTTGAGAATGCAACTTGTATTGGCGAACTAAGTGAAAGGATAATGTAGTCATACAAATTAACTAGAACTATGGGTATCAAAAACTTCCCAATGGAGCTATCAACTAAACTACTAACCATTAAAAAATCCAAGTGGAGAATAAGACAATTTTTGGCAATATCATAAGTCCCTTGCAAAATCACCCTTAACATACAAATAATAGTCAACTACTTCGAGTCAACTAAGCACACATCAACCTTAAGCACATAAGCATTGCTACACAGGCATTCAGGAGGTGAACAAAATAAAGATCCATGAAAATCTTTGTTTATTCCTTTGTACCAAAGCAACTCACAAAAAAGGGCAAATATTATACCCCTATTTTGTCTACCCTAATTAAGGAGTGTCTCACACTTATTATCACGATTTGATATGTGTAATGGTTATTTATGGATTACATTCAAATTATGGGTTGTACATTTGGATGCAAAAAAGAAAAAAACAAAAGCAAAAAGCAGTGAAAAAAAATAAAAAAAATACATAGAAAAAAATAATAATTACATTGCAACAAATTATTTTAGATAATTCAATATACAATTACAATATACACCCACTCTAAACGGTAGAGTTGCCAACCCTTGGAGTTCTTAGACTAAACCCTAAGCTAAAAATTACTTGTAGGTCTAAGTCGCATCATCGAACCATGAAAACGGGCCCTTCTCTTCCTAAAAACCTTATACCAAGCATCCAAGTGTCACAATACTAGTCTATCAACTCTCTCTACAAGGCTTGATAGCTCAATCCAAATGTGAATCCTATAAGTCAAAGGCCTACACAATGTCAAAGATAAAGACACTAGCAGTTGTTCAACCAAAAGTAGTCAATCTCAATTGCTCATCAAAAAGGAAGTTAATCTACATTGTTTAGCTAAAGTAATCAAACATCAATAGTTGATATGAAACAAATTTCATCATAAAAACAAATTCCATTAATATGGCAAGAGGGAGGGAAAAAATGCCAAAAAGGACCAATAAAAACCATCCAAGAGAGAGTAGTAATTAAGAACCAAGGGAGTCACTATTTTGGCACCCAAAAATCCAATAAAAGGTAGCATCAATGAGAGCATTCAAGGCCACTCAAGAGAGGTGAAAATAATGAAAGAGGGTTAACATCACCAAAATTGCCCAAGTAATGCTGAAGCTACCACACAAAAAGGAAAATTGTTCTCTTTGGTCAATCCTAATGGAAACAAAGGTACTCACAGCAAGACTATAAGACCTCCCTATTCTTTTCCTTCCATTTGTTGTGCTTTTGCAAGATATAATCTAACATAACTAATCTAAAATGAGTTCATAATCATAATTAAGGTAAGTATTAATGGCTAAGCATTAAATCAACTGCATTATTTCACCAGTGATCAATAAATAGCTTGATATAATTAATTTGGCACACTAAAATACCAAGCAAAAGGAAGGGCATGGATAAACAAAAGCAACCTAACTCATCAAAGACATCCACAACACACTACCACACTCAAATCTTCAAAATTTGCCAAGAAATCACTTATCTAAGATAGTAGTGCCCTTCCTTTACTCAATCTAATCCCATCCCCTACAAGAAAAAGGTAACAAGGTAGTATATTTTGTTTTTTTTTTCTTTATGCATTGACATATACATTGAATAAAAAAAAAAAAAGGAAAAATCAAAACAAAACACGAAAGTAATAAAAGGAGGTAAGAAAATACGTCGAGAGAGGTACACTGCCCCGGAGGACCTCGTTGGAGCATCACTGAAGCATTGTCGGTGACATCATCATCCCCTGGAAAAGTGGTCGGAAAATGTCAAAAGCAACACCCACAAAATTGTCTCATGCTGATCTACGCGTTGCTAGAGGTGGAAAGTCGAACGGAGGCTAGGAAATGTAGGAATCAACAAGCAGTCCTTGGTCGGCCACCATACTACTGCCACGCACGCCGCCACTCGGTTCCATTTGGCCTAAATCAACACCAACCAGCCCATCAAGCATCAATCTACCCAAGAGTAGCATTCATGCATCGGATTAGGCGCCGAAAAGCAGCAACAGTCACTCCAAAGTTTGCTGTCAACTGCCGCATGCTCTGCCATCGATGGTTGCACAACTCCAAAACTACTAGTGGTCGGTTCATCGAATGCTAATGCTAATCTATCCAACGATGCCCTGCTCACAACAACGATGCCAAGCTTTGAAGCCCAATGCCACCACTACTTCCACTGCTCACACGCATCGTTTCCAGCCACCGGCATTGCAAGAGATCAACACCAAATGATGCAGGAGACCATAATAACCCATTGTTGTCCCCCACACAACAATCGGAGGCCGACAGCAGTGTTCCGTCCACACAACCACAAATGTCAAATGAAAATTCCAAATAGAAAAAATCATTTTAGAGCTAAATCACATCTTTTAAGTCTAGAAATGACCTTTAAAGTATGTAGTTGTGATGTTTTTGTGTCAAAAAATGTGAAAATTGAACTGAGATGTGGGGTGTGAAGAGACAATGTGTGGTTTAGGTATAAAAGTGGACAAAGAAAATCAGGGGGGTCATTCTAGACACAAACGAGCAAAGGGAAAAAAAAAGACAGAGAAAAGGAAAGGAAAAAGAAAGCGATGGCAAGGAAGAAAGAAAAAAAAGGAAAAAAAAGATAAAAAAGAAAAAAAGAAAAAAAGAAAGGAAGGGAGAGGAAAAAGACAAGAAGAAAGAAAAACAAAAAGAGAAAAGAAAGAAAAAGAAAAAAGAAGGGCGAAAGAAAAAAAAGAAAAATGGGATGCAAATTCTTGATGGCAACACCATTCTAACTTACTCTAAGTGAGTTTTAAATATAAATCACCCTAAGGCACTTTGAGTGAGTTTTAAATGTAAATCACCCTTTTTGCCATACGTTCAACCTAAATGAGTGTGTGTTCTTGTAATCAATCATAAAAAGAGAATATATATATATATATATATATATATAAAATATCAATAAGAAAAACATAGAAATAAAAATAAGTGAATAGTGATATTATTGTTGGTAACAGGTGTTTGAGTTGATTCGAGCTTCTATCCAGCGCAACCATTCTCTTGAACCCAAATGAATTTTAATAAAACAAACCTAATCACCAAGGTACTCCGATCACACCTAAAGTAACTGGGGACGAGTCCAAAATTGACCTACACGTTAGGATGCCCTTTGCCACCCCTCACAATATATTTTTCTCAAAAGAAATAAATTAAAATAAACTAAGGTGTTGAATGTCATGCCTCTTTCCACGTCCACCAAGCTACCCGACTTCTTGGGAAACTTCTCCCAACACACTTGAGCAATAATTTTTATACGAGTATATAAGAAAATCTCTCATTTTCAACTTTCTCACCACGCAACACACCTATACAATTATGTTGACATTTACACTCACACTCTCACTGGCTCTTACTCTCTTGTTTGCTTTTCATTTTAGTGCACAAAATAAAATTCTATGCCTAGAAAAAATGATAGCCCTATTTAACAATACTGTGAGATAAAGTATTATGAATAGAAGTATTGTTAATAGAAGTATTAAGAGTAAAAGTAATATTTATTAAAATAATATATTATTTGGTAATAATAATAAAATTATTGTTAAAAAATTCTTAATTATACAAAATTTTTAATTTAAAAAAATTTATTATATTTAAAATTTATAAAAATATAAATTTTTATAAAAATTAATTTTGATAGATTTAAGATTTTTTAAAAATCTAAAAACTTTACAATAAAAGTATAAAAGATATTTTTACTAATAAAAATTTTATTAAATTAAATTTTTAATAAAAAGTAAATTTTAATTTTATAAATTTATTTTTGAAATTTCTATAAATTTAAAAGATTATTTAAAAAAAAATAATATTTATATAATAATAATATTAAATAATCTCTTAAATTATTAAAATTATTTTTATACATCAAAACTAAAATTAGTTTCAATGCAGTCATGGAATCTTTCAACATTCTTCAAAATCATTTCAAAATTACTCTTTTGAAACAAAGATTTAGAAAAACATAATAATTAAAAAATATCATTTTAAAAAAATTACTAAATATCATAAAAAGTACTTTTAGATTTAAAACACAATTTTTACTCCTCAACGCAATTTCCCTCCACAATATCACACAAAGACGATGTCAGAATTCTTTAGGCCAAATAAGAGCCTTTCCCATAGCTCTTGAATATTTGACCTAGTTTTAGAAATAACCACAAACTTTAAGACTTATCTAGTTATTTCTAGGCTTATGTTTTAATCTCAAAACCCTTAGAATAATCCAAACTTGTGTTAGATCTGCACTGTTAATGATGGTTTAATTAATTTTACTTTTATTTTAGTTGGGCACGATTTAAAACATTTCCAAATTACTTTAATCAATTGATCTGAATATAGTATTGAGTCGAGTCAAGTCGATGTAAACTCATCCATCTGCACTCCGTGTAAAAAGGAAGCCTTCCTTTCTACCGGTAATCGGAGGTTTTCCGGTAGGGGGAGCATGTTGCACGGCAAAAAGGTTGGTCAATGTGTTACTGGCAATGTGCCCGTTGTGGTTGACCTTATTGTGCGAGAATGCACAGGGACTTTGCTACGACGAATGAGCTTCACATGCTCGTAGGGAGACTGATCCACCTGCTGATTTGCTAGCTAAAAGCCACTTGTCCACTTGTGTAGGAAAATGATGACCCCATGATTGGATTACAGATATATCCTTCGTCAAATCTATGATCTTCTTAATGTAAATTCTCATATGGGTTCTTGAATAAATACAATATTATCTTTGATGTTCAAAAAAAAAGAAGAAAATGTAATTACATGGAATGTAATGATCTCACGCTTAAAATTCATATGCCTTTTGTCCGGGGCTCAATTAGGAAACTAAAGAATGAAAAAATCTATAGAGATACGTCTCGCATTCAATTTTTGGATTCCATGTTCAAACATTGCAACAATATGGTTCACTTTCTTAATTTTTTCCGATAGAAAATTTTTTAAAAAAAATTAAGTAACAATCTTAAAAAAAAAAAACATAAAAATAACAAAAAAAAGATAATAGACTAATTATATGTTATTTTATTTTATAATTACATAAAATTGTATCTAAAAAATTTATTTTATTATTTTTTTACTTATAACATAATAATACTCTAAAATTTTACCTCTTTTTACATTCCATGTAAAAATATTTCCTTCTATTAAAAAAAAAAAAAAATATATATATATATATATATATAGAGGCACACACAGATACAGACAAATGCACGCTGCTGCTTGACTCTTGTTGATGCGAGTGAAACACCAACACAAACGGGTTGAGAAAGCTAAAGGAAAAGGCAGCGCCCACCAACCCAAGATTCAAACTTTGCTTGTGGCTGAACCCAAAAAAAAAAAAAAAAAAAAGGGAAGAAGAAAAGGAGAAGAGGAAGAAGAAGAGAAGAAAAGGTGGTCATTCCCAAACCCATGTGCAGACACCAAAAACATTTGCTGTGTATTATATATAATAAGACTAAGGCGTATTGGTAAACTACTCATGGTTATCTCATTCTCATATATCTACTGACAATTAATTTTGCTTTTGGTCTTTTTGGATGGAAAGAGAGAGAGAGAGAGAGAGAGAGAGAAATTCAATAGGTTGCCGACATATATATAACTATGGAGGTTATGATCCTGTCAGATATTAATGGGTAATGCAGATTGCAGTGTGTTGCAACTTGGGGTTGAGCCTTTTTCGATCCTTAGCTGCTTTTATATGTACAAACCAGGAGTAGTAATTGTTGTTGTTGTTGGGGATGGGGACCGGACCAATTGACTTATCCTTCCTGCTCATGACATGATACTACCTCATTCGTTGAATTTTTTCAGGATAAACCATCAATATCAATCATCTCCATGGCTGCCTCTTGTAAATTCCTCTTCCTTTTAGACCATCTCAGAATCTTTTTTTTTTTTTTTTTTCTTTTTTTAATTTTTTTCTTTTATTGGTACTATTTGTTTTGCATGGTCAAGTTCAAGTTGTCTTCACTTCCCTGTTTAGGTTAATTTCGTCAAACAACTGTACAAATACCTTTAAAGGTAAAATTTTCTTTTTTTTTTTTGGGTTGGGGGGGGGGGGGGCAGAGTGTTGGTTAGAGTGTCAAAGTCTTTGCGTTGGGTACTAGGACTTGTAGTAGTTGGTAACCTTTCGGTTTATGGCGTTTTGCAAGGTGACTGGGTTTTGACAGTGAAAAGGGACGGGTCTAAAATTGAGAACATTTTTAGTATCTTAGATAAGATCTGCCAAAATCTTGGCTCACTGTTATCTATTTCCAGTGAAATGTTTTGCTAATCTCCAGGTATCTCCAAGTGGGTATCTACCATCGATTCTTTGTGTCCAATGTATTGGTTGTTTGTTTCACTGCTGAATGTAGTTACCTCTGGGATTGAAAATCTTGAGTGGAGGGATTCGAAATTTTTCAGATTGCTTTTCTCATTTTATTTTTTCTTTCCTTTTATTCTTCTGATTTGAATTTCTCTCTTCATTGTACTTTAGGAGTATGGATATATAGCAACTGGGCGTTATGTATAGGATTTATGGTAATTCATCTGTTTCTTTCTGGTTGGATTGGCTGAATAAAAATATTAAAAGAAAAAAAAAAAAAGGAAATGATGGCCTGTAGAATCTTTATGTTTCCACATTTTTTGGAGATTTAAAGGACTTAGAATTAAATCTTCCCTAATCTTTCTCAAGAACTTCAATCTTTTGGCTTTGGTGTATGCAGTAGTAGAGTATAAAAAAAATTGAGGGTTGTAACACGACAAGCCTTTGTGGACCTATGCTGTCAAAACTGTTGTTGTCAAAGGGACTAATGGTTAACTGGGTACTTGTTGGAAGTTTTTCTTCTTTTAATGCCTTGTTCATTGTCTCTTTCATGTCTCACTGTCCAGGAGCCTGATTGCCAATTTTTACCATTAAATTCACCGCAGCATTGAATTCTGAATGTATTTTCTATAGACTTTAAGCAGCCATTTATTGCATCTTTGATATAATGGCTTTCAGATATTTCTCATGGTCCAACTGAACTTTTGTTGCCTTTTCATACCATAATAGGTCAGTAATTCACAAGAGTCCAGTTTTTGGATTAGTGGAGGAAATCATCATTGAATTCTTCACATACTCCACTTGGGTTTTGTGATTTTTATTGGAGGCTATCTCTGCTTCATCTTTCTTGCTCTTTCCAGGCTCTGTTTGTTCTCTCTTCTTGCTTATCTCTGTAGCCTAACGCATCCTGCTTTGCCATAGTTCCTGTCTACCGACAACTCAGTTGCTAGTGATATCAAATTTGGAAATAATTCAGATCCAACTTTCAGTAACTATTGCACTTTGGGAGATTGGCCCTGATGGTTGCATAGATTCTAGAGGAATTTGATTTGTCTTCTTTCTCCTCTTCTCGTGAGTGATAGTCTGGATAACAGGTTCAAGCAAGGCTAGATGACTGTAGATGAAGTGGACTGTAGTTCTGTGTGGACTAGAGAACAGGACAAGGCATTCGAAATCGCCCTAGCAACTCATCCCGAGGATGCTTCAGATCGTTGGGAGAAAATTGCGTCTGATGTGCCTGGGAAAACTCTAGAAGAGATTAAATATCACTATGATCTCCTGGTTGAGGATGTTAACCAGATTGAATCTGGCTGTGTGCCTCTGCCTAGATATAGCTCTTCTTCAGATGGTTCAACGAGCCATGCTGGGGATGAAGGAACTGGTAAGAAAGATGGTCACTTGGGGCATCATAACAGTGAGTCTAATCATGGAAGTAAGTCTTCAAGGTCGGATCAGGAGCGCCGGAAGGGTATTGCCTGGACAGAGGAAGAGCATAGGTAATTATTATCACTCTTGGTTTGTTGTTTTTTTCCTTTTCTGTGCTATTTAGATTCACTGGTTGCCTTTGCCGAGAATCATAAATTCTTAGGTATGCTAATGATTGCTTACAGTAATATTTCTCTAGTGTTTTCTCTTTCCTCCTGTTGTTTATTGCACTTTTCTGGGTGAAGTTGCATTCATTATGCATAATTGTTTCTAGATCTTCTTTGCAATTTCCAGTTTGCTTGTACTAAAACAGACTTTTGTCAAATTTAGTCTACCTTGTTACATACTTTTGATTGTTTTCTGATTTACTCAGTTTTGATTGCTTGCTTTCTTCAAATAATTGCTACTTTGAC